>CM022762.1:17390767-17725767 GCA_012411365.1 Ameiurus melas
ATGTAGTGCAGTGTGAAGCTTTGCTGTGTCAGACCTCTACGGTCCAGTGTTTGGTCTTGTGCTTGGGTTACTCTGTGTGTGGAGTTTTGCATGTTCTCACCATGTAATGGAAAATAATTTCACTGTTTCCTCCTCCAGTAAACAAAAGGAAAGCCAGAATCCAAGAGTTTTGAAATTTAAGTCTATAACTCATTTACCATCATACTGGATTTGGCAAGGCTTGTAACAAACATCCATTTAGACAGCTAAATTGAGGAACCTTTTTTTTTTTTTTTTTAAAGCCTGAAGTCACACATTAACTGATTGCACTCTTCTCTGTTATCAAGATTATCCAGTGAGCCTGCATGATGATCCATCACATTCATTTACATTTACTGCATTTAGTAGATGCCCTTATCCAGGAAGACCGTTGTTCTGAATAAATGTTTTGTAGTTTGATCAAACACAGTCTCATGCTAGTACATATAGGTCAGTGTCTAAGAATACCATCAAACTAAACCTGTTTTAGAGATCACTACCACTAGAATATTTTGTTAATGGCTGATGAGATCAAAACAACAGAATTCCAAAAACTCTATTTTCACCTGCATGCTTAAAAATGTAATTTATAAATGTACATGATTACCTTGAAAACCAAATTTTATGGCATGTTTACCTGTATTGAGATACGAAGAGTTAACTCTTTAACACGTTTACTCCAAACTCCCTTATAATTGAGATCTCTGTGCAGTTATTGAATTCAATAAATAAACATTTACAATCACTTTCACTTTCTGACATTGGGAGTAAACCAGTGAAATATTTTTCTGGTCACTTTCTCTCTCCTTTTGTTAATGGTGTCCTTGTGCAATCAGGTGCAAACTAACTATACTGCTACGTGTGCAATCACATTTCTTCTCTTTATTATAAAGTGTAAACAGATTTTCTGTTCTTTTCTCATTACAGCAAAAGACCTCTAGTACAAAGTTGAGAATTGTTGTGCATTTGTTCTTAACATAAATGCTTTAAACATTTTTTTCAACAGAAATAATTTTCAGTGTGTATCATTGCTGGTATTTCCCTGCAGTCTCACCCACGGTAAGTTGAATTAAACAGAATGCACTAACCTCTTTTTGTTTTCTGAAAGCCATCAGCTAGTTCAGGTTAATATCAGATGCAGGAATAAACATCACCATTCAGACAATGAGTGCACTGAAAGTGAACTTCAGCACAGGGAAGTTATTAGTCTACTCTGATGCCTACACTTTTGGCTCATTTTGCATGCGGTACAGCTCCTCCCTGTTAAAAGCAGAAGTTTCAAATAGAATTGAAAGTTTTTCACTGTTCTGTATTTGAAAATACCAAACAAATAGCAAACGAACTGTGAGTGTTCATGAATGAATCAGCCGTTTTTAAACAAATCAGTTACATGAACTATTTAATGACTCACTTACCTGTATTAAGACAGACTTGCCCTCACCTACTGGCGGTTTTAGTTTCATATATAAAAGTATAATTTAATTACAAAATTGCTTGGTGGATTATTTTATGTATTTAGCCTTTTTCATTTTTGTATAAAGATTTGTTGATTTTGAATGCTTATTTATTTTATAGACCATTAAAGCGTGCACAGCTTGGCATTGTTTTCTTTGTAGTTGCCTGTTTCTGTGATAGCCTAAATGGAGAAACAGTGAATGCTAAAGACCATGGTCTCTCTGTGAATAGGTAACTTTCTAGAAATCTGTTCAGTATTAAACATCTGCATGAGTATATGGATATTAAAATAAATAAACAAATAACTATGCAAGTAATAAGTATGTTCTCCATCCATCCATCCATCCTCTATACCAGCGGTTCCCAACCCCCGGTCCATGGACCGGTACCGATTCGTGAGTCATTTGGTACCGGGCCGCACAGAAAGAATAAATAACTTACATTATTTCGGTTTAATTTATTATCTGGATCTGAAAAATGACCGGATTCTCTCCGTTACATCCTTCTACGACTCACTCTTGACGTATGTCAAGACGCTTGTCTTGGTCACGTGATACGTTGAAACCTTACCATAGAGACCAGAGAGCGTTAGGGAGAGAGAGGATGTTACGAGGACGCTGCTAATCAAGTTGCGATTTCACATTGGATTCCCGTTTATTATAATATTTTAAAAATACCCCCGTTTTTATGCCGGTCCTATCATTTTATTTTGTTGTATCTATCCGCAACACCTTAAAGGCCGGTCCGTGAAAATATTGTCTGATATTAAACCGGTCCGTGGCGCAAAAAAGGTTGGGGACCGCTGCTCTATACCATCCATCCATCCATCTTCTATCGCTTACTCCTTTTCAGGGTCGCGGGGAACCTGGAGCCTATCACAGGGAGCATCGGGCACAAGGCGGGGTTACACCCTGAACAGGGTGCCAGTCCATCACACGGCACAATCACACACACATTCATAGACTACGGACACTTTAGACACGTCAATCAGCCTACACTGCATGTCTTTGGACCGGGGGAGGAAACTGGAGTACCCGGAGGAGACCCCTGCAGAACGGGGAGAACATGCAAACTCCACTCAAACAGGGCCACGGTATGTTCTACATTATGTAACTTTATTTTTTTAAATAAATTATGATGGGTGCCCTTTTTTTCACTTGAGCACCTGTCGCTGAAAATGTCTGTGCACAACCCTTTTTTTAAGGTTAACTAATTTTTTTAAGGTTGCCAATAATTGACACACATGGTTTTGTTTAATTAATTTAACTTAATTACAGGTTAGATTTCACTCAAATTTGCAGTGAGAGATTAAATTTTTTAATAACCTTTGGGTGCCAGTAATTCTGCATCTGACTGTTATATGACAGAATGATGTGCTTACTCAAATCTCTGCATCAGCTTCTATCTGGCACAGTCATGAAAGATTTTTTCCCAACTTCACAATTTAAGGGCTAAAATAAAAGTGAAAACAGAAATTGAAGTTACAGTCAAGTGAAAATGTTATGTATCAATAAAGATGGTGTAAAATAAACATAATGATGATGCCACATACACCGCAAACGCTCTCAATAAGAAAATATCACAAAGCACTCTGTTTCTATTGATCTAACATAAATATGCATATTAACGACCTATATATTGCCACCTTCCAGCTTTCAAGACAAGCCAATCAGCTGACTTTATTATAAGAATGGTACATTAAAAATGAATTAAAACATGGACATTTTCAGCAACAATGGCTTGGAAAAAAAACAACAACACATCTACATTTCTAATAATGTATGAAAAACATGTTCTGTTGAAACTGCTAGTTTTCACTTGTTAGTGAAGAATAATACTGAATAACGCTTCTTACTCGCACCACTACACACATAGCTTGACTCATTTAAATATCCATGTTTGTTTGAACAATATGTGTGGTAAACAAGAATCACACAAAGGTTCTATATACTGCTGGAAACATGTAAATAAAACTAAACTACAGCAACACCGGGAACGAGGTGGAGGTTGGGAATTGCGCTGCATTCACACTGGCAGCAAGTTTTTATCATCAACTTGCTCTATATTGGTTGCTAGTGGGTGCTGCTAACTTGTTTCACTCTCCATGGTTTCCCTGACAACATCTGGCTAGCACGATTTGGTAGCACAAACTACAAAGCTGGCTATGAAACAAGCCTGCTAAATATGAGATGTGTTGCCCCTTTTTACTTAAAAATCATTATATAATTATTTATTATATACAAAAAATGCTGTTCAACTACCTGTTAATAATGGGGCTAGTGGGAATTATTCCTCGCGTCATTTCATCTTAAAGAGCGCGATGCAGCAGCGCTTTAGTCTGTCCAGCTCTTTCACCTTCTCATCTGTACACTCTGTTCATACAGATCAGCTTCTAGAGCTTCAACATTCATGCTCCTACCTCCATCAACGCTGTTGTGCTCGTCATCTTGTAGATCACTAAGTAGCTGATTTGAACCTCTACTGTAACTCACATGTTATATAGCCACATTGCATTCATTATAGACAGAAAATGTTGAGAAAAGAAACACTTGATCGGTATCCCATATGTTTTAGATCGCGAAACACTTTTCTCCTGTGACACACCATCGTAATTGTGCTATAGATATCCCGGGACATCAGATTGTGACTGCTAACTTCTCACAGGAATAACAAAAATAAGCAAATATATAACAAAAATATAAAATGCAGTCGCTTCACCTCCTGTCACGGTAACTCATCAGCGCTCAGTGTAAATGAATGACTTCAAGCTGCTTTGTCATGTTGCCTCACTGCCAGTGTGAATGCAGGGTTAACAATTTAAATTAGAGTTTAAAACCAGCAGCAGTAAAGCAGGCACTAAGTGCAATTTCAATCTTCAAGACCTTTTTGCAGCTACAAGCAAGCCACAATATTTTTGTCTCACCACGTGTGAAAACAAAAGCATTATGGAAATGTGCCTGTCATCCTGCACTGCATCTGATATAAAACAAGCTTGCCAGATAAACACAGGGTTTTTTTGTTTTGTTTTTTTTGTTTTTTTGTGAAGCTCCTGGCCTGCAGAAAAGTACAGACTCTGAAGCAGATTACTGAAACGAAGGAACGGTAACTAATTTCTGCTGTGGAAACGTGCTTAAAGTTCCTGAAAAGGGTCCTGCAAAGGAAGCGAGTCTCTTTAAATCCAGAGCTTAGTCCTTATACCCAAACAATGCAGATTAACACTGTGGCTCATTATTGCTGGACAGGGTGATGCTGAGCTGTGCGAATGAGCTCGTTGGTAGATCGTCTGGACTCTCAAGGTCCGGAGGCTCACTCTCGGGCAATGCAGGAGGTTCGTTGTCTGAACCTGATTGGTTCTGGACCTCTGCTGTGGGAGGGGTTATTTCAGGATCCTCATTAGTGATTGGGGAGTGTGGCTGCTCTTCAGTCCTGCCTCCTTCCTCCTCCAGCTCAGAGTCAGAATCCAGACTATGCTCCAGGGACCCCAGTGTGCCTATGGAGCCTTCTAATGGAAAACAGAACAGGGAGAAAAACACCTCAGTAGATGAACATTGAGGAGTTGCTACAATGTGAAATTCAGTAGTCCTAAAATACCACACCTAGTTCCTCATTTGTCTTGTCTGTCTCAGTTCCTCCATGTTCTTCAGTGCGATCTGCTTCATCATCATTTGTACCCGAGTCCTCACCGTCAACACTGCTTTCCTGCACAGGAACATCACAAATTCACGTATGCTTTAATAGTGTCCGTGTTGCTTTAGTATGGATCTTATTTTAGAGATGAATGTCAAGAGAAATGTATCGATCATCTGCGAACTGAGAAACAAAGACAAATCTTCACATAGGAAGTCAACAGAGGATTAAAACCACATTTATAGACCTTTATACAAATTCTGAACAACCTATTCTATAATAATTTCACAAAAAATATGTATTAAAATTCAAAGTGATATTAAATAAATAATTAGCACATATCTATCTTGCACATATTTGTCATACCCCCACCCCCACCCATGTGGAGTCTTTAAGGAGCAGTTTTTAATATTAAAGCACAATAAAAACCAATGACAAGCCATTCTTAGAGCAGATTTGTTACAGGTATGAGTGGGGCTTCTTGCACACACCCGCTGCAGTGATGAGGAACGGACTGTGCTGATGCCGCCTGTGCGATTTGACTCAGAAGGGAAGATAGTGGGATAAAACACAATGAGCATCTCCACGATGCGGGCCTGATATGGGTAATCCACCAGAGAAGATAGGGACACTGTGGCCCCTGAGGGCCGGGGCCGCATCAATGAGGGTCCAAACACAATACCCAGATTACTGGGGCTCATCTTATTGTCCTCTTCCAGCTCAGCAATCCTACAAAGTGAATAATATGAATGTGAACAATTATTTAAAATAATGTTTAAAAAACAAACAAACCATGTTTTAAAAATGACCCTGTATGAGCTTTAAAGGTAATGTTTAGAAATAAACAGATGTTTGATAAATCTGTTTATCTGTTTTGAAAAAGTTCAAATGTGGCCATTTTTGCAAAAAAATTACAATATGACCCTGCAGCACATTTTTAATTAATATAGTGACTAAAAAAGTCATAAATAGACACAGTATACATAAAGATTATAAGAACATGTTTATGGCACACAGGATAAGTCCTTTCGAGAATTTACTGTATGTTACCTGCGGAGATGGCGTGCTATGTAGCGCAGTGTGGTCATGTTTGCTTTAGGCAGCTCAGTGAGGAGCTCCTTTAGTCTGTGTACCAGGTTCAGGAGTTCAGGGTTTGTCTCTGGACCCAGATCTATCAGATCAGGCCCTTTCCCAGCCTCTGCCCCCTCAGGTCCCACCAGGGCCAGGCTTTCCTTCGCAAGGCCCATCAGACTGTTATACAGGCGGAAAGGCATGATTGGCTCTGGAAGCTGGACAGAAGTACAAAATATGAAAATGTCAAAATTTCACTGTTTGAGTATATGAAATATAATAATTGTTTTAAGGCAATTTTTTTCCACATTTAATATTTAAAATTATATGTTCTGGTCTTGGCCACCATAAGACACATGTTGCCACTTGTCCATGTGGAAATTTGTTCTGTACTTATGTATGACAGCATTTATGTAGAAGTAATAAAAATGTAAATAGAATTTTTAAAGCAATTAAAATCATTACACAGAAATCCTCAAGCCGTTATTAAAAAGCTTAATGAATCATATAAGCTTAGATGACACCTTCATTCATCCTCATCGGAGTTTAATAGTCTAATAATAATAACAACAAATCCACCTGTCTCAAGTAGAGCTTTAGCACGTTGCTGATGTCATGTGGAGAGGATTGTGACAGCTCCACAAGCTCTTTGCCATTTTCAAACGCCTGGCATAATTTTTCCACCCTGGTTTTCACCCCGTTCACACGGTAGATGCCCTGTATTTGGAGCGGGGCAGTGAAGAAGAGGAGATTTAGCAGGGAGCTTATATTTCTGTAGACCTAATTTACACTATAACAAATCCCAAAACCCAATCACTGGCTTTTGGTCTCACCTTCATCCTCAGTGCTCTCCTCTCGATCTCACATGTGCACTTTTTGATGATGAAGGGAATTTCATCAGAGCTGCTGCTGGACACCTGGGTAAATTCCAGTCCGAAGAGTTGGAGACGGCCCTGCAGTTTCTTATGTCCACACTGGATGGCCAGAGTCTCCAAACAGCGTTTGTGGCAAGCCAGGAAACACTGCAACATGTCAAAAAGGACACACAAGACACTAATTACTTGTGTGCATTATCAACACTACGACGTTACTGAAATCTTTAATCTGCATTTTAATCTACTTTAACTTCATAGTCTCTGAGCTTTGCCATGAAGAGTAAATATAAACATGTAGATTAAATCATTGGCAAAATCTGATTTTCAGCAGTTACCAGATTATATTGGATATGTAAACATTTTCACTCTCCGGATACCACACTAAACCCAGGTTTGTTTGAAGGTCTATAAAAGACAAACAGACTTCCTGGGAACATCTGCCTAGCTAAAAACACTGTACTCACCTCCTCACATTCTGCCCCCTGGAAGTACACGTAGCTGTCACATTGTCGACATTTTGCTGGAGAGCGTAGTTTGCGCAGGCGGTGAGTTTGCGCAGCTTTGGACAGGCCTATGTTTCTAAACGGCCCAGTCGGCACCACGATTTCAGGCTCTATGCCATTAATGTCTGGATAGGAAAGATGGACAGAGGGGTAAGGCAATTCATATTAAACAACATCCAGTATATGAACAACATTACGACAATACATTCATGCTATATTCATGGTGTCCCAACACAGTCATTTTTTAATCGATATTTTCACAATAAAAGCTGAGAATGTGCAGAGAAGAAGGCAACATGTAAAGGCAACATGCGCGATCTAAATGCTGCAGCTGTTAAATATCTAGTTAGTTGTCAGGTATTAACAAATGAATCCACTTCATATTAGTCTTATTCTGCAAATGTTCTTTAATTCTTAAATGGATGTGATGGCTTAATATGTCATTTATCCTAGTTAGCTAGTTATGCCATCACTATATTTATATTCCATATCAATTCTAAATCTAAAACAAAACAACGGCTACAGCAGTACATAAAATCTACTGCCGCATCATCTTTGGCTTCAGAAGTAAATTTGAGTCACACTACCAGTGGAAATACTTTAGACAAAAAATACATCGAATGCACTGTATTTTTCAATACACTGAATGCTTATTCTCACATACCACATACTACTAATATTAGATAGTATACAATATACTGTGTGAGTGAGTTCACTGATGCATGAATGAGTAATTCTGCAGCACTATGCATTACAGTGTGTAACCCAAATTCACTCTACAGTATTGCAGTATTTCACCGGTCACTGGTTCTGTCTTTGTTATACACGCTATTTTATGACGCAGACAATAGTAATGACCTAAATAATCAATCCAGGAGTCTCTCTCTACATAATCCATGGGTGATACATATGTAATGTATGTACAGTTGTCATGTTATTCAGTCTTACTGGATGTTTCAAAGTTCGCCATGGACCCATCTTTTTCATCTGCATCCTCATTTGAGGACATGGTCCCTGTGGACGATGTTCGGGCCATTTTACTGATGTCACCTACAATGGGATCATGAGAGCACAATCAGCTGCATCAATATTGTTCCTGTGATATACCAAATATGAAGTAGAAGTGTGGTGTAAGTGTCAAAACCTGAAATCAGCACTGTACTGTACCTGCACTGTTGGTGGGTGAGCCGAGGTCATTCCCTCCGACCACACTGTCTGTGTCACTCACTGTGGAGCCCCATGATTTGTGAGTCATGTGACCTCGTGCTGAAGGAGTGACAAGAATAACAGATTATGCATCATGTGCTGTAATACATCAGTGAAACAGAATAAGAAAAAGCTGTGTCTCAAATCATAGTCTTGATTTATATTCAGTTCATCGAGTGCGTTCACAGGACCCATAGTATATTAAATAAAGCCATCAGAAAATGCCGCTACACAGCAGACACAAATAAGGAGCGAAAAATATTTTGGATTTTACAATCACTGCTGAAAGTTTCTAACACAAGTCAGTGATTTCAGGTACCGCAAACTGATCTGTCATGTGGACGTTAGGGAATAATTTGAGGTGTTACAATCTTACAAAAATGGAGGTACTAGATTGGCAGACAGATAGTGCATATTGTAGTGTTCCACTTGAAAAACAGTGAAAAAATGGCTTTAGAAATCACTTCAGTTCTTTGTAAACCTTTGTAAAGACCCAACATTTCGTCTAGAAGGTGATGTCAGCATAAAATAATACATAAATGAAGCTCTTTAGTATCACAATTTGTGCTGAGGTCAAGTGCATCAGACTTGCTCCATTATACTGTAGATACAAAATCTCTGGTGGAGGAGAAAAGCTATTATGTGGGTACACTAATGAATTAAATATTCAAGGCACATTTTCTCTCAACAGATGGACAGAAACTCTAAACCAAGACACCATTATAACCAGTGACATTAGACGTTACATTTGATAACATTTTTTGATTAAGTGTTTGAAATGCATAGATCCAGGAATCCAAGAAAAAAATTCAACATTGTGTTAAACTGTACATACCTTTCCTCTGCTCCTCTTTCTGAGCAGTGGCAATATCGACTGTTTCTCCAGCTGTGACTGACCCTTCAGTGTTGCTCTGTGCGTCTGTGTTCGAGCTGTCACTGCGCACTCTGGCTGCCTGTCTACAGTCAAAACCAAAAATATATTTACGTCTACTGCACCAGTTCACATGCTAGTAAGATTTCAATCTAGTTCTCTATTTTTCACTTTTACACTGTATTTCAGGTAATGGCTGCCCACTTTAGTTCATATTTTGATCTAAATGAATTTTTTTTCATATCAGCTTATTAAATTGTTTTAATCTGAAAACATTTCAACATTATTAAAAATAATGTATGTAGGAAATTAAATGGTTAATTCTTCTACATACCTTATTGGTATACATTATACAGTCAATACGGTTTAAAGGACTACGAATCTTCAACAACAACAAAAAAGGCTTTGAATACCGCTACACTATCACCCTCTAAAAATGTCCTGCGAATGTTCAAGAATATCTTGATTTGCTACATCTATTCTATGCAATTTTATAACCGTAAATAAAGCTGTCAAAATACAATGGAACAAACATGATTTTGCTCATCACTAATATTGCTTGCTGGCAATATAAGTTCTTAGTTTTAGTTCTGCAGCTAAATGTTGTGACATCACTACTGGAGATCATATATAAAGCTCAAGAAAAGACTCTTTTACAGAAAACATGTTTCACTTTACTGCTGGAACCCTGTGTGTGACACGCACTGGCTGCTGGAGGCACAGTAGGGCTCGAAGGTGTAATGGACTTCGGGCTCCTCGCTCATCTGCAGCTCTTTGACGTGGGTGGCGTACTGCTGTCCCGGGTCATACAGCTTACTGCTCTCACACAGAGTCTGGTAGTGCACGGGCAGCACCACCGTCTGCATGTGCATGATCTGGTAGTATGAAATAGTGGCCTGGAAGAAAAGGAGAAACTTCATTAGACGTATTGCAGCAGTATCATGCTAGATTTACTGACTGATGAGGTTTTGCATCATCAGTCAAATAAATCCTAACAATGAAAATAGATCAAAATAAAATTTGTGCTTTATTTATACCAATTACTACAGTGAACTTAATGTCCTAATCCAGAACCTGCAAATGTTTTGTACACTGGTACTGACTCACTTACAAAAGAATGTGGTTTCGCACTGAGAAAGCAGGATACTGTTTAAAAATTTTTCTTAATGAGACCAACATGCATTAGCTTGGAGTCTTCTCAACGGTATGTTCTCTATTACCCCCTGCTCTCTATTACCAAGAGCACTGTGGGTGTTCTGCACCCTCACAACTACTTATTTTTGATATTGCAGTACATTGTGGGATTTCAGGTATACACTGGATATAATACATTATTCAGACTTGGCAAAACTACCAAACTAGGACTGTACTGTATATAGTGACCAGTACAGTTTTACCCATTATGCTAACATTACAGAGCAATACATTTCATGTATGTTGTCACGTATCTGGGAAACCCGGACTCCATTTCCCATCAGCCACTGCACTACACCACATGACCACATGCGCTACTTCATGCACCTGATTCACGTTTCTGTTAATGAGCACTCGTGTATTTATAGTCCTTGTCTGCACTTTCTCCTTGTCTTTCGTTATCGTAGACTCACGTTGTTTATGTCTGCGTCCTTGTCTCATGCCACAGAGTTTTTGCCACGTTGTCTTTGTTTCAAGGTTTGTTTGTTTGTTTGTTATTAAATGGTTAAATCTGCGATTGCTTCTGCCTCATCCTCCCAGACGTTACAGAACGAAAGACCGTGACTAACAAGCAGCAGATTTTTTTTTCGGATACAGCAGTTGACCCCCACCCTCCCTCCCCTATGGGACTCAAGGATTCCCCTCTGTTCAGCGACCTCAGGGATTCCCCTCTGTTCAGCTACCTCAAAGTCGCGCAGCCGGCGAGTTCAGTGAAGGAAGTCTCTCTGCCGCCCCGCTATGTGAGAGGGGACGCTCCAGCTCCTTGCGGGCTCAAGGATTCCCCTCTGTTCAGCGACCTCAAGGATTCCCCTCTGTTCAGATACCTTAGGGTGCCTCTGCCTTCCCGTTCAGCTGGGTTCGTCGCGCAGCCGTCCGGATCGGCTGAGGTCGTCGCGCAGCCGTCCTGTTCGGCTGAGGTCGTCGCACAGCATCCCTGCCCGGCTGTGGACGCCGCTCAGCATCCCTGCCCGGCTGTGGGCGCCGCTCTGCCTTCCTGCCCGGCTGTGGACGCCGCTCTGCCTTCCTGCCCGGCTGTGGACGCCGCTCTGCCTTCCTGCCCGGCTGTGGACGTCGCTCTGCCTTCCTGCCCGGCTGTGGACGTCGCTCTGCCTTCCTGCCCGGCTGTGGACGTCGCTCTGCCTTCCTGCCCGGCTGTGGACGTCGCTCTGCCTTCCTGCCCGGCTGTGGACGTCGCTCTGCCTTCCTGCCCGGCTGTGGACGTCGCTCTGCCTTCCTGCCCGGCTGTGGACGTCGCTCTGCCTTCCTGCCCGGCTGTGGACGTCGCTCTGCCTTCCTGCCCGGCTGTTGGACGTCGCTCTGCCTTCCTGCCCGGCTGTGGACGTCGCTCTGCCTTCCTGCCCGGCTGTGGACGTGCGCTCTGCCTTCCTGCCCGGCTGTGGACGTCGCTCTGCCTTCCTGCCCGGCTGTGGGACGTCGCTCTGCCTTCCTGCCCGGCTGTGGCGTCGCTCTGCCTTCCTGCCCGGCTGTGGACGTCGCTCTGCCTTCCTGCCCGGCTGTGGACGTCGCTCTGCCTTCCTGCCCGGCTGTGGACGTCGCTCTGCCTTCCTGCCCGGCTGTGGACGTCGCTCTGCCTTCCTGCCCGGCTGTGGACGTCGCTCTGCCTTCCTGCCCGGCTGTGGACGTCGCTCTGCCTTCCTGCCCGGCTGTGGACGTCGCTCTGCCTTCCTGCCCGGCTGTGGACGCGCCGCTCTGCCTTCCTGCCCGGCTGTGGACGTCGCTCTGCCTTCCTGCCCCGGCTGTGGACGTCGCTCTGCCTTCCTGCCCGGCTGTGGACGTCGCTCTGCCTTCCTGCTCGGCTGTGGACGTCGCTCTGCCTTCCTGCTGCGGCTGTGGACGTCGCTCTGCCTTCCTGCTCGGCTGTGGACGTTCTCTGCCATCCGCTTCGCTTGAGGACAGGGCGCGCACTTTGCCTCCACGTTCCGCTGAAGACGTCGCTCTTTCCCTCGCTGCGCTCAGTGGGTCGCTCCCCTTCCTGCTTCCACAGGAGCGCTTGTCCCCTCATCACCCTCGGAGAGCGCGTTCTTCCCTTGGGCCTCGCGGAAACCTCGCTCCTCTCCCTGGCCTTGCGGAGAACCTCGCTCCCCGTGAGCCTCGCGCGGAGAACCTCGCTCCCCGTGAGCCTCGGGGGGTGAGAAGCTCCCGCTTCCTTCTATCCCGTCACCCCGCTGTCATGCTCCCAAGGACGTCCCCCTGCCCCCTGTGCCATTGTGGAAGCTGCTTCGGCCTCCTGGTTTTGCTGGGGACTTTTTGCCGGAGGGCCGGGACCTCCGGGTGGTGGACCTTTTGATTTTGGGCGCCCGGAGTAGCGCCCTTAGGGAGGAGGGTTCTGTCACGTATCTTGGAAACCCGGACTCCATTTCCCATCAGCCACTGCACTACACCACATGACCACGCGCTTCATATGCACCTGATTCACGTTTCTGTTAATGAGCACTCGTGTATTTATAGTCCTTGTCTGCACTTTCTCCTTGTCTTTGTTATCGTAGACTCACGTTGTTTATGTCCGCGTCCTTGTCTCATGCCACAGAGTTTTTGCCACGTTGTCTTTGTTTCAAGGTTTGTTTGTTTGTTAATGTTAAATGGTTATCTGCGATTGCTTCTGCCTCATCCTCTACACGTGTTATATATAGTTATCATTCCAGGGACCTATTAAATAACACCCCACGGGTGGACACACCAAAAGCTAGCGAGGAGATTCACTCTGCTTGATGACCTCCTGGATCTGTCTCAGCACTGTAACCTTCGTGTGCTCCAGCTCCTGCTGCTGCTGTGTGGCGTCCGCAACACACACACGGTACGTGGCCTCTGCTTCCTCAGCCTGACATGTGGGACATAAAGATACAAACAGGCAATGTGTTTTGAATCATATTATCTACTGCATTAAAGTGACACTAAAGCCTCACAGACCTTATTGCGAGCCTCTTCCTCTAGTCGCTTTTTCTTGTCCACTGCTTTGGCCGTGGAGCTGCTGCCCTCCTCCTCTGCTCTGTTAGCTGCTGTCTTGGCCTTCTCATATTCCTCATAGCGGGCGACGTAGACTTGCTTGGCCCGCCGCAAATTACCTTCAGATTCCAACTGCAAAAAGGTGATCCCACATTAAAGCACAATCATAAAAGCTCAGAAAGATGGTTTTGGTGATTTTGTAAAAATAATAATTGCTTGTAACAGCAAAAACATAGACAGACAAATGCCAAACCTACATGTACTCCCTCCTTTGGTAAACCAGTGTCATAACAGAGAAGATTTATTTGAATATATTGGAGATAACAGCACATAACTGAGATAACAGCAGGTACTGGAGTGCACATTAAAAATACAAAGTAAATGAATTTCTTTTACAGAATAATATAATATATTCTCTATGCATTACTAATACATTTCTCTTCTGAAAGTATTAGAACGGCAAGGTAAATTCTTTTGTTTTTGCTATATACTGAGACATTAGGGTTTGAGATCCAAGACATTTGTGTTTGGGATCCAAACCTTCCACTTTTCCCCCGCATAAACTCCTTTGTTGAGTTGGCAGTGTGTTTATTGTCAATATTTTGCAGCATAATGAAGTTCCTCCCAATTAGATCAGATTTATTTCTTGGTGAATTGGCAGACAGAATGTTTCTGTAGACTTCTGAATTCATTCTTCCGCATTACATCATCAATAAAGATCAGTGATCTTGCTCCAGACGCAGCCATGCAAGCACAAGAAATGACACTAGCTCCACTGTGCTTGATTGATGAGTCTGTTTGTTTTGGATCATGAGCAGATACTTTTCTTTCTCCGCCCTTTGGCCTTTCCATCAATTTGGTAGAGGTTAATCTTGGTTCCAGAACTTTTGTGGTTCATCTCTCTTTTTTTATTTCTTTGCAAATTACAATCTGGCTTTCTGATTCTTACTGCTGATGAGTGCTTTGTATCTTGTAATATGGCCTCTATATTTCTGCTCTCAATGTCTTCTTCGAATAGTGGATTGTGATACCTTCGCCCTGCCCTGTGGAGGTTGTTAGTGAAATTACAGAATTTTTTTGGGGGGGATTTTCTTCATAGCTCTCACAATGTTTCTGCCATGTTCTAAGATGTTCAACACATCTAGATGTAAATGTCAAGAAATGAAAGCTGAAATTTTGATTTATCGTCTCATATTTATCTTTTGATTTGAAACTGAAATCAAATGAAAACGTGATTCATCAGACCAGGCCCCCTTCTTCCACTGCTCAATGTCCAGCTCCGATGCTCACATGTGCATTGTAGGTGCTTTTGGTGGTGGACAGGGATCAGCATGAGCGCTCTGACCAGCACTATGTGTTCTGACACCTTTCTATCATAGCCAGGAATATTTTCAGCAATTTGTGCTACAGTAGCTCCTTGGAACACTTTTGGTAGGTGCTAACCATAATCATGTTAACTGCATAAACATGCATAACCATGTTAACTGCTTTGTACAGAAGAGCAGATCTTCCTCATGCCTTATCTCTTCCATTGAAACATGTGTTCAGATTACACTCAGACAGAATACATGTAAATATTTCAAACATTGTACTTTTCACTCAACTTGTTGTCAATAATACAATTTGTAATGTAAATTGTTGCATTAAATTCGAAAAGAATGCAAAATCGAAGAATTTTCACTAGTGGTCTTAGACGTTGTGTGTGTGTATATATATATATATCATGTTTAGGTAAACAACATTCACCAGTCAATCACATTCAATTACATGACAAACAGCAAAACAGCATCAGACTTAAATAATCAGATCATCTGTGGAACTTGCAGTGGCCGGATGATAAGATGATAACACCAGCTCTCACCAGCTTTCTCCGGGCTTTGAGCCACTGTTCCTTCAGCTCTTTTCGTTTCTTCTCATGCTCCTGTTTACGCTGCATCAGAGGCTGTAAACAGAACAGTTTAAGCAATTATCTAAATAAGAAACATCAAGCATAAAAGTCAATACATACAGTGCTGTGAGAAATTATGTGCCCCATCCCGATTTCTTATGTTTTTGTGTATATCTCATACTAAATAATTTTAGAGCTTCAAACAAAATACAACCTGAGTAAACACACAATAGTTTTCATTTTTTTATTGAATAAAAAGTTATCCTACACCTATCACCAATGTGAAAAACTAACTGCACCGTTAAACTTAAAATCTGTTTGTGCCACCTTTAGCAGCAATAACTGCAACCAAATGCTTCCATTAACTGGAGATCAGGCTTTCACTTACTTAACTTACAAGTTTCAACTTACGGACTGAAGAATGTCCAGTGATATTCTCCTTTAGGATTTTCTGGTAGAGATCAGTATTCATGTTTCTCTCAATTACTACAATTTGCCCAGGCCTTGAAGCAGTAAAGCATTCCCACGCCATCACATTTCCACCACCATGCTTGAGCATAGGTATAATATTCTTTTTGTGGAATTCAGTGTCTGGTTTATGTCAGATGTAATGGGACCCCTGTCTTCCAAACAGTTCCACTTTCGACTCATTAATCCATAGAACATTCTCCCAAAAGTTTTAAGGATCATCAAGGTGTGCTTTGACAAAATTCAGATGAGCCTTATTGATGTTATGGGTTAGCAGTGGTTTTTAACTCACCACTCTTCCATGGATGCCATTTTTACCCAGTGTCTGTCTGATAGTGGAGTCATGAACAGTGACCTTTATTGATGCAAGAGAGGCCTGTAGGTCCTTTGATGTTGTCCTTGGCTCTTTTGTGACTTACTGGATGAGTAGATGGTGTGCTCTTGGAAGAGTTTTAGTTGAAAGGTCAGCCATTTCTGGTAAGGTTCACTACTGTGCCAAGTTTTTCCAATTGGAGATGATGGCCCTCACTGTGGTTCTTTGGAGTCCCAGACCTTTGAAATAGCTTTGTAACCCTTCTCAGACTGATGTAATCAATCCTTCTTCCTCGTCATTTCTGGAATTTCTTTCCATTTTGGCATAGTGTGTTATTGGGTAAGACATTTTAACCAACTTTATGCTGTTGAAAAAGTTCTATTTAACTGTTGATTTGATTGAACAGGGTTTGCAGTAGATAGTAACTATGGGGCAAATACAATTACACACGGGTCCAGTTGGTATTAGATAACATTTTTGCTTAAATAAATAACTATCATTATATTTGTGTTTACTCGGGTTGCCTTTGTTTTATCTTAGATTTTGTTTTCATTTCTGAAACTGTTTAGTATGAGATATAGACAAAAACAGAAGAAATCAGGATGGAGGCAAATACTTTTTCACAGCATTGAACACGGACATAAATTTCAAGAAAAATCTGTACAACAGAATATAACTTTTAAAAAATATATAGTTTTAACTAGCTGGCTCTGTTGGCATGGGTAAATCATCTTCTCCAGTTTAACAGGGTCTCCTCCTTTGATTTATCAGTATAGTTTTAAATATTTACGATAATATAGTTCATGAATGGAGGAACTGTTTTTAATAATCCCATGTCTCGAATACCACAAATTTGATTAGAAAACTGTGTGTCATTATATACAGTTAGGAAAAACCTACAAAATTAACTGAAGATCTTGATTTAAACCTCTGCAACACACTATCACATATTAACTTATATATTAATATAAACTTATACTAAAGATTTGCTCTCTGGTCAAATCTTACAGCGCACATTAATTCTTGTAAAAATGATAAAAATATATATATATTCTTTTATATATTTCTTTAATAAAAAGCACAGGTAAATGTCTCAGTTGTGTACCTGAACAAAGGTCTGGCACTGCAGGGTATTTGCAGCCTGCTGTATTACTGCGCTCTGCTCCAGGTCCTGCTCCAGTGCCAGAGAGTATATGGAGAAGAAAGGCATGTGTGGCTGAAAGAGGGGGAAAAAAAACAAGAGTAATAAAGAGTTAAATAGCAGCATAATTCAATTAGCTTTATAACACAGTGCTGTTGAATACTTGATTCTGATTGGTCAAAAGGTGTTAATTACATACAACACGGGTTAGTTAGTTTCTATAACACTGGTAAAAAGCTGTTCTTTAATGAATAAAAAAATGTTAAAATAAAATAAATAATCATAGCAATACAAACTGCTGTGGTATAAGTGAAACATTTTGTCATATGTTGTTATGGGAAAATAATAACCTTGAGCTGCTAACACTAACTCCAGTTTGCCTGGGCTGCATCACACCACACCACTGTTGATTACTTACAATAACCCATTGTGTTTTATTCCTTACGTAAAGAGTCTAACATACCTGTGTGATTGTTTGCTTGCATGTCTGATACAGCCTTTGAAGGCCTTTGGAAAACTCCACCTCTGCAAAACAAAACATTTAATATGCAGAGTGAGCGTATGCCACGTTATATTAAAATAAACAGACTTACCAACCTGTCCAACATAAAAAGGACATCGTGCATTTAAAGAGCATGAGGCATTCACATCTTACCAAAAGAGATGCGTTTCTCCACGTAGCCAATGAGGTCCTTCATGTACTTGGAAATGGTCTTAGCATACGCCAGGGCAGAGTCAACGCCACCCTCACTACGCTGCAGAAGGATGTCCACCTCCTCAGCTCTCATTGCTGTTGACACACACACACACACACACATACACACATACACACACAGAGTTTCAGTCTTATTTAAACAATCACAAAGTCATGCTTTAATTAAAAGAAAATTGAAGTTAGAATGATACCTAATTCAGAAGAGTCATGTGACGTCTCCATACCAGAGATTCTGTACAGATTCTCCATAGACTAACAACACAAACAAAATTACAGTCATGCTCTTCAATGCGCTCAGACATTTCCGTTTAGTTTTTTTTTTTCTCCTAACGTCATCTTGCTCAATGCTATGAGGTAGTCTGGGTCTGAGTCCATGTCTGCTACTGTACACTTCAAGATTGATGATGTGACACTTCAGTTAGCAGGAAGTGAAGAGTCTGCCTTCACAATGCTCACACACAGACACAAACACCCACGGACACACCTACCTTGCTCTTCTCTGTGGGGAGTACTGATAAAAGAGTGCTGCTGTCAACCTCTCCCATTAACAGCTCCGAGACACTGAGCAAGAGAGAAAAATACAGAAAGAGGAGAGGAAATAAATGCGTACACTGCACTGCGTGCTCCATACACCACTGTTAACACCATCGCTGCTGTATGGCAGTCAAAACACCACCAATTTTCTGGTCCAAAGCAAAAGTGTTCCATGGTATTATCAGTAATCTGGTAGTGGTTAATATTAGGGTTGAACTATTAATGGTATTAATAATTAATAATGATCAACTTTTACTCCTGTCAACACTGTTATAACACTATTATAATTCTGCTGTGCAATTATGCTTAGCAAACTTTTTTAACTCATTAAATACATATTTGTCTCTTACAGTTCAATTAATATGCACACATGCAAGATTTTAATAATGGATATAAAAAAAAATTTTAATGATGAGAAAGTGATTTTCAGACAGCGAAAAGCACAATGATAAAAATCAAACGTCTGATTTTTTTTTTTTTTGGGGTGTGGGCCAATTGCTGAGAAACAGAAGAAAGCCACGACTCCACTTCCTGTTATGGCAGTGTTACAACCTGTACCAGTGTTGTCTTTCTTTATTCTACAGCTACACTTTACTCAAACTGCTGAAAAGTGCAGCCAAGTTCAAATGTGAATGCTGTTACAGCTATTTTCACACTACAGGTGGAATTCGTACACAGCTCTTCTTACTCAGATATGTGCTGCCAAACCAAAAGCTGATAAGTCCCCTTCATATGAGTTAAACGTTAGCTAAAATCTGAAAGTCTTGATAAACAGATCACTTACTTGTTGCTGAAAGCTACTGCAATGGTCTCGATGGCTTTCTCAAAGTCCTTTTTGTCGGACTCATTGCAGACTTCATAATGAAAGCCTGAGATCAAACCAAAACGTTAGAGATTCTAAAAACGAATCTTGTTCCTTTGCTCATAGACTGGACAATGCTGTTTTATGTTTGCAATGTTTTTCTTATTTGTGTTGGTTATGCCTGTACAGACTGCCTATATCCAGCTTGAATCACAGCATGCATCTGTAACCACTGAAAATATTTCAATTATGTTCATCATATTTCACTGGCTCTGAAGCTAAATGACCAAAGTGGCATCTGACCTTTGACCTGGGAGATGAGCTTGCCGGCGGCGGTGAGTGTCTCCACCGTGTTGAGGAGTGGGTACATGTTGATGATTTGGCGCAGGATCCGCAGCACCTCACCCAGACACTCATGGGCCAACGGGCGGCGGTTCTCCTGTTTGTCTGGAAAAAACACACCCACATGTTGCTAAATGAGAGCGGTCATTTACACCAGACAGATGAACTCTATGACTGCAGAGTTTTACAGCCACACCTGTGAATTCCTACTATGAATTCCCCCGATTACTTAAAAATCAGCAACGCACACTGTGTGTTGTACATTTCAGTGGATGGCTTTTTCTTCAAAAGTTGACACCCAAAAATATTACTGAAGATATGAGGAACTGAGGATATGAAGAGGATGGAGGGTGTCAAGAGGCAAATAGTGGGCACAGACTATTTTAGTATATCAATAACAGATTTTTAAAGCAAATGTATGCCTTTTTTATATCAATAACTTGACAGGGTGGCATGGTGGTGAAGTATATAGTGTTGCTGTCTTACAGCTCCAATGTCCCTGGTTTGATCCTGAGCTTGGGATACTGTCTGTGTGGTTTTTGCATTTTCTCTCTCTGAGGCTTTCCTCTGACCTCCCTAAAAACATGGGAGGTATATTGTCGACTCTAAATGTGTGTGAACGTGTGCGTGCATGTTGCCCTGCATCCCTGGTGTCTCATCCAGGGTGTATTCCCAACATATACCCAGTATAATTGCTGTGCCCAGTGTTCCAGGATAAGCTCCAACTCCACCATAACCCTAACCAGGTTAAACTGGCTGTTGAAGATGAAGAAAAGAATGAGTAATATCTTAACATGTACAGGTTGACCACTTTTGTTATCATGTGAAAATAAAAGAACATTTGTGAAACTCTACATACAAATGACATTATTTGTCTTTTGAAAGATTTTATCTTAAGGTTGTGCACATGACTATATGAATGCAATGTCTCTCAATGTCCAAATTTAGGAGACTGCTTCCATCAGAAAAGAATAGGGCATCTAGGTAAAAAGGTATAGAATGCAAGAATATAGAATGCACTTCATGTGAAGTGAAGATTGAGCTCTTAGGCTGTTGATCCAATAGAGAAACTAAAAAGCAGACATGAATACATTTTTATTGTGTGTAGGAAAGTACAACATGAAGTAAAGTGACCAACTAGGCAACATTATACTAGTGTGAGAGTAATCTGATCACACCAAGACCACAACATTCAACATGTGTGTACAAGAACTGTCTATCAGGCAGCACATGGTACGAGGGATGCATGGATACTGATACTGGTGTCAGGTATTGGTCTGATAAAAATGCTCTGCTACAAAACAATGCCACATGATACTTTGTGACTATGTGATACTAATGAACACTAATGCTAACACTAAAGAACAGAGGATGCACACTGACAGTGAGTGGATGGCCATCAAAGCAAAGCAGCCTGCAAACTGCACTCTGTGAAAACATCAAGAGGAGGAACAACAGCATCTTCCTATTATACAAGTAACCTGATAAAACCTATTGTGCTTTTTAAATAATATGAAGAATAAAGAGCATGAGGATGGCCAACCTGAGCATGCAAAGCAGTATCAAGTCATTACAAATGAGCACAAGGTGCTGTGAATTGCGTACGTAAAGGTAGTCGCGAGCATGGAACAGTGAAGTGCACATGAAAGCAATGCAGTTCTGAGTACTAAGTACTCAGACACATCAGCTTCCTTTCTCCTCGCTTGCCAGAGTTTATACCAAGGTTGCGAATCAAAATGCAAATCATGCCATGTTGCTCTCATTTTTAATGGTCACGCTTGCTGATACTGCTCTGCACGCTCAGGTCAGCTCAAACGTTCTATTAATGATGCAGCGTAAGCACCACAACATCTTTAAACACAATACTGAGCACAAGGAGTTCACTCTTATCAACAAGCACAACAAAAAACGTGTATTCATTCTTGGTCTGGAAAAATGCTATAGATGCATCCCTAATTTTAATTGGACATTCTTTGAGATGTCTTCATACGTTCACCTTATACAGCACACATGACCAATAACTTTCAATTAAGCAGGAGCACATGGGACACATGAGCGACAGTGGGAGCCACTTTACACAAGTTCTGAACCACATTTAAGTGTGCTGCAACACCTCTGAAAGCCACTTCCTCCTTTGTACACCAAGCACCAGAGCATACTTCCCCTGATCTGTCAAAACAACACAGCTACTGAACCAAAAACAACCATGTAATAAGTCAGAATGAAATGAAGGGAGGAAACACATCAATCAGAAAGAGAGCTCTTAAACACATACATAACTTTCAAATTCACTGATTAGTATCAAAAATATAAATGGTTTTAAAAATGTCAAATTAATTCATATTTTTCCACTAAAAAAGAGCAACAACAGTTCTGGAATGACGACGTCTTAAAGTTTCGTTTACAGCCTGAACCGTGTAAGAACGTCTTCCTGGTGAGCATGCAGGTGTGATTTTGTAGACGGAGAGTGATTCTGCCAGAGACAGCATGAAGCTCTGTGAAAGTAGAGTTTCCTGTTTGAAAGTGGTTTGCCACAAAAACTGTGCTGAGAGCAACGAGCGGAAGCTCAAGGTGCCTTTGGACCAAAGCCCCGCCCCCATTTTCCTTCTTCTGTCAATCATGTGGGGATACTCTGGGACAAAACATCTTTTGTTATATGTGCAAATAAGGGCAGTTACAGAATTAAAGCTGAAATGTGGACTGATGGTAATCCACCATTTTGTCCACGCACTACCATTTTGTTTTCACATATTTTTAGATGAAATGCTAAATATTGAAAAAAAAAAGGTGACTGGGTGATGTGAGGGTGACAGTTAAGACCCTCACTATAATCCAGCACCATAACTAGCCACCCCTAACTGCCTTACCCCTAAGTGGAGGAACTTCATTTTCTGTTTAGTTAGCTTAGCTACTCAAAATGTTAACCTTCACAGTCTTAGCAATGCTATGTAAGTTATCTGGCATGCTAAAGGATAGCTAGTTTATTTGAAACAGGTGTTAAGGTAAAGTTGGAGTTATGCAAAATATTCAGCTATGGTTAACTTTTATTACTACTTTGGCAAGCTCATGGGCTTTCTCACTTTATTGAAAGATAATCAGTGATGGGGTAGTGTGAAGCAAAGTTACTGTGACCACCCCAATGTGGAATATTTTACAACAGGTATTTACTGTATAACAAGACATTCTGGAAAGTTTTATTCCACCTCCTGTATACCACAGCAAAGTGTGATTTATTTATTATTAATCAAAGGAAAATACCTTTCGTTCATTTATTGTTGCATTTAATGTAGTGGACCAACTATGAAACAAGTTAGTTCCTATTATCTCTTATATTATAGCAGTTATAAACAGTCTTTTCCTGGCCAACTGCAGCTGTTACTTAAAAAACTGGTGGAAAACCAGCAAAAAACTTCACTATCAACAATTTTTCTTTGTTAAATAATCCGTCCATCTTCTATACCGCTTATCCTTTTCAGGGTTACGGGAAACCTGGAGCCTATCCCAGGGAGCATTGGGCACAAGGTGGGGTTTGTTAAATAATAATGTTTTAAAAATAGTTTCATTATTTGTCTTTGATTATGTGACGTATCCGTCATTCAACTCCTCGTGAATTAGCTGTTGCTATAGAAACAATAATATAGTAGTAGGAGTGCATTACTATAAACCTGGTCGTACGCAGCACTACCGTCAGAGCTGCTGTTATAGAAAATGAATCAACAACTTCTGACCAATTAGATTTGAAAATTCAATGGTCTTGTGATACAGTGCTGTGAAAAAGTACATTCTGATTTCTTCTGTTTTTGTGTATATTTCATACTAAATAGTTTTAGATCTTCAAACAAATACAACATAAAACAAAGGCAACCTGAGTAAATACAGTAAGGTACAGTTTTTTAAAATGCACTTTATCGAAGCAAATAAAAAGTTATCCTACAACTATCACCAATGTGAAAAACTAACTGCACCATTAAACTTAAATCTGTTTGTGCCACCTTTAGCAGCAATAACTGCAACAAAACGCTTCCGTTTACTGGAGATCAGGCTTTCACTTACTTCACTTACACTTTTCACTTATAGTCTTTTACTAGGACTTACACTTTGGTTCATAGTCTTGCTGCATAATTCAGTTGTGATCGAGGTCCAATTTACGGACTTAAGACCGGATATTCTCCTTTAGGATTTTCTGGTAGATAGCAGAATTCATGTTTCCCTCAATTATTGCAAGTTGCCCAGGCTCTGAAACAGTAATGCATCCCCATACCAACACACTTCCACCACCATGCTTGACCCTAGGTATAATGTTATTTTCGTGGAATTCTGTGTTAGGTTTACGTCAGACATAACGGGGCCCCTGTCTTCCAAACAGTTCCACTTTTGACTCATTAATCCACAGAACATTCTCCCAAAAGGTTTGATGATCATCAAGGTATATCTGGCAAAATTCAGACGAGCCTAAATGTTCTCCTGAGTTAGCAGTGGTTTTTACCTCACCACCTGCCATTTTTGCCCAGTGTCTGTCTGATAGTTGAGTCCTGAACAGTGACCTTTATTGATGCAAGAGAGGCCTGTAGGTCCCTTGATGCTTTGATGCTGGATGAGTATCTTGGAGGAATTTTGGTTGAAAGGTCAGCAACTTCTGGGAAGGTTCACTACTGTGCCAAGTTTTTCCATTCAGTGATGATGGCTCTCACTGTGATTCTTTTGAGTCCCAGAGCCTTTGAAATAGCTTGTAACCCTTCCCAGACTAATGTATTTCAAGCACCTTCCTCCTCATCATTTCTGAAATTTCTTTTAACTTTAGCATAGTGTGCTTCGTGCTGTTGAAAAAGTTCTATTTAATTGTTGATTTGATTGAACATGGTTTGCAGAAATCAGGCCTGGTTGCGTCTAGTCCAGCTGAACCCCATTATGAATGTTTCATAGATTTAGGGAATTAGTAACTATGGGGGCAAATACATTTTCACACAGGCCCAGTTGGTATTGGATAACCTTTTTGCTTCAATAAATAACATTATCATTTACAAACTGTATTTTGTGTTTACTCGGGTTGCCTCTGTTTTATCTTAGATTTTATTTTAATTTCTGAAACAATTTAGTATAATATACACAAAAACAGAAGAAATCAGGATGGAGACAAATACTTTTTCACAGCACTGTATAACGCAGATTCATGCAGTTTTATTCTCAGGTGGTACAAGCTAAGCTTGACCTTCATTACTACATGATAATGAAAACATTATCCATCCATTTTCTATACCGCTTATCTTACTGGGTCAGGGGGAACCTGGATCCTATCCCAGGGAGCATCAGGCACAAGGCAGGGTACACCCTGGACAGGGTGCCAATCCATCGCAGGGCACAATCACATACACATTCGCACACCCATTCAGGCACTATGGACACTTTGGGCATGCTAATCAGCCTATCATCGGGGAGGAAACCTGAGTACCCGGATGTCTGAGGCAAACGTGCTAACCACTAAGCCACCGTGCGCCCATGAAAACATTATTATGACTAATTTTCCCACTTGCCCATAAGGTCAACATTAACTATTTGTTACATGATAAATATATCTATGTCTAATAAGTATGTTTTAATTTCACCAGCCCAGCTGATTCAGCTAATCAAAAACAAACATACTCAATACTTAATACTCAATAAGACCTGAAGTAACTACACTAAACACATCAGGCTAGTAAAGCTGTGAGATATTTTGCCTAATGATGAACCTGCTGATGTCTCTCTGATTTTGTCCTCTGCTGTAGGCCATTACATATACTACAATTCTCACATGCACAAATACTGAAGCTTACTATATATGTGCCAGACGCATCATGTAAAGGAATTAATTATCACTTTATTGGACAATTATAATAAGAAAACCCACACCCTTCCCTGTCCAAATGACACAGTGAACACAATACAATTAAAAGAGCTCTACTGTAAAATGGTGCCCTCTTTAGAAACAGTGATGCTCTATGTCTATTTGTAAGCTAATACATTTACCTAAAGACGCTAGACTCAATCCAAACGTGTGCTTTTAATCTGATTTAAAAATCCTCCCAGACAGAGAATAAGAGAATCCTGTGCCCCAGTCGATTTAGTTACAGAATATATTTACAAATAAATGACATCCATGTACTCAGAAAGAATCAGTTATGCTGTATATTCATTAGAAAGATAACATGCCAAACGCAGACAAAGACAAAACCAACTGTCAGCTTGGACTGCTACAATATGAGAACCACATCCTGTTTTCCCACTCACTTCGTTTACATACAGGACATCTCGTCTTACCTTCCAGAACCACATCTTTGAGTTTCTCCACAGCCTCAGCAAAACGAGCCACAGCGTGCAGCAGTGGGGGGATGTCCTCCACCTCAATAGCTGCAGGTGCTTCCACGGTCTCGGTGTGAGGACTATGGGCGATAGCAGCCCGGCCTTGGCCCTTACTGAAGACCCAGGACTGGAGTGGTGAGCCCGCAGCGCTGGCATTACGGCTCAGAGTTGTCGGCCTCTTCAGTGTGCCTCCTGGCGACGGACAGCCCACCAGTTTGCCATGCGTGGCAGAGGGAGTGCCCGGGCAGCTCTGGCCTTCCACAGCTGGTAGAACAAGACTGCAAGGGGTAGAGGAGGATGCAGACGAAGAGGAAGAACTGGCGTCCGAGCCATCTTTCCGTGGCTGCTCCTGGAGAATGGACAGCTAGGTTGAAAGGAAATGAGAAAAACTGATCAACTACAAAATTTGGAGACAGAAACGACGACATTATACCCCAAAAAGGTTTTGAGGAACTTAAGACATTTGGGCAAATAGCAGAAGACAGCTGTTGGTAAACAGACCTTATTTCACAAGAACACACTGAGTAACTGTGTGGCCTGCTTCCTGTCACACCCTAAACCTGGAGTTACAACGCTCAAACTACGCGCAAGTCCTACGTCTCTACGCCAGAAACATCCAAAACTAACGCAGCACAACGTATGTAGAGAAATCACAAACAGCACTCTAAAAATACAAACAACTGAAGAAACGGACAAAGTGCCGAAAACGTCCAGAGATGTATATGCGACATGAAATAAAAGGGAATTCGTCTTCATTTAGAATACTCTGAAAAAGGGAGAATTCGGTTTTAGTTTTAAAACCTACAGTGTCCACGCTGGGTGTGAGAAAGGTTATTCCTGTAAAAGCACGGTGTTAGTATAACGCACTGAAGGAAGCTCACCTACCTGCTTCAGCCAAACATTGGCCTTACTGGGCAACAGATCCAGTTTCTTTGTTCTGCTGTCTGCTTTCTTGACCCTCTGGCCCGTGGAATACGGACTGTAACTAGCTTTAGAACCTGTTCCCCTTTTTAACATATTTACTAATTTATTTCAGATCACGGAGTAACCAAAGCTGATGAACGGAAGAGAGTCCAGCTTGTCAAGTTCATCAAATGTTCTTCCACTATGAGGAACTTACACGCGCTCAGGATCTAAACTAATATCAGGGGGGAACCCGTTAAAATCACACTGGCGTTCTAAAAAAAAAATAAATAAATAAATAAAACAAACCCCCCAAAAATGTATCTTTAAAAGAGAATATATCTTGAAAAATATAAATTCGAGACTACATTCATATGTTCCCATTAAAAAGACA
The DNA here is from genome assembly GCA_012411365.1 of Ameiurus melas. Lineage (NCBI taxonomy): Eukaryota > Metazoa > Chordata > Actinopteri > Siluriformes > Ictaluridae > Ameiurus > Ameiurus melas. The sequence goes on from CM022762.1 coordinate 17,418,391, forward strand.
GCTTGCCTGTGCTAAGCTAACGGCTAAATCCATTTTACACTCTTCCTTAAGTCGACGCCTTTTAGTATAAAGTTTTACTTCTGAAACTGAGATAAACACTGTATATAAATCCCAAATACAAAGCAGTACGCTTTTGTTTTACACAACAAGCATGAATGAAAAGATGAAAGAGTACCGACGATCCCCGGTACCGAGCTGACGGGAACGTTAGCTACTGCATACTAGCATACTACGGTGGACGCTAGAGTGCTACGCCACCTCTGGTAACTATGGTGACGCACTATTTATTACAATACTGTTTAGTGGGCTAGTATGCGGCTGAGTGACAGTTGAGGAAAATGCGCGACTTACTGTAGCAGAGCCGTGAGGCGACGAGTTTCCGGTCCGGCTCTTCTTCGACACGGAGTGTGTTTTTATCAGCTCTCTTCTCTTTTTGGAGAACATTTTTCATTCTGTGTCGAGTTTGACCTTCATTCATTTACTGTAGAGCACAGACCCCCCCAACCCACCCCTCAATCCCCCATGTCAGATCTCTTAAACCGGTTAATGATGCTGGTCCATCCGAGTTGGCTCGTGCACTGCCTCCGAGTGCTGCTCTTATCACGCGTTCACTTTCCTGCTGCTCTGCATCACCGCTAAAACACATCCGCTCCGAGTTTTTTTTCTTTCTCTTTGAAAGACAAGTGAACCGCGGTTGCCAGATTGGGCGTACAGTTTAACTAGGGCTGTAAATTATGGAAAGCCAAATGGGTCAATATTCGTGTGCATTGCTACGCCTTTTGAAGTTAAGTTTGCGTCACGTGCTGGCCGGCGTTAAGTTAGCGTCAAACGTGGCCGACGTTAACATCACATGCTGATCCGTATTAAGTTTGCTTCACTCGCTGACCGGTGTTAAGTTAGCGTCAAACGTGGCCAGCGTTAAGTTAACGCCTCATATCGCTTAACAGGCACATTCATTTGCTCATTACAAAGATCCCCCTCTACTGTGATTGAGTAATCTACGGCAAGTCAAATCATTCGATCGGCAAAACACCACCAAAGGCGAGAAGACAATAAAAGACTACACCTGAATTCTCTTGTCTGATTATCCCGGACCTTCACTCATTATTAAATAATGAATAATATTTATAAACAGCAGAGGCAAAAGGCATAAAAAGGCATGTGGTGTTAACTTAACGCCGGTCTGCATGTACCGCTAACTCAACACCTAGGGGCGTTATCTTAACGGTATATTAACGCCTGGCGGAGGTTACAAAATGACGTTTTTAAACTTAAAACAGCGTAAGGATGCACGTGAATAATGACCCACTTGGCTTTCCATAGTAAAACTCATGCTTACACACGATGTGACACGATTTCGATTATTAACGTAACTGCTCGATATTTGACAATACTACTGAATCTGACTGAAATAATACGACTGGATTTAATGGCCTCTGATCCGAATGTGAAGAGAATCCGGGGTAGGCCCACCATTAATTTACAAATGATGATGTAGAGATGGACTGTTTAACAAAAGAATGATTTTTTTTACACTGTCCTTTTTCAATAATAATCAATTAACAATAATACAATAATACAATAATACTAATCAGAGTATTGTTGCCTTGATTAATTTTAATCAGTCTTTTAAATTGATGCACTAGTCCAAACTGTCCAATCATTACACCTCTACACGTTACTGTGTAGGTCTGTCTTAGTAAGGAATAAAACACTAGTATAGTGTTATAGCAAAAGAATCAATGACCATCCTGAAGTTGATTATGTTCCTATAACAGTGTTGTTTTCTTCTTCTACCACAGCAGTTTGCGAACAATTACAATTGACTGTTTATTAATGAAGGACACTCCTTGTTTTTTAATCCATTTTAATTACATATAATGTTGTGGAACGTCTGAGAGACAAGTTAGTTCTGTACCCAGCCCCTCTTTTTTTGTCTCTCTTAAATTTACACCAACAAATTGGAGACATGTTAATGTTAAAATGTTAAACATCTCTTTATACGTTTATTTTTGTTAAATAGCAACACTTTTTAAAATCAGTTTAGTATTAGTCTTAGGTTATATAGATGAATGAGTCGTTTCTATAAAAATGATAAAGGTATTATTACAAGTGCAGCCAAACCTGTGATTTGTCTTGCAGCCAGAACCTTTATCAGAGCTGGTGTTACAGGAAATTAATCAACACCTTCCGACCAATCAGGTAGGAAAATTCAACAATGCTGCAGTATAAAATAGATATAAAACACACACTCAATCAAATAGAAACCAAGTATACATTGAACATGATAAATGATACATCACACAAGTCTGTGATCTTATTTTGTTCTCCAACACAGCACGTGTATTAAAATATATTGTGAAGAGAGAATCCCCAATCTGGCAACCGTCGCACAAACATGTGCGTTAAGGTACGAGATAAAATCGACCTCATTTCTTTCAGAATGCTTTGAAAGCTAACATTGGTCTATAAGTTGTCAGTTTATTAGACATAACCAAAACAAGCTAAACACAACCTGTACCAAAACACTCTCAAATACTCAATTCTGATTGGTCAGACGATATTGATTAATTTTCCATATTTAGAGGCTTTACCAGCACTTCTGGCTGCAAGGCAAATCACAGGATTACAAGGTTTATATTAATCTGCTCGTTCTATGTTATAGTGTCTATAGTAACATCTCGTTCACAGGGCACTCTCTATACACAATCTAACTCTAATAATAAACTGATTCAAATGTGATGTTATTGAACATAGAAAAACATATGCTCATTGATATAGTTGTGAAATTACAGGAGTCGGCTCCAGCATCTACTTTGTTAAGGACAGGATGTTTTCTGACAAATCTACAGAATTAGAGCTTTGTGCTAGTCCTATAGTGGTCTCTTGCTTTCTGATACATTGCATAGCAATTGTTGAGCTACAGTCAGTAATTGTACACTAATTGTACAGTTATACACTTACAATTAGGTTTACCTCATAAAATGGGCAGTGTGTGCAGATATCTTGATTCATTCAAACCCTGTTCTTTTCAGAGAAAAAAAAACATAAGTTATACATGAAATACTACTGACCATGGAAGGTGAACTATTTTGTTAAATGTATTTATTTTGAAACAGTTCATGTTAAAAAAAAAAGACAAGGCTGTAATGTAATACAGAAGATAAAATACACATTGTCCATGAACATGTCCAATGGTACAGGGCCTGAAAGAACCCCAATGTATACAATACAGTCCAGCAGTGAGAGTTTTCAGAACAGGTCCATGAGGATGGGTGAAAATAAAATAAAAAGCAAAGAAAAATAAAAGATTTTCACATTATTTCCACAGATGTGGTGGTCCATGTGTCTTCTAGGTTGTGTGTATTAGAGCTCTGTGGCAGGACCCCATTCCGTGTCATCATTTTCTTCATCATCATTATCGCCATCACTGTCCTCTGAACTGTCGCTGCCTCTGATCTGGGTCCTTCGCATCAACATTGCTTCATGATGAGCCAACCTAAAATTACACAAAAAGGTCAGACAAAATCTGGAATTTTGGACTAACAAATGGTGGGTAAATATGCTTTTGGTTTTCATCATGATACTTACACAACCAAAGGGGTCTTTGGTGCATCTACCGTGCGTGTCTAAACACAGAAAAAAATACATCAACTTTTATGTATTTGCTTTCCATTTCTTATCATATTCTATACTGATATTCCATATTCATATTTCATGTTAAAGATCAAGTGAAATGTATAGATGTGATACCTGTTCTAGTTTCTGCTCTATGAATGACAGTGTGACAGGAGGTGGGCTCTTGGGAGGGAGCTCTGTGGGATCTGGAGCCCTAAATTCCGGAGGTCCTTCTGAGGTGGGTGTGCCAGGTGGATCAGGCTCAGCGCTGTAATCGGAGTCTGTGAAACTGCGTGAAGATGATAATGCTGCATTCTCCCTTTGCGAGGCTTGGGGCTCAGGAGTATAGCGCATGTGAGGCACCTCTTCAGGTGGTAGAGTGTACTCAGGTTCCGCCTCCTCTTCTTCAGCGTGTGGCTGAGGCTCAGGGCTGGGTGTCTGCCATGCGGCTGGTTCTGAGGAGCGAGCCAATGCTGTCCTGCGGCGCCATGTTATGTCTGGCTGGCTGTTTACTGGCTCTTCCAGGTCCTCATTGTCTGTGTAAGCCTCGCCATCAGTGTAGGGCTCTCCGTCCGTGTCCTCGTAGTCGCTGGCACCACTGAGGTAGTCTGAGGCATCGTTGTGGTTGAGCACGTCCAGTTCCTCATTGGCACCTCCCTCCAACTACACACACGTTATTAACTCATTACTACAACTATCTCTGCAGGAAACATTTACAGTAAGTATATTCCTGAACCTACTGCACATGTCTCCCCCTTCACTAAGTGTGTTACAAATACCATATGAGAGACCTAAATGCAACATAATGGTGGCCTAGGAGACTCTAATACTAAACATAAAGGCCTACATTTACATAATAAAGTTTATATAATATATTTCTATATTATTGAAACTTTTAAAACTGTACTATAAAGAATATCTTAAATTCCCACATTTGTACATGAATAATGCATTTTTTTAATGATTGAACTATCCTTGACGACCTTAAATGCCTAAAGTTGATTATTGGGTAAATATATGTAGCTTTAAGTTTCTAAATGTGTCTTTAGTTAAATGAACTATTATTCCTCAGATTTTTGTAACCCTGTAATTGATCTAAATGATCCTTTTTTCTTTTTTTTGTGAGCTTTTAAAATAGTTTTTTTTTTAGCATTTAAATATTTGAAAAAACATTTTTGCATTCAGAGGAAAGAGAAAAGTCTTACCGTCACTTCTGAGACCCAGACAGGCTTAGACTGTTGTTGCTGAATCTTCTCTTTAAGAATTTCATACCACACATTTGAATTGGGCTGCAGATCGATGTGTGCTGAAGGAAAAGCAGAGAACTTGCTTGGTAAAATACAAAATATTATGTGAGTAAAATGCATAAGAAAAGCAGTATTTCATAAATAGAACACAACAACTGTCATACTGATATATAACGGTCACATGATATATTAATCATGTGTGTATATGTGTGCTGAAGGGGTTAGTGGAATTTATTTTTATAGTAAAGTGGTTCCTGGATACAAAAGGTTTAAGAACCGCAGATCTAAGCAATTATAGATGAACATGTGTGAAGAAAACAAAGTGTGTGTGTGTGTGTGTGTACCAGCAAAAAGGTGGCTGTATTGTTTCTTCAGCTTTAAGGCCTGAGTGTACAGTTTCCGTGAGCTTTTCTTAGAATTAGGATCATATCTTTGTCTCATAGCTTTCACATCTTTGCGGCTGTGCGGCTCCAGGAACAGGACTATAGGGTGATACTGGATGTAACTGAGTCTCTCCACTGCAGTGGGTGTAATGTCCAACAGAGGGTGCTTGTTCTGCAACAAAGAATATAAAAAAAATACATCAATTTGGCCATTGGTGCTTGGTTTAGAAGCACATATTAAATAGGTGTATAATGTATGTACAGTGGTGTGAAAAAGTGTTTGCCCCCTTCCACATTTCCTGTTCCTTTGCATGTTTGTCACACTTAAGTGTTTCGGAACATCAAACCAATTTAAACAATAGTCAAGGACAACACAAGTAAACACAAAATGCAATTTGTAAATGAAGGTGTTTATTATTAAAGGTGAAAAAAAATCCAAACCATCATGGCCCTGTGTGAAAAAGTGATTGCCCCCTAAACCTAATAACTGGTTGGGCCACCCTTAGCAGCAACAACTGCAACCAAGCGTTTGCGATAACGTGCAATGAGGCTTTTACAGCGTCCTGGAGGAATTTTGGCCCACTCATCTTTGCAGAATTGTCCTAATACAGTTACATTAGAGGGTTTTCAAGCATGAACGGCCTTTTTAAGGTCATACCACAACATCTCAATAGGATTCAGGTCAGGACTTTGGCTAGGCCACTCCAAAGTCTTCATTTTGTTTTCTTCCAGCCATTCGGTTGGTGGACTTGCTGGTGTGTTTAGGATCATTGTCCTGCTGCAGAACCCAAGTTCGTTTCAGCTTGAGTACACGAACAGATGGTCGGACATTCTCCTTCAGGATCTCTTGGTAAACAGCAGAATTCATAGTTCCTTTTATCACGGCAAGTCTTCCAGGTCCTGAAGCAGCAAAACAGCCCCCAGACCATCACACTACCACCACCATATTTTACTGTTGGTATAATGTTCTTTTTATGAAATGCAGTGTTCCTTCTACGCCAGATATACTTGGACACACACCTTCCAAAGAGTTCCACTTTTGTCTCATCGGTCCACAGAATGTTGTCCCAAAAGTCTTGGGGATCATCAAGATGTGTTGTGGAGAAATTGAGACGAGCTTTGATGTTCTTTTTGCTCAGCAGTGGTTTTCTCCTAGGAACTCTGCCATGCAGGCCATTTTTGCCCAGTCTTTTCCTGATGGTGGAGGCATGAACGCTGACCTTAACTGAGGCAAGTGAGGCCTGCAGTTCTTTGACGTTGTTGTGGGGTCTTTTGTGACCTCTTGGATGAGTCGTCGCTGCACCTCTTGGGGTAATTTTGGGCGGCCGGCCACTCCTGAGAAGGTTCACCACTGTTCCATGTCTTCGCCATTTGTGGATAATGGCTCTCACTGTGGTTCGCTGGATTCCCAAAACTTTGGAAATGGCTTTATAACCCTTTCCAGACTGATAGATCTCAATTACTTTCTTTCTCAATTGTTCCTGAATTTCTTTGGGTCTCGGCATGATGTGTAGCTTTTAAGGATCTTCTGGTGGACCTTACTGTGTCAAGCAGCTCCTATTTAAGTGATGCCTTGATTGTGAACAGGTGTGGCAATAATCAGGCCTGGGTGTGGCTAGAGAAATTGAACTCAGGTGTGGACAACCACAGTTATAGTATGTTTTAACAAGGGGGGCAATCACTTTTTCACACAGGGCCATGATGGTTTGGATTTTTTTTCACCTTTAATAATAAACACCTTCATTTACAAATTGCATTTTGTGTTTACTTGTGTTGTCCTTGACTATTGTTTAAATTGGTTTGATGTTCTGAAACACTTAAGTGTGACAAACATGCAAAGGAACAGGAAATGAGGAAGGGGGCAAACACTTTTTCACACCACTGTATATGGATTAGAGAAGGAAAGAGAATAAAGATTTACAACCAATTTTACCTGCTCTGCTATTCTTTTTACGGTGTCCAACTTAATGACAGACTGGGCTTCTCCACCACCCCTGGGTACCATTTCTGCAAAAACCAAACCGTCATCAATTACATAAAGCAAGTAAATTTTATTAACATTTGATACAAATAATAAAGTTAAGCATACCTGCCACCTCAAATTCATTAGGCATTTCTCTGGCCAGTTTCTCATTTGCAATGTCATTCAGGGGACCCGTGATGACAATCGGCCGTTTAAAGTTGGCTGGAACAACAACAAAAAAGTTTCATGAGACTGAAATATTCATTCAACAATGTGCTGATCTTTTCATCAAATACATTTGAATCCTATGTTTGAAAATGGTTCATGATTTTATGCAACTTGTTTTTTTCTTCAGAGTAAAATCATGTCAATTTCAATTTGTTCCATCTACTCACCTTCCCTCAGCACAACCTTCTCATATGCTGGAAACTTGCCCTGGATGGTCAGTTGAAGAAGGTCATCCCGTGTTCTTCGGACAGGCTTCTTGGCCCCACGGAGACCCCGCAGTTTCCAAAACTCTGCCCTGGGAGCTGAGGCCTGGCGTTCTGCCATCTGGATCCTCTGAGTCTGCTCTACAATAGCTAGACTTTCAGCTCTGAAACACAAACACACATGCACACACGCACACAATGCTGTGATCAGATTTTACTGCACAAACCACAATGGAGCATACTGCAAACCTGGTTTAACCGGTTCTCAGGATCTGGTCTTATCATAAGCTTTTCTCAGAAGCTGAGTGTCAAATATGGTTCTCAGCTCTGACATTTTCAATCTAGAGCTGATGCATTTTTTTTTCCACTGTAAGGCACAATACTGTAAATATGTCATGGAGTATTTTTAAATAACCTTCCAAAATGAATATGAAAAAATAGGAGGACAGCCCCTAACACAGTTGAATCTTGTATTACATTGTAGTCACTCTTGTATTAAAGTCTCTAATAGGCTGGATGTAAATTATATCTTCAACACTTTGCTGTTTGAGGCATGATTTAACATTGCAGTTGAATTTTCAAATGTGACTGGTCAGAAGGTGTTGATGAAGTAAAGAATAACACACAACAGACCATGCTGTTCTACGAAAATAATACCTGCCAGAGAGACTCTCTATATCAGCTCTATAGCAGCTCTGACAGAAGCTCCAGTGAAGGATAAGGAGTCTCTAGAGTCAGCACTTTGTAATATTCACAGGCAAAGTTATAACCAAGTTGTCCGACACAGGAAAATCTTCAGACTTTGTGTTTTCAGTTTGTGTTCAGTGGGGTTGAGGTCAGGGTTCTCTGAAGGCCACGAAAAATTCCTCCACGCCAGCCTTCACAAACCATGTCTTCATGGAGCTCACTATATACACAGGGACATGGTCATGCTGGAACAGGTTATGGTCTCTTAGTTCCAGTGAAGGGAAACTGTAATGCAACGGCATACAAAGACATTCTATACAATTGTTTGCGTCCAACTTTGGGGGAACAGTTTGGGGAAGAATCACATGTGGGTCACCTTCATGAGGTGTCCAGAAACATTTAGCCATATAGTGTATAATTGGAGCATATCGTGGTGGGGTGGAAGGAGGGACTTAGCTAAACAATATAATGAGTTGCTATCATTCCATCATAAATAAGAAAACTTACAAAAGCTCAGTATTTTAAAATACCGGTTAACACTCAACAAGTGTGCTGATATCAGAAAATAATGGACTTGAATTAATACATAATGAAGAGACATGTGACATCCGTAAATATCTACATAAAGAAAATAAAAGGCCTTTAATTTTGTACAGAATTAAACCATATCAACACAAATACTGGTTGCTTTCCTCCCACCTGGTCTGGTTGGGTATAATGCCCTTGTCCAGCTCATAGAGGTTGGTTCCCATCCGAACAGCCATCCAAGATCCCAATTTCCCACGGTGCATTGTATCCACCACACGGAAAACCTCTCCCCGGGTAAAACTTAGGCCGTGGCTCTCCTCTGACTCATAGTCAAAATGGGTGCGGATGTAGAAGGAATCGCCCAGGCTGGAACTCAGGATCTTCTTATAAACTGGAGATATGAATTGCGCATTAGCACCATTAGACTGTAGCACTCCTAAAACTATGCCCCATTCCAAAATGGCCCATACAATTGGCACATTTCTTGACTAATATGGTATAATAGATATTTCACACTTTCAAAATCCGACATTTAGATTTTCCCCCCACCTTTTTATAAATTAATTTTCAACACATAGAATCTTTTTTCTTGCCAAAAATTTCCTGCCCTTACACAGTGACTGAGTATCATGAAGTTTGGTTCATTTGTTTCCTCTATTGATTAAATCAGAAAACGTGACGCTTCGAATGGAATACAATCACTTTGAAAAGTGAAAAGTCTGGAACGACCTTTGCACATCAGTTAAATCATCTTCTTATAAACTGAAACAAGACAGTTATTGGCTCCCAAAAGAGGATAGGTGTGTACTCACTGTTCATTTTATTCTGAGTGAGCATGTTGATGCGTTCCCCAGATCGAATGTTCATAAGGAACATGGCCGCCTCTTCTCTGGTGAAGTGACTGAAGTCAACCCCATTGACCTGAGCAACAGTAAAACATCAAAAGTTAAAAGAATCCATGGGGAAACAGAAAGCAACATAATGCAATAGAAACAGAAATCTAACCTGCAGTATCTGATCCCCCTCTCTCATGCCCTCTCTATGAGCAGGGCTGTTCGGCTGGATGCCTCCGACAAAGATGCCCACATCGTTGCCCCCTACAAGCCGTAGACCCACACTGCCCTCCTTGACAAACCCCACCATGTTCTGGTCTGAGCTGTAGCTGCAATGGATTTTTTATTTTTTTTTGCAATATTCAGTCAAAAGATTTCATAAAAATTCAGTGTGTTTACACATTCCAACACTAGTTTGAATACTAAACCTTGCTTACCCCTGGTTAGGTGTAGGATCTGCATCAGGTGGGAGGGAGTAAAGAGGCTCCTCTACGGGCTTGGCTGTATACATGAGCAACAACACAATGTTAATGACTAACTAAGTGAAGCATAAGAAAAGGGAACATGTTGCACACTCCTTTACTTGCCTTTAGCTTGATCAAAAGGAGAATAAATTACTTGGTAACATGAAAATCAGTGGCCTAATTAATCTTATTCTTACTGAGTGACTTATAACAGAATGTGTGCATGATGATCATACTTCATCCTTCAATGAATCAGACTTACTGGATTTAATTACTGGGCTTTGATACATACCATTCCTCCTGGTGTGGCTGGATCTTGATAAATCGGATCGGAGAGTGGTGTCTGCCTCTGGCAAACTAGAGGAAAAGTACACAATATGTGCAGTAAACATAATTTAATTACACTACTGTCCATGAAACAGTCACATAGTAAGAACCTTATGAGGCTATTGTAGGTAAATGTACAGACTTCCACTGTCTAGAGTAAAAAAAACACCTAAAAAAAGCTGTCCAAGGCAAACAGTCTTTTTGTTCAGACTTTCAGACTGTTAAGCCCACTTGTCTGCTGGGCAACTACAAATAAGCAAACACAAAAAGAAAAAAAGACTCCTTATTTGCATTAGCAAAAAAGAAATGTTTTAATCTGCTTTAATTAAACTTCTAACTATAGCACAGGCTTCTGAATTCAGTTTAAACACAGACACACAGGTAGAACTGTAGCTGATAATGTGAATGTTCATGTACAGTGAGACTCATCTACAGCAAATGTAAATCCTATCCCTCCTCTTTCAGGAAATCATTTCTTTAAAAAAATAATAATAATTTGAAGCTAGAGATCCAGTGAAGTGAAGTGGAAGCAAAATTTGGGGTTCCATGACTAGCTTCATTGGCATCGCAGTTTAGTGCTTACACAACACTTTAAGACAGCTGGAAGGTTACATACACTCAGTATGTTTATTAGCCCGATTAAGACAATACTCTGATTAAGAAACAACCATGTAAACAGCGACTATTGATGACCTTAATCTGACCAAAGTCATACTCGAAGTAAACACAAATTGAATTAAGACGTGAATATTCCTATTTTAGTTGCATTATCGAAGTGCATTATAGACACATACACATCTTAATCACACCATTAACGTCATATGAGAGTTTTCACTGCATTTTGCGACAGGACACAGACACATGGCAGTGCTCAACCTTCTGACAGCAAACAAGAGACGGCTGTGTCCGAAACCGCGATCTTACCTACTAAATACATGCATTTCTTCTACTTTACAGCAGGTAAGTATGCAGTTTCGGACACAGCCCATGTCTTTTTCTGCACGTCTATTTGCACGTATAGCCTGACAAATAATTAGCTGTACTTGAAGCTTTCGTAAAATCAAAGATGAAACACCCAAAACTGTAAAAGTTTCCATAATGAAGACAAACTGTATGTTGATACGAGAAATTCTGGAGGGAACGTCAGATGTAATGACGTGTGCTGTTAATCGATCTATGTTCTACAACATGTAAAAAGCAACTCATGTAAATACCTTAATCACAATATTGTCTTATTCAGAATAAGGTCAATAATTAGAATACTGCGGTCCATGTAAACTTAGGCACTGACTCTTTAGTTAAGCATGAACTATTGCTGGATATATGAGAAGGTGTTTGAAAAGTACCTATGATTGCTGTCGTGATCGGTGCTGCCTGATCTCCCGAGTGGAGAAGGTGTTCTCTCAGACGGCGAGAGGTCTGAGGATTAAAACAGGGTTACAATGCAGGTCATTAAAAGATGTTCAAGGCACAAACGTGTAAATATCAGTACAGGTGAGTGGTGCGTTAAGGACAGTGTACAGACCAGATGGAGGTCTGGGAGGCGAGGAGGCTCTGTAACGATACTCTGGTCTGCTTTTAACCGACGTCACTGGAGTTTGAGCAACAACTCTGAAATTCACATATTTATACAACTCGTAAAAAAAAACAAAGCATATTTTCTAAGATGGGACACTTATTTGTCCTGATCTTGTGTGGACCGTGAATATATAAGAGAAGCTGAAAATATTCTAGCTAGTCTATTACATAATCAACTTTTACAAGCAGGTTTTATTGCCAAAGTGGAATTCTTACTCGTGTTTATGTGTGACATCTGGACTGGGAACCACTGGGTAACTTGCATCTGATTCAGACTCTGACAATGCTGCATGGACATAAAATTCAGCATCATACACTTTGAAATCAGATTCCCCAATCGACTTGGCTAAAATGTGTGCTCCTACACCATGCTCACCTCTCTTGGTGGGTGTTGAGGGTTTTGACCATTTTGGGGCAGCAACCATGGGTGCTAGCGCTATCTCAGGTGTGGCCCTGCCGAAGCAAAAGGAAGAGGTGAAGGAGTGAGAAGGTGGAATTTGTTTGTGTCCAGCGACATGGAGGGAAATGTGGAAGATAAAAATAACAAAACGTTACTAAAGCATTAAGGGGGGGGTTCTTTGTGTGCGTGTATTTACATTTTATAAATATGTGCATGTTTTATTTGCAAATGGTGTATTACTGCCTGTCTTCTGATAACACAGCTGCCAGCAATGCTTATAATAGCAATGGTACAGGAACTAATCTGTGTTTATGAGCCCAGTTTAGGATGTATGGGCATTTTCCAATCCTCCAAATAATATCCTTATAAATATACTCCCAAATGAAACAAAACACAATATTTATTCTTTGACTGTCATTAGGTTTTTTCAAAAGGATAGAATTATTATTTTAAGAGCTCTGCAAGAGATTCACCTCAAAATCTGATGTCTGTTTATATCAAATTTTAAATGGATATATTCTTTTAAATGCAGATGCAATCAGAATTAAAAGTAATCATTCATTGCGAAAAAAAAAAAAGTCTATTGCATAGTTGATGTCTCAAAACATTTTCTCTAATCACACAGGAACACTCAGTCTATTTTAATGTGACTCGATTGAATCAGATCACAGATCACTCTGATTTAATTATATTAATGATTAAAATTTCATTTAATTATGGTGATCTAGCACAGCAAAATCAATTCAAATACAGTCACATATTCAATGTGATTTGATTCTTTTTATTTGAGATCACAAATTTATTACACTGCAGCATAATGCTACAAAAATATGCAAACAAGCATGAGGGTAACAATTGAAAGGAGCAAAAAAACAAAACAAAACATGTAAACAATACAAAAAAAAAAAAAAGCACAATGCACGCACAAACTAGCCTAAATACCACCAAAACATGAAAAAAAATAATAATAAAAAATGTATTCATTAAAATTTTAATTGAAAATAAAATGAATTCAATCTTGAATGCCCAGTAGATAAGTGGTCCTGTATGGGAGGTTCTAGCTGGAGTTCAGCATGTTGAATGAGCAGGGGCAGCAAGACCTCCCTCATCAATACCTGTATCTGTTGTGCGAGTCCTGGCTGGATAGCGTTCCTGATCTGAATGCCGCTCCTGAACTTTCATCTGACTCTGACTCGTCTGTAGAAAAACAGCGTTAGCCATAAATCTAACATTTTGTACCTGAAGCAGTAAAAAGGGAAGACAACGGGGTGAAGGGGACGAGCTGTGGAAGTGTCGGAGGAAGGGTCTCACCTGGGGGTCTGTAAGGGGATCCATGGCTGAGGAGGTCCAGGGAACGGCTGCGGGAAGATGACTTTAAACCAGCTTGGGGAAGGTCAGGGAGCACCCTGGGAGAGGAGGGGAAGGACAAAGTCATGGTATGAGTCTTATAGGGTCAGGAAAGATGCATCAGGTCAGGTGCAGGAAATAAAAGCTGTAGTTCATTCTGGAGTACCTATGGTTTTTTGTTAAATGTGCAAAAACTGAATATCAACTTGGCAGTTCATGAGCCTTCATGTGTGATCATACATAACTTTTAGGACACTGATATATTTATTCACCATCACCCGCTATCTATCTCTCTCTCTCGCCCTCTCATACAGACAGACAGGCAGACAGATAGATCTATCTCTCTCATACACACACACACACACACACACACACACACACACACATACATATATATATATATATATATATATATATATATATATATATATATATATATATATATAAATAAAAAACCTACCACCACACTTCACTTCAGAGAATAAAGTCAAAAAAACTAAATAAAGTCAAATGTTTTGAACTGGTACAGATTAAGAGAGGGAGAGAAGAAAAGAAAAAAGCAAACAAAATAATTGAGAATTTATCATCATACTTTACATTAAAAAGAAAAAAATAATCTCATGCACATGTGCATATAATCATATCCTGCTAATTGATCAGTTTTCCTCATTCCTGAGGGTGGATTCTAAGCCCAACTTGATTACTGTATGCTGGATTACCTGACTAGCTATCTAGCACTAACCAGCATTGATGGTGTGCTGAAGCAATGTTATGAAAAGAGCATGACACACTACAGAGAGAAAGATCAAGGAAATGCAGGTGTATTTGGAGCAATGTTATGTTTGTAATAACTCTTACTTGTATTTGGACTGACTGTTAGTCCTGGGACTTTCCCGTCTTGGGGGTGGAGAGGCATTGTGGTCTGAATCAGACTCTGAAATTGCTAAAATGCAGAACATAAAAACACAACAACCAAGCTTATGGCTATTGACCATTTTAACAGAATTAGATTCATTGACTTCAAATTATAAGGCAAATCAAATATTACATGAGAGAAAATTTAAACTGCAAGACAGTTGACTGTAGGATCTAAATTGTGAAAAGTGTTTGGGACAGACCTTTGCGTGGCCGTGGCAATGAGTAGGAGCTGTGAGGAGCGTTATAATTGACAGGAGAAGCTCGAGGATTAGGCAGCGCTGATATTCCTGAGAGCACTCTGTAACGACAACCACTCATTTACTCTCATTACCACTAGCATGCGTTTCCTTAATAAGTTCATGTGAAATAATGTGAGTGTGTGTAGCAGTTCGGATATGTTAGAGGCCTGTTGTGAAACACAGCAACTTTACCTGTACCGGTCTCTGCTGTCACTGCTGTTGTGTTTAGCCGGAGGAGGAGATTTGCTGTTGTCTGATTCTGACTCAGAAGAGACTACACAGGAACCAGGTAATGAAGTTATTTATTTGTTTATTTATTTATGTATGTATTTATTTATCATCACCATCATCAATAATAATCATAATAATAAATCATAACAACAACAACAACAACAACATAAACCGCTCATTTGTTTTTGTTAATCCCCTTTCATCCACAGAGCAGAATTATATAATAGAAAATGTATGGATATAATTTTTTTTTTTTTGCAAAATGGACAGCCTTTGGATACACACAAAAAAAATCTTACCACTGACACGTACATAAATCAGATTTTACACAAAATGGATGCCAGATCCTGAGTGACATGATTGAAAACTCTTACTGATCAGTGTGTTTGTATGAATGCCAGTTAAACAAAACTGACCTCTGCGTCGAGGCATTGCATAGGAAGGTGGCTGTGACTTGCTGGTGCGCAGATCGGGTGAATCACGAGCTTTTGAGAAAGGAGGGGCCTCAGCGTTTCTGGTTCTGAAACCCAAAAGACAATCCTGTATGTGCCATTTCCACCTTCAACGTTACAGGTCTGCCTGTTGTGTGTGCGCGCTGTTTACCTGCGTGTGCGACGTTCTCGGGTCGGTGCACGAGAAGATCGATTCTGAACAGGTATGTCCATGTCCAGATCAGAAATATCTGATGAGAAATAACAGTAATGTATGTCTTATGGCATTTATAACAGCGCATTCACAATGAACACTGCAGTGAGTTTTAATAATCTTTTTTATTTTTTATTTAGTGACTCACCCTCCAGGTCTGAGCTGCTGCCACTGTTCCTCTCCTCAGCACTGTTCTGAGGGCTGTCCGCCACTTCAGGAATACTGACCAGAAACTTCCTGTTGTCCCTCAGCACCACCATGGAGAGTTTACCTCTCGACTTTTCAACCAGGTGCTTGGTCTCCAGCAGGGAGAGGTTCTCTGTAGTCATTCCATTAATCTAAAGAAAATTTAATTTATTATTATTATTATTAACATTTTCAACAGTCAGGTTAAATCAGTATTCAAGAACATTATACCTTGTGAATGAAAGCATCTAACCTTGAGAACGAGATCTCCCTCCTGCAGTGTGCCTTCTTTAGCAGCCAGGCCAGTAGGAGTCATGTGCTTGATGAAGATCTGACTCCCTAACTTCATCCCATACTCTAAGAGAGAGTGAAATTTTGCACAGAACAAATTAAGGCATTAAATAAAACCCCACAGAACTGATGTCTGTCTTGCAATATACATATAAATATACCAAAATTAACAGCACGGTCATGTCATAGCAAACGCACGACTCCATTTCCCAGAATGCACCGCAATCTACAAACATGGCCAACTTCTGAAACTACACACAGACACATCACCTTCTCCTGAGGACTAATCAGAGACACCTGTTCCCAATTACACCACACATAAGAGAGACTCTCATACACAACGTCTTTGTGAAGTAATATGCTCCGTTGAGCTTTTCTCTGTCGTGTACCATGCCTTAATCCAATGTTTGGTAGCCTGGTTTTTAACTTTGTTTACTCCTTACTGACCTTGATTTCTGCCTTACCTGCTCTAGCCTGATCGCCTGACCTCTGCCTGTCTTTGTTTATGTCTTTTGCCTTGCCCTCTGGACATTATAAATCTTCATTAAAGTTCTTAACTGCAATTGCATCCATCCTAACCTCACGGTACGTGACATGCACAAGATATCTTACATATATTAGATAAATGGATCATAAAATACATGCATGCCATCTAAATCCCTTATAGTATCAATTCTCAACCTTGGTCCTGCAATACTCCCTGTTTTCCCTGTTTAATGTGAACGACGGGAGGTACTCCAGGATAAACATTAGGAACCGGTGCGCTAAGGGATTAATAAAATCCATCCCTCCACCCTGAAAGTGGCTCTACGGCTCGTCCCCTCACCGTCTGTAGGTTTCAGCTTCACCAACGTGGCTTTGATGGGTTTATCTGAAGCGTCCAGATTGGGAAGTCTTTTGTAGCCGGACATAAGTGGCAGGTCGTGGCCATTGTGTTCAGGTGTGGTACTCCGAGGACGCCGCCCGTACCCTGAGTCTGACCCACGCGGGGGTTTCCGGTCATATCGGTCATTGTCCAGCAGGTTTGATTGTGAGGAAGCTCGTGTGGGCCTGCCACTGGCTGGAATCTGAACTGTGCGAGGCCTCTTAACCGTCTGCAAAAGATGACAGCAACAATATTAATTCCTTAATCAATATGAACAGCTCGGTCCATCAATGGCCTTTCATGTAAAACACAAAATCTTACTACAGAAGGAAACCAGACACCAGAGCCTGGCAGATAAAGCACTGGTTTTGTCGGTGGTTGTACTCACAATGTTGGCTGTTTTGCCACAGCTTTTGAGGTGCTGAATGGTGTACTGTGAGGTGGTGTTCTCCACGGACACCCCATTCACCATCACTATCTGGTCCCGTGTCCTGTGAAGATGAGCGTATATATTCACATAACATATTTAATTTTGGATTCAATCATGTTTTGATCTGGAATTAAAAACACTAACAATGCTTGAGTTTAGGAGCTAAAAGAAAAAGGGTTGTTTTATTGGAGTATAACAAGGGTTGGCAGATTGCCATCACCGGTTCACTCATTTAATATTTGGAAAATTATAAGCTGAGAGAATGAAAACATTTGAAAATAAATTATGCAAGTCCAATCAATTTGTCCTGTCAAATAATTTAAAAACAGTTGGGAAATCTTCCAAACCTGGCAACCGTGATTGAAAGGATATTAAACTAGTTTCAAAATGTTAACAGTAGGACTTTACAGTTAATGAAAAGGTTAATGGGAAGCCAATGTAAACAAAAAAAAGGATGGCGCAACATGCTCCGACACTACTTCCTGGTAAATACCCCTTCACATTCTCAGTTAGCAGACTTTTTCTTACTTAAAGAGAGAGTAACCAGTAACACAATAATATGCTGCTTTATATTTTATAATATATAAAATCTATGTATAATCTATCTAATGATATGATAAAATCTTGCTTCATTTCACATGAACCGAAAATTGCGTTAAACACATGCGGAGGTGCACAAATAGCCTTGTAGGTTTTTTTAGATACACAAACATGGCAGGTTGGACGGGATTAGCCAGGAGGAAGAGATGTATACGTGAGGAACTCACTGGAGTCTGCCCATAGCCGGGCCGCCGGGCACCAAATCAGAGACGATCACAGCGGTGTCCCCAGTGCCTGGGTTCGGCTTGTCCCTCCCGCCCGAGATGGCAAAACCAAAACCGAATTTGTTATCCTATCAGAAAAACAAAAAGAGGGGTGTGGAGAAAGAATGACACATGAGAACGTGTTAAAATCTGCATATTCCAACAGAGAATCTAAATGGGTCACATGATATGAGACGTTAAAAAAAAATGCAGGGTGTGTCCTGGCGAGATGAAAAAGCACTGCTCTGACGAGCCCAAAGCAAAAAAACGCTCATGCTTTTACATTTCTTCATCACTGTGTACTGAAATTCATCCACTTTCTTAACTCTAGAAATTAGAAAGCAAAGGCGTGTGGGATAGTGTAGGAAAGCTTGAAGGAAAACTTACTTTGTTTAGCGTCACTGTGTGCTGCTCCCATATCGTCATTTCCTCCATGTCTGCCTTCTAAAAAAAAATTAATACGTTTAAATTATAAAGGCCCTCCTGTAGTGTTACAGGCGCAAAACATGCAAAAGAGACTCAAAACAGCTCCATGAGCAAGGCAGGAACCGTGTCGAGAGTACGCAGATCGAAGGCCTTGGTGTTTTCCTCCCACTCCCTGAATTAGAGAAAGAGTGACTCAGCCCGAGCATGCTCTCACCTGCTCACCACCACATTCCTGGAGGGCAGGTAGAAGAGGCGGGGCCTGCAACATGACACTTCCCCCTGATCAACAAATGCATAATACACAGCACCAGTCTCTGTGCACACATTCTCTTCATGGCCAGCATACCAGCTCGTTTCGACACGTAACACTTCAATCAGTGAAACTAAGACAAGACACAAGACACACACTGAATCACTCTCGCCTGAACTTCAACACAAAGAAAGATGAAACCAAAGCTTAACCAGAATTAACAACTTCAGCCAAGCTCGTTATTTTTTTCTCTTTTCTCCAAGGTCTGCTGTACTGAAACTATGATCAAGAAGATTTCAGCCAACACCTGGAGATCTCACTAGTTGTCAGGACACAACAAACATGTATACTTATATATTTTTTTTCAATGAACAGAAGTAAGACTGACAATGCTGAAAATATAATCTACAATCACTGAGCCTTGTATATTAAAACTGCATAAGAACTCATTCCTTAATAAGAACTGTGATGTTCATGAAGACAATAAATATTAGCATGATCATATAGAAACACAGTGAGAAATGTCTTAAAAATTACTACTACGAATTATTATTATTATTATTAAGAAGAAGATTAGTAGTAGTAGTAATAGTATTTATATGATTAAACAGTATTTAAAGCAATCCAATTAATGTAATAACCCATAATTATTTATCGTTATAAGATCAGTACAAATCTACATTTTAAGGCATACATGTTAAAACCCATTCGAGTAAAATGTTAAAAACATTCCTCCCACCTCTGTGACTCTGAACTGCTAACATTTTTAAGGATTTTCCCCTTCATAAAAAGCCACAAGCGTCTACACTTTAAAACCAGAACTTTTAATGAAACATGTCCGAGTTCACTTTTTCGAGCCAGAAATGTCAGCAGGACACCACATTCTTTCCCTGGAACTCGATGGCGACCGGCTGTCTCAGCTAGTGTGCCGCTTCATGTGTTGACAAAACATGGATATTTTTGCATTTATGTGGCACAGGAGAGGCAGAATACAATGCACGGAGCTGTCTGAGGACAGTTCTGCAGAACTACAGTATCAAGTGAAATGAAAACAAAATATGACTAAGAGAACTCTCTTCACACTCAAGAGACAACTGCTTTTATTAATGGAACTCTTTCATTTGACTGTAATACAGACGTCACTCTGATTTGAAGAGCTTCAAGCTTGTGCATAGCAACAGTCATCCATGGCTGGAAATGGGGGGGTGGGTTGCGGGTGCATTGGTCTGGTTTTAGTAGTTACTGTACTTTCTTGTTTTGTTTGCATACGTTTGCACATGCACTTTATGTAGAACCTTGTAGGTCTGATTTAGTTCCATGTTGTCTCGTGTAATTAGTGTGTTGTTTTATGTAGCACCATGGTCCCGGAGGAACATCGTTCCTCCGTTTCGTTTCACTGTGTACTGCACCAGATGTATACGGTTAAAATGACAATAAAAGCCACTTGGCCTGACTTGAATTTCAAGGGAAATGAAGAAGGATTCTATCTTTTATTCACTCAAAAGCCTCCGAAAGCGAGTTCCACACCTAGGCATAACTTGGATCTTCTCTGTGTGCCTGTGCAATGTTGACGTTCATGATTGGCCATAATACCTACAGGCTGCAGCTGCAGGGAATGCTTCTCAATCAGCGCGCGTCCTCACAGGACCGATCAGACCACCTTGAGTAAGTTAATGGAGTCTTATAGTAAGACTTTGAAAAATTTGAACAGAAATAGTTACTTTAACAGAGGTGATAGTAGAAACTTTGTGCTGCGTGCACGTACCTCAAATAATCTAGGTTTAATCTATTTTGAACGCCCATGTTAATCTTACTTTATTTTCACAATCATAGCTTGCTAATAATTATATCCACAGTTAGGTTATCCTACATGTCTATTACTTCTCTCCATGCAGAGATTATTTTGAATGAACGGTGTTGGTTTTGTGCCACACCTAGTTCACGAATTTTGTTCACTGTCCTTTTAGATGTCTGTCTTGATAGTCAAGAAGGCGTACTGTTTGGAGGAGATATGAAAAGTGTAATATTATATATTATAGACGTATTTATATGTTTAGATTTAAATTACATTTACACTCCAGTCATCTGAAAAGGACCCCACCCAAATTCATAAATAATTCCCCAGTAGGCTCCCCCAGTGTATCACGGCCATTTCCACCACTGCAGTCATCAATTAGGTGAAACGCTCATACAGATATTTTAATAATAATGTATAATGTATCAATTCTCTAATCCACATTGCCATTACATTGGCCACTTCGTACAGCAATCCGAGGCTACAGCGTGCACAGACTCACTGACACTCTGGCCTGTTCGGTTTCAGAAAGCTGAAAATGAAGCGGTCCGTTTTAAGTCATTTTTCAGACTTCTCAGAAATGAAGAACTAAGCAGAATAGTTTTATTAACAGTCGAACTGTAACCTGTGGTGTGATTAATGTTTAACATTAATTACATAAAACTAATTCTGTCACTCTTTACATACAAGGTTACATTGAAATGTTACACTTTGATTATGATGTTTACATCATGAAAAGCCCTAGGGAAAAGCCCCAGCTTTGAGTTTCTATCACATCCTCATTGTTACTCGCGCGGTCATAATCAGACGATTATGGAAAACTCCCCTGAATGCACCAGAACACACCTAGTTGACAAAAGAATGAAACATTGCATGCACGTAAAGGCCTTAAAAGTCACAGGAAATCAAACGACACACTGAGCTGCACATTCTCTGTTAATCCAAAAGTCTCACAGAAACGAACTTCATGGATGACATGCTGGTAGTGAGACGAACACCAACCCTCGCAATCTACTGCAGAACACATCCAGGGCCGGTGGATAATATGCCAGAATGATCAGATCAGAGGTATCACAAATATTTCTATGATACATGATAAGTATCAAGAGCTTTAAGGTAGATAGCAGAAGCAGTGCAAATGTATATTGAAAATTCTCTAAAGGGTTCTTCACTTTATCCCCCTGGGGGAATCCTTAAAGCTTTTATTTAACACCTTACAACAAATATAGGAAGCTAAGAACCCTTGAGAAATCTTTAAAACTCCAATCAGCTATTACTTTAGTTATTGTAAGTAACAATGGAGTCACCCTAAAAAAAAAAAAAAAAAAAAAAAAAAACCAACTGCTTATTTCTAAGGAAGCCATACTATAAAATGTATCATGATATTTGTATTATGCAAGGAATAAAACACTTGGGAGTGTGCCATTATAGGAAAATAATCAGTGATGAGGTGCTGTGATGTTTCACTTGAACCAAAGTGGAGCTACTCTTACCACAACAATTCACTAATGATTCTTAGTTTTTTTTATTCACCAGAGAATGACGACATACGTTTTATCCATTTATAGTTACATTTGATATTGTGCAATGCACATGAAACAAGTTAGTTCCTGTTATCACTAATTTTATAGCAGCTATAAAGAGTCATTCGCTCATCAGCCACTCTTTTTCTATCTTTCAAAGTTTATAAGACAAAAAAAGTTTCTCTCTTCATGTTAAAGAGAAACTGGAAAACACAAAGCCCTCCGACTTAAAGACAGAAATTTTAATGCTACAGATTTATTTAGACAGTTATAAAGTGCTGACACTGGAGACTCTGTCCAAACAGCCTAAGGAAACTTCACCAAACCAACAATTACACAGCTTTTTCCACCAGTCCCTGTGTATGTCACTACAGAAATTAGAGGTCGTCCGATTGATCGGGTTTGCAGGTCAATCCGCACTTATAACTGATTGCCGGAACTATAAGTTTTCGGCAAAAAAACCATAATGGTTGCGTCAGCATCTGAGAAGGGTCCGCTGTCATTATACAGCACAAGAACGGCCTCTAGAGGTAAAATAAACACTATCAGTTTTTCTTTTGTGTTATTCGCGTTGTTTGATTTTTAATTAGAATATATATTAGTCTCTATTTTTATTTGGAGTTTTACTTTTTGGTACAGTTTGGCTACATCTTTTATTTACTGTAATAAATATTAATAGTGAATATATATTAATATTTATATATTTAGGTCATTTAAAAAAAAGTACAGTGCATGTTCATGTTACAGACAGTACTGCTTATTTCTGTAATAAAGTTCAGCAATATTTTAATGAGTGTTAGTTTTTCAAACTGATTCTGAATAAAAACATATCGGTTGACGAATCGGTTATCAGCAGGTACCGCCCAACTTATTTATCGCTATCGGTTGACCTTTAATAGAAACGATAATGTATTAGAACCAGCGCTTTAATGTGAAACTTGCTGCCGGAACTATCGTCAAGGCTGCTGTTATAGAAAACTAAATCAACACATTCTGACCAATCAAAATAGACATTTATTTAGGAGATGTTCATGAGGAGGGGGGCATGGTGGTTTAGTGGTTAGCACACTTGCCTCACACCTCCAGGTTTGGGGGTTTGATTCCTGTCTTTGCCCTGTGTGCATGGAGTTTGCATGTTCTCACCGTGCTTCAGGGGTGTCCTCTGGGTACTTCAGGTTTCTCCACCAGTGACATGTATTGTGGACTGGTTGCCATCTTTAAATTGTCTGTAGTGTGTGAGTTTGTGTGCGATTATGCCCTGCAGTGGGTTGGTACCCTGTCCAGGTCGTCCCCGCCTTGTTCCTTGGGATAGGCTCCAGGCTCTACTGTGTAGGATAAGTGCTACAGATGGATGAATGCTCATCAGGAGTCTTGGGGGTCAGTGCGTTGTAACAGTCATGGTGCTTTGTAAAGGTTTCAAGACAGAGGAGTTTATACATTCTTGTTTCTTGGTAAAATGCAAAGCTTCAAGTGAGAGAAGTTAATAAGAAAATATTTTTAAATGGACATGACAACATGAAAAGGTTGCTATAAGTGCAACGTCATAAAAGTTGTAAACATTCACAAATCACTGTGGCATAAGAAGAATAACACACATCAGACTGTGCCATTACGAAAAAATACTACATACATGTATTATTTTCATATAACTGCCTGGACCATCATGTGTTATACCTTGTCCCAGTCCTTTCCACTACATTCCAGCCAAAAGGAAGAAAGTTTTCTAAACAGTTGGACCATGTCCCAAACATTGCTCTATGACCTTGGGGAAGATAAAGAAAATGGCATAAGCAGATACCTCCAGATTTGGGGGTTTGATTCCTGCCTTTGCCCTTTGTGCATGGAGTGAGCATGTTCTCCCCGTGCTTCGGGGGTGTCCTCTGGGTACACCCTTTAACACAGATGACAAATATTTGCATGTCTGATCTGTGTTTGATAAGAGTTCAGTCCCAGAAAGACAGATCAGACGTGCAAAGATCTGTGTCTTCTACATTTAGGGAAACCCACAAACAAACGAGCTGTTCCTAGGGCTAGCTGTTCAACTCTCCTACAACATGTGTAGCATATTTGTCCAGTTTTCAGTTACATACAAAAGTGGAAATCATTTTAGGCCAATAAACACCTGTTGTACCTCAAGGTTGTCATGTTTCTATAATACTTTGCACCATGGAGAATGCTATTTTGTATAGTAATGTACACATGCAAAGAACGATAATAAATCTCTCTACGCTACTCAATTAAAAAAAAATTCAACAGAGAAACCAGAGGTGCTGGTGTTTATTCTCAAAGTCACACGGAGACCATATGGCACAGCACTTCAGGCAACAGGTGCAGCAAGGGTGGTTAAGGTCAAGTCTCTGCATGACAAAGAAAATTGAATCTAACCATCATCAACTTATTAATAAGGGACTACTAATCTCTTTAAAACAAAAAATACGCTGAACTGCACACATGTGCCATCTACATCTGAACAAAGCCTGTCTGTGGACTCACCGGCTCTTTGAACCTCACCTCCATCTTCTTCAGGTAACACCAAAAGTAAGCAGGATAACACCTTATAATCTCCTGAAAATCATAGCTTTCTCCTCATGTTATAAGAACTAATCCAGCGCTTTCTGATCTGCAATGAAGGAGGCTAATCACAGGGGCTTTGTCCATGAAAAACACCTTAAGCAGAATGCACCTGACTCAGTGGAACGCTCCGCCCACAAGCTTTCCCATTCCCTGGATGCTTTCGAGTGTGGGATTTGCCAGGAAATGTAGGTGGAACATGAATCCACCTGGTAATTATGTGCTCTCAGTGAGGAGAAGCTGCCTTACGAAGCTCCATCATGACATACGATTATGGCAGTAAAGCACCTGGCAAACAGTCTGCATGAATAATAAGCAAAAAAAAACCAAAAAAACACAACAACCCTGAAAAACAAAAAAAAGGAAGCCACGCGATCATAAAGCACCACAACAATCTAGGAGAAATAGATTGTTGTATAGGTGAAATCCACATATACATGCCGTCTGTTGGCCTAGTTGGAAAGGATTCTGATCACTGCTAGCAATAACTGAAAGACAGACAGGACCTGCTGTATGTACACACACTGTCTTAGTTACACAAGGAATCATTACCACAGCTGGTTAATAATTGATAAAGCTTTTAGGGGGTGTTTACTGCCAGTCCAGAGGAGGCTTTGGTATGTGCTACATAAATTCAGGTTCAGGAAGCAGAGACCTTTTTGTTTCTCAGCAATAATCAAGCACGTTACCTGATCTCGTAAAACGTGGTGCCAAGAAGAAAAATGGCTGCGTGCTCGTTCCCACAACTGGGATACACAATCATGTCAAACTGGTACGTTACATATCAAATATATCTTCATAGATTTATTCAGCTGGTAGAGATACAAACAGATTGTGGTGCAGGTGAATCAGGCGCAGTGGATTTATTGGGGTTGTAAACACCTCAACATTACTGCTGCATTGACAAAACTGTCCACTGACCAAAAATATTGAGCTGCATGGTAATATGGTCAGAACATGAGCACTAGTGAAGGGTTAGAGAGAAGGTTCCCGAACCAGGGGTTTGTAAGATTGTGATCAATACCAGCTAAGGCAGAGAAGAACCTAATGGACTCAACAAGGTAGTGTCATTCCCTGTAGGTTGCAAATCTAAATTATTCTTTGAATCTGAATCACACGATCACCTCCAAGCATCTCACGCCTTGTGGGAAACATTGAGGTTTAATATATAAAAAGTGACTTGGATGTAGAACTAGTTGATTTAAATGATTGTTGAATGTCATGTGATATTCTGTTACAAGAATGCGAGGTCATAAAGGTCTTTTTTTTTTAATTATCCATCTATAGTATAATTTAATGTTGTGCAACGTCTGAGAAACAAGTTATTACTTCCTGTTCTTATTTACATCAAGCCAGCTATAAACAACTGTTCCTTCACTTTCACTTATTAATATGGAAACTACAGCATGTTACTGAGAAACAACACAATAAGATGCTAAACTTTTCGGTGGCAGAAAATGTAAAGATACAGCTTTAACTCTGGTTATTACACAGTGCTGATACCGGAAACACTTTCCAAAAAAACATTAACAAAACATCTTCTTTAAATTAACTTCATTATAACGATGATGAGATGTTTTTTATTTTCGGTAAGTAACACCTCATCTTGAACATGGTTATTAAGTTTAGATTACACGGAGCGTCCGTCATACAATTGTACCATGTTAGCTGTTACTATCGAAAGTATCATTTATTCGAACATGTGCATTAATATAAATCTCGCAGCAAAACATACACATTGATTGGAGTTAACGTTTCCCTCAGAGGAAACTTCAAAAAAAAAAAAACGGGGGAGGGGGGGAAAGGGGAAAGAACAAAAAAAAAAAAAAAAAAAAACACCCCAACAAAAATTTTAGGGGGGAGGGCCCCTCCAAACAACAAAAACAAAAAAAATATTAAAAAAAAAAAAATTTTATATTTAACCCCCCCCAGCTTTTTTTAAAAAACTTTTTTTTTTTTATTTAAAAAAAACAAAATAGAAAAAATTTTTTTAAAAAAAATCCTCTCTTTTAGTTTTTTCCTGTTGCATAATGTTAGATTTAGTCTGAAAAGCTTTAAACCACAGATATCACGTTAAACAGTCACAGTAAGGTGAGCACTGTAATGAGGTGTACTTAATCCAACACGCGGTGTTCCGCATATTGGTCCAGGTGTGTTGGGAAAGTGTTTAGTGTCGGAGTAACACACGAACACGGTGATTTGAGACAGGATTTATAAACGCATGCGTGTATGCTGCGGATAGTTTGGGAATGATGTATTGTGAAACCAGAAATCAAGCAGAGACAAGTGAGGGTGGCACAACCAGAAGGGCAGGTTAGAAATGACATGGAGAGAGAGAGAGAGAGAGAGAGAGAGGGGGGATTCACTCATGTGTTTTGTACACATTGTATACATCTACTCGCTACATCAGGTGTGTTTAATCACTTATTGCGGTTATTTCTCATAACAACAGAAATATGATGATGAATAAAGGACACTGGTGCTCCTCGTCACTCCTGAGTGACTGCACCACTACATGGATCCCTATTTATTAAGTAGTGCTCTAGAAAGGGTGTTGATAGAGTTGTTTATTTCAAGGCCCATGGAGTGGACCACATTCACCACATGAATGAAGTGTCCAGGTCAAGCCAAATGTATAAACTTTAACACTAAATTCTTAATTATTATTACTCATTTTTACGTGATTAAGATTTCTAGAACAAGACCTCAAACCCAACGCAGTGTAAAAACTGGTAGCCTAAGCGCTAGTAACATTCCTCAGGGTTAAAGGTCGGTCACTGGCTCCTAGAAAAACACTGTGCAACATTTGAACCGAATAAACGCTAATGAACGCACCTTTCCTGCCTTAGAACCCGTTTAACACTCCGAGACATCTGAAATCCTCTGTTAGAACGAGTTCAACTAAAGTTCACACGTTTAGCTCCAATCCTTCTCGCCAGACAATAGGGCTACAAAGCCTGAACATGTCCAGCTCTGAGGTTGAAATGGCCCAAAGAAGCCACCCGACATAACAGACTGAAATAAAAAGAGAATGTCTTACCTCAGAAGACGCGCAGATCTAAAGAGTAACACTCGTAAATCCACCACTGGAACCTCGACACCTGTTTCTCCCAGTTTCACTGCGTCTACAATTAGCGTTACTGCACCTACCGGCAGGTGCCGTTCACCTGAAGACACAGTGGGCGTGGCTACGTCCTCGTATGACGCAACTCACCGGAAGATGCGATGGGCGTGTGTATGGGAGACGTCATCGTGTGACGTCAGTTTGCCCAGTCTAATTGAATCTGTGTTTATTTGGTTACCTTTATTAATTTATGTTTAATTCATTTTATTTCTTTGATGTAGCTCTCATATTTATTAATATGTATTTGTATTAACAATGACCTTTTAGATCTTAAGAAATTTTCACACACAACCATCATTTCAAATGTATATTGGAATTTGTAGGGCTTTAAAAATGCTGTGCAAATATAAAACTTTGGTTTTACAAAATATAAATTCAAGTCCTGTTGGCACAGTTGAACAGTTGCACAGTTGAGCTTTTTGTCTAGTGAGATAAAGAAAAACAACAACAATAACAACAGCAGCAGGAACACCACCAACAACAACAACAGCAGCAGCAGCACCACCACCAACAACAACAGCAGCACCACCACCAACAACAACAGCAGCAGCAGCACCACCACCAACAACAACAACAGCAGCACCACCAACAACAGCAACAGCACCACCAACAACAACAGCAGAACCATCACCAACAACAACAATAGCAGCAGCAGCACCACCACCACCAACAACAGCAGCAGCACCACCACCAACAACAACAACAGCAGCAGCACCACCACCAAAACCAACAACAACAGCAGAACCACCACCAACAACAACAATAGCAGCAGCAGCACCAACAACAACAACAGCAGCAGCACCACCACCAACAACAACAGCAGCAGCAGCAGCACCACCAACAGCAACAACAGCAGCACCACCACCAAAACCAACAACAACAGAAGCACCACCTCCACCAACAGCAGCAGCACCACCACCACCAACAACAGCAGCAGCACCACCACCAACAAAAGCATCACCACCACCACCACCACCAACAACAACAACAATAGCAGCACTGGGTGCAAGGCAGGTGAATTCACCCCTCGTTCGCACGTAGGGGCACCTTGAAACTGGAGGAGACCGAGACAGACACAAGGGAACATATGAAACTCCACACACAGTATCCCAAACTCAGGATCAAACCCTGGACCTACAATGACACATTCTAGATTAAAGCTGCAATCAGTGAGTTGGTGCCCAAAAAGTTTGAAGATTCCCCAGCTCCACGACACTTCATAAATCTCCCTAAATCCCCAAACTGAACTACAGTAGATTGTAGATAAAGAGTGCCTTGCATACGTATTCACTTCTTGAACATTTCCACATTTGGTAGTGTTAGAATCTAGAACTGAAATGGACTTAATTGGATTATACAACCAGGTCCATAAGTATTTGGACAGCCACACAATTTTTTGGCCTCTGTAAACCACCACAATGGATTTGAAATGAAGCAATCAAGATGTGATTGAAGTGTAGACTTTCAACTTAATTCAAAAGGTTTAACAAATATTGCATTAACTGTTAAGGGTTTAAAGTGATTTTTTCACAGTCCCTCCAGTTTTACAGGCTCAAAATTAAATGGACAAACTAACGTAATCATAAATATTAGGATTATTTTTAATACTTGGATTCAAATCCTTAGCAGTCAATGACTGCCTGATGTCTGGAACCCATAGACATCACCAAATGCTGAGTTTCCTCCCTTGAGATGCTTTGCCAGGCCTTTACCGCAGCTGCCTTCAGTCGCTGCTTGTTTGTGGGATTTTCTGGCTACAGTTTTGTCTTCAATAAGTGAATAAAATGCTCATTTGGGTTGAGGTCATCAGACATTTAAGAATATTTAATTTATTTGCCTTAGGATGCTCTTGAGTTGTTTTTGCAGTATGTTTTGGATCATTATCCATCTGTTCTGTGAAACACCATCCTATCAGTTTTGTACCATTTGACTGAATCTGAGCGGAAAGTATAGCTCTATACACTTCAGAATTCATCCTATTACTTCTATCAGCAGTCACATCAACAATAAACACCAGTGACCCATTAGCAGCTACATGCCCGTGCCATAACACCTCCTCCACCAAGATTGACAGATGGTATGGTATGAGTCCTTCCTTTCCTTCTTCCAATTCTTCTCTTCCCATTATTCTGGTATAAGTTCATCTTGCATCCGAACTGGTCAGGTTATTTATTATTATTATTATTATTTTTTTATTATTTTTTTTTTTTAGCAAAGTCTAATCTTACCTTTCTGTTCCTGAGTGTTACCAGTGGTTTGCATCCTGAGGTAAACCCACTGTATTTACATTCGTGAAGGTGTCTCTTGATTGTAGACGTTGATACGCCTACCTCCTCGAGAGTGTTTTTGACTTGGCTAGATGTTATCACGGGTTTTTTCTTCAACAAGGAAAGAATTCTGCATTGATCCACATTAGCTGTCTTCCATGGTCTTCCAGGCATTTTGGTGTTACTTAGGTCGCCAGTGCATTCATTATTTTTAAGAATGTACCAATTGGTTTATTTGGCCATTTCTAAAGTTCCAGCTATCTCTCTGATAAGTCTGTTTTGTTTTTTCAGCCCACTGATGGCCTCCTTCATGTGTATCGACACCTCTTTGGACTGCATATTGAGAGTTCCCATGAACAGCTAACAAATGCAAATTCAATACTTGGAATCAACCCCAGACCTTTTATCTCTTTAACTTATCATAAAATAACGAGGAAACAGGCCACACCTGGCCATGAAGCTGTTTATCAGTCAATAGTCAATCCTTACCACATTGACCCTTTAACAAAGTGTGGAAGTGAATACTTATGTACTTAAGATGCCATATATTAAAGGGATCAGACATCCAGCACTGAATTTTCAGAAGTAAAATATGTTGCCTTTCATAGCGCAGCTCTTTACAGCCCCATTTAAATGTGGTGGTTGGATTACATTTGCATTATTTGCAAATACTGGGGTGGGTCACGTGACCTAAAAATGACATCATATTTTCTTTTTTTTTATTTACACACAATATGTCACGTAAAAAAGATGACTTTCAAAATGTTACCAACAAATAATAATGTACTCTGTTGCTGAGTTGTAGATCATCTTCATACAGATTTACAGAATAGCAAACGTTTACTTGCAATTAGACGTGACTTTAATGTAAAAATAGCGACTGAATATAACTTAAGGCAGATGTAAAAGTCCGCACTACTGGTATTTTAACACTTTTTTCTTCTTTTTAAAAATCATAATAAAATCATTCTAACCTTAAAACATTACATTTATTAGTATTACTTAATTAATTAATTAATTAATTAATTACTTACTTACTTACTTACTTACTTACTTACTTACTTACTTATTACTTACTTACTTAAGAAAAAAAAACTTTTTTGTATCTAGAGGTAAATTATAAAATGTAAAAATTTCTAGTTACTTGACTACAGTTACTGCTGATTAGAAAATGTGTGTAATTATTGATATGGTGAAGTTTTCTCTAAGAAGATGTTTATTTTGTATTTTTGGAATACTAAACTACAATAAGTCAGAACTTTAATTTTTGCAACATGGGAATATCTTTAGGAACATTCAACTTTTTTTTTTTTTTTATTTCTTGGGAGAAAAAAAAAAAGGGCTGGTGAAGAAACAACCTTCTAGCTGCTATAATGGATAATAAGTTTCATAACATTCCACAACCTTAAATGTAAATAGCTAAAAATGTGCCATTGTTTATTTAATAATTTTAAAAATGCATTCGGTTAGTATCTGTTACTAAGTATGTAACTACAAATGGATAAAGTGTTGTCCTTTTAGTGAAATAATTCATTATTATTATTGTAGTTATTTGTAAATTCCTGTGCTGTAAGTGGTATAAACACATTGGACCACTCATTGTGGATTATTTTCCTATAACTGTAGTGTTTTATTCCTTATTTATCTCACTGCAGCAGAGGTGCAAGTATTGCAATCTACCTTCAGTACAAAATGGAAATGTTTTCTGCTTTATATTTTTAACATTTCATTTTAATGTCTTTTTGTGAAACGAATAAACACAGCTGAAAGTCTTGACATCTGTTAGGAGCCTCATTTCACCGACTGGTTCTTGATGACTTTTATTTCTGAAACAGAATCTAAGGCGAGCATCAAAATACTTACAACATTACAGCAAATGAATCATTTTATTCATTGTTTTATTAATAACAAACATTGCACTGCTGTATGTTAATTTTATTTATACATAGAAAATTTTTGTTAAGAAATAGCTGAAAGGCACAAATCGTTTTGCACTATGTACATCTCAACATCACATATAAATACACAATGCAAAGCAAACAGGAGACTGAAAAGGACAAACCCCAGATACATAATTTCAGTAGCACGATTTTATCTCTTTGCGTTAACAATAAATTAATTAAAAGTGATATTACAGATTATGTTGTTTTATAATACATGGTTTAAAGGGATAGAACAAAAAAAAGGTCTCCATCATACCAAAACTTTTACATTTTTATTTTAGTGCAATTATACACAGAATAAATGACTAACAGTTTATCTAGTCATGGAGGTTAATGTAGAGTGCAAGATCATGAGGGTGTGTATAACATGTTCAGAACTCACGTCATCTCATGTTAAAGCCCCAATCAGAAATCAGTGACAGAGACAGCAGTTTCATAGATATTATTTTATAATAATAATAATAATAATAATAATAATAATAACACAATCTTTTTTAGTGTACACCATGTACATTCCTTTGAGTTCAGCACTTTTAAAGGTGCCGTATTGAATTTATCTTAAACAACATGAGATGGAAGATTCAAGGATATTTTTTCGGCTGTAAAATCAATCTGATTGGGGTTTTAATGTTCTTCATTTGCTGGAAAACAAAGACCAAATAAAGGACCACAGGGTTGGAACCCTAACTCCATTTTGTTCTAGTATATTCATGAATATGCATGAAGACTGGGATGTGCCTGGGAAAGTTTCACATGTGTCTGATAAAGAAAACAATACTGTCTCCTGCATGTGAAAAAAACGTTTAGAAAGAAATACACAACATGAATCTGAACATCATTTATCTGCAGAAACGATGTGTTTTTAATAAATAATATCTAATCTCAGTCTTTAGCTAGTTTGGCATAGAGATAAATTAATAAGCACATTTTCATGAGCAGATTAACAACATTTGCTTCATGAAAATGTGTCTCTATTTGCACGCAAGCCTGAGAGTGGCTGGGTATAATATACTGATAAAACCTGCACGCTGGGCACGTATTAGTTTCAATCAGGACAAAAAAAAAAAAAACCTCAAGCAACACCACTAAGATTTCTTCCTGAGATAAAGGATCTGGTCAGATGCTCTTTAATGTAATTTACTAAAATATTAAAACGCCTCAATCAGGAATTATTGAAGGACCCATCCACACCCACACACCCCCTCCAGTACCCACACAGCACATTTAATTCATCACAACAGTGTTATACTGTAACATCACAATACACAGGTTTGTCAGAACTAGTCCTGTGACAATGCTGTGTCCCTGATTTCTGATTAGGGCTTCAAGTTTGAACTTGGGTCAAAAAAACGAGTATATATATATATACATATATATATATATATGTAACACACACACACACACACACACACACACACACACACACACACACATATGTGTGTTATTGACAATATATTAATCTGGTGTGGAAATACAGAACAGTGCAATAGTATGATGCAATAGATTTACTTAAGGCTGGGCAATATGACTACAATATCAATATTGTGATAAATTAGGCCACAATGCACGTTTTTGTTGAGTCTGAGAGATCACAGGTTTTCTTCTCTTAGAAACAAATAGCCGAGTGTATCATTATTGTGTGAAATTCTTATTGTGTTAAACAATACATTTTTGTATTGCATATAATCATTCATCTTCAGTTAGTGCTTTATCCAGGTCAGGGTCACAGAGTCTATCACATGGCACCTCACTCACACACACACACACACACACACACACACACACACACACACACACACACACACACACACACACACACAGACAGACAGACACATTCAGACAAATTGCATGTTTCTGGGAGATGGGGGAAAACTGCAGAACCAAGAGGACACCCACAGACACAGTAAGAACATGTGAAGAAACTCCACACAGGGCAGCTGATCTCTGGCTCAAACCCTGGAGCTCTGAGAATAACTGTTTTGTGCTATCAGACCTAATGATAGTGTATTATGTATCCAGAATTGTGATATTTTTGCCACATCACCCACTACATTGTCTTGTTTGGGTTTGAAATAATTCCTCGTCTCCATTATGTTTCATTTTCTTCCTTTTGTTGTATAAGTTGTCTATGCATACAGAATGAACAGAAGCTCCCTTTAAGAAAAAAAAAGATAATTTACTATAAATAAAAAGAAAGATATTGCAAGAGATCCCATCACCCAGATTATATAATATTTCTACATCTCTGTACTGCATCCCTGTTCAGCGTTTTGGTCAAGTCTTGTTGGTCAGTTTCGGTGGTCGAAATCTTTGAAGCATTTTTTACTTTGCTTTTGTTCTGTGAAATCCAAAATATATGCATGAGACTGATTGCATTTCTTTTTTTTTAAAAAAAATTTTTTAAAAAAATTTTTTCAAAAATAAAAATTAAAAATGAATGCACTTGTATACAATAATAATAACAGTAAGCTCAATGTTTAACATTACTATGATGTGACATTTCTAATATGTTATCTTTGTTCTTTCATTTCAGTGTTGATATTTTTTTTTTTTTTTTTAAAAAAAAAAAAAAATAAAAATTTTACTAGTATGTGGGCAGGTATCAGGTTGGTGGGCTCCCTCTAATAAACACTGCACTGCAAAAAACAGTCATCTTAGCAAATGAAAATATCTCGAATATAGTCACATTTATCTCTTTAGTTTTACAAGATTACAACAAACCAAATATAAGATGACTAAAACATAGTTCTAGACATTTTACTCATTTCAAGCTTGATATAGTCAAGCTTGACATACAGGTGCATCTAAAAAATTTTATATTATGGAAAAGTCCCGTAATTTAATTCAAAAAGTAGAACGTTCATATATTCTAGATTCATTATACATAAAGTGAAATATTTCAAGCCTTTTTTTGTTTTAATCTTGATGATTACAGCTTACAGCTCATGCAAATAAAAAATCCAGTAGCTCAAAATATTAGAGTAAAGAATTTATAATACAGAAATGTCGGTGTCGCATTGCAACCTGGGCTTCCAGAACACCTCAACAGTGCCACAGGCTGATTTTCTCCATGCCATACCGCATTGACTCAGTAATTTGTACAAAAGTATTAAAGCTCCGACCAAGTATTGAGTGCATAAATTAACATACTTTTCAGAAGGTAATAATACAGATATTTCTGTATTATAAATGCTTTATTCTAATATTTTTAGATACTGGATTTCTGATTTCCATGAGCTGTAAGCCATAGTCATCATGATTGATATATTTCACTTTATGTGTAAGGAATCTAGAATATATGAGCATTTATTTCTAGAAAGAAGCAAAATTATCTGAGTAACTGTACAAGAAAATTAGTACAATGTGCCTAGAAATAGGTTTAATAAGCTTAGATGTGTTTAATTGTAATCTTATAATAGGAAATACTAGACAAATCTGACTATATTCAAGATATTTTCAGATATTAAGATGCCAGTTTTTGGAGTGTGGAGCTGTCTAGCGTATGAAGGAGTCCAGTGCAGGTCTGTAACACACACTAAACAGATTTAGTGACACACCAAGCCAACTGTTGAGAAACGGAGCCCAAATAGCACCACCATCTGTAGAATGTTTGTGACATTCCAGTCAGTCCTGATTGTGCTGAACTGATATTAGATGCCAGAGGAATAGAGTTCTCTGATTGGCTGATCATCAGGAGAAAGGAAACTAAAAGTAGGCAAAGTAAGTCAACATTCACTTTGGGTGAGTATGATCACACACACTTAGAGTACCTCATGTCCTGCTCATCTGGCAACTTTTTTGCAAATTTTCTTGCAACAAAATGGCCGATAGGAGAGATTAAATAGATTCACAGTGACGAGAAAATGGCAGCTAGGCTAGTTTGTGTGGCTGGCCCTTAACAGAGGTCAAAACTGTATACCACTACAAGTGATATCAGAGGTACCGACAAGGCAATCCTAGAAGGCAGAGAGAAAAAAAATTACCACAAAAAACCCCCTAGTGTATTCAAGTGGACGAGATAGCTAGTTTTTTTTTAATTCAAATAATTTTTCCAGTAAGAAAACAGCAAGTCA
Organism: Ameiurus melas; assembly: GCA_012411365.1. Classification (NCBI taxonomy): domain Eukaryota; kingdom Metazoa; phylum Chordata; class Actinopteri; order Siluriformes; family Ictaluridae; genus Ameiurus; species Ameiurus melas. The sequence continues at coordinate 17,454,777 of CM022762.1, forward strand.
GGCCCTCAGCGTGACTGCTACAAAAAAGCAGTACAACTCATGAATTTGCCTATAGAGTGGAGCAGGAATGAGTCCTAAAACCTGGAAATGAGTTTGCATTTTAGTACTTCCTGTTCCATCGTCCTGAAGTCAATGGGGTTTTGAATGGGTTTTAGGTTGAATGCCTGAAATAAGGTCTGTGGTTAACACAAGCTCAATATATTTCCATGTTTTATTCTACGACATAAAGTACATCCATCAGTAATACTCCACTTGTGTGTTCTTTAACACTTTTACGCGTCTTGAAAATGACGGCTGCTAACAAGTGGCTCAATGGGATTCAATTGTCGGGGACCTCTACTACAGTGTCATTGTGTTTATACTCTCTCGCTCTTGCAAACTTTTCCAGCTCAAACTTTCCAACTTGTAGATTCATCAATTTATTTTCCAATTGTAGTGTTTTTTTAAATAGAGATCGAAAGAGTTGTCAGAAGCGTAGCAGTGGTGATGCTGAAGTCATGCGATCGTGGTGTAGATATGGTTTTTATAGACTAACTTTCGCTTTTTACTTCTGGCGATTGTATTTTGGCCTACAAAGATATGTCATCCCTGCAGAACTCTACTGGCTCACATGAGACAGTCTGTGAATTCTGGTAAAAAAAAAGAAAAAATTCACCTCGATAAACTTGACCGAATGAACTTAGGTGAATTTCCTTTTCTGACAGGTGAAATTTATTTCTGCTTCATCTAGTAGCTCCCGTAGTGTCAAAAATCATAAATGCTATGCCTAAACTAGAGATTGGCACCTCTGTGATATAAGGTGGTAGTTGGTATACTGTTTTGACATGGCATCTAACACAGTAATATAAGTGTTGGAACATACAATACTGTGTCTTCTAATTTTCTTTCTTTTTTATTAAGCACACAGACTAGTCCTGGAATGAAGAGTTTCACCTTTCACACGGGCACAGGATGTGCACACTTGTCATTCAAGTTCAACTACCTGAAGATGACATGAGCTAACAGGACCAGCCAATCTGCTCCTTTTTGTTGGTGCTAATCTGACTATGTCAGCTTGGTGTGTCTCTGTGCGACCAAAACCCAACAGGCCTGTTTCACACACTAGGCTGTGTTTAGGACAGATGCTCTGACTCGGGTACTCTGAAGTGAATGACAGACTGGTCTGAGCCGCTCCTCAGCATACTGCTCAGCACCTCTTTGGCATCAATGGCGGTGTCGTCGCTGCAGTTAGCAAATGGATGCTGGTCCGACGGCGACAGGGAGGAAAAGAGTGGCAGTGAAGAAGAAGACGACGATGGAGTGAGTGAAGGAGAGAAAAGGGATGACGAGGAGGAGGAAGGATGGATGGTGGAGGTGGGGAAAAGGCTTGTTGGGGCAGGTATGGCAGTGTGTAAGGAGTCCGATGAAGAAGAGGGAAGCGCAGAGTGGCACTGTGATTGTTGTGGCAGCGAGATGAGAAAGTTTAACAATTCCTGATGCGCAGAGTCTGTCTGACTTGGCTGCGGCTGGTGCTGCTGCTGCTTCGGGAAAACCATGCTGAAATCGGTGACAGGCCCAGAGAGGACATCTGTTCCCGGGCTGTGTGTGGAAAGGTGCGGAAGGCTGGGCATTGTTAGGTCCAGGACACCATCGGGGTAATTGAATAAGGAGCTAGGGTAAAGGGTAAAAGAAATATCCCTCCGACGTTCTTCTAACATCCTTTGTTCGTCCAGCCACTGATTCTGAGCCTTCAGCTCTTTCTCCTGGCGCCTCTTTTTCACATCCTTATCCATACGGTCCAGCTCATCTCGCACCTGAGCCACACAGTTCTCTGGGATCTTTATACCTGAGCAGAGCAGAAGAGGACATGAGAGAAAGCATGAGCAAAATTCAAATCAAGTCATTTTTTAAGAAGCGAATATAAACTGACATGTTGACCAAAGTACAGTAACTTCAATTAATTTGACATCAGTGTTCCCTCTAAAGCTATACCTCCAAACACATGCACGCACTGACTATGCTAAAGTGTCTAAATTCTAGTGCACAAGGAAAAGCTTTCTGAATGGAGAGACAAAATGAATAATAGGCGACTATGCATGCCTTCTTGTCCAATTGGTTTGGATGTTCTTTTTTCTCCTCATTAGAGAGCTTTACAGAGTTTCATTTCTGAATATGTATTTAATTAACATCTACTGAAATGTGGGGAGAGCTTCACCAAGTGTCCTGACTGACAGCCTTTAGCTGATACAGAGTAATCACGACACCATTAAACTTTAACTGAGTTTGTGGAATTCATTTGAGAACTGAAGAGATTTCAAAGTGGCTCTCTGAGCAGAGCATAAGAATAAAGTGGTTCCAAAAAGTGTCATAGGGCTTTAACGAACAATAACAGAACCCTAAACCAACTGTGGATCTTTAACATTTTATTTTGCCCTATATTCATCAATTTGAATATTCATCAAATTCCTACCCATGAGCTAGCGTCACTGTGACTGATACGCAAATTAATAAATACATTAGAAAAACCCAAAATATTCCTCCTACCCACGTAACCGTTAGGTGTGGATTATCCAGCTCCAGTAGTCTAACGGACACTCACCCACTTGTTTGTGCTCCCTGGTTTTGAGGCGTACAATTTGTAGGATGCTGGAGCTGGTGATGTCTGCCACCACGTCAGCTACACGCTTCCACACACACAGAAGAGCACCGCAAAGCACGTGGTACTGCCGCAAGCGCATACCCTGCAAACACTCCTGGCCCTCGTCGACCTTTTTGCACCTCCCGTTCCTTCACAGAGCGTGCACACAAACACACATCGAATAAACAGCCTGTTTTGAAAACATTTCTATGCTTGATTCATAAATACCAATCACTTAAAAAGACAACAATCTTGTTCTTCTGCAATCTTCAGTAAAATGCAATGCCTTTAGCATGCTTTGATACGAGTTCTGACATAAGTGCAAGCAAGGAAGAAACACTAGCTATGATTAGAATTTTTATGGTAGGGGAAATGATGAGATTCACACTCACCAGTTGGCATGGCTACATTTCCTTAAGGAGAATGTGAACTGATTCTCCCAGCTTTCCTTCGCATCCTCTGGAGTCACCTGCAGTTCGATTATTGAAAACATCACTCACCATTTGTTATATAAAACAATACTAGTATTATTTAGACGGGATAAGACTTCTGGACATAATTATGTAATGTTCCTGGAGGATGTCTGTAGTAATTATGATTGACTCACACAGTCTTCTTAAAAATGTAATGTGTACTATACATCCCTCATTTTATTTGTTTTGTTCTTTAATATAAACAATTCTTAAGGGCTTGTGGATCACTTGGATCATTAGTAGTGCACATCACCATAATATGTATGTAGGCTTTACCTGTGCTAGGAACGTAATTAAAACCTCCAGAAGTACTACTACTCTAACAAATCCTTTTGAACGTCTTTATTTTATTGTTCTGCATTTTAAACTCAGCTAATGCTTGATTTGGTTTTGGTGTGAACTGTTAGATAAGAGTGTCTTTATACTGAAGAATCAAAACGCGCCGCCCCAACAGGATACAATATATATTATATTTACAGATGATTTTATAGTAGAGAAAACATGATGTAATCTTTCCAGATGCATGCACATGCAGTCTCTTAAAAAATATGACCATAAAACTCATTCAATCAGAAAAGATTAGATCACAGTAAAAATAAACAGGGATAGAAAAACAAAACAGACCTTGTGGTACTTCTTTTGGATTTTCTCCAGATTCTCCGGTTGCTTTTGTTTGCCCACATTGGGTTTGTAGACAGTCAGGTTGTGACCTCTGCCCTGCTCGGCCAGCAGCACACATGGGTGACTCCCTCTCAGCTGCAGGAGAGACAGACACCAAGGCTCACAGTCTGATACCACGTCTTTGCGGTAAAGTGACCCCTAAGCACTGACATGTGATTTATTTATGTTTTCTGTCCATGCGTTTGTTCAGAATGCTCTAATAATGAACTTAGGTTCACCCCGGTTATCCCTCTCTTTCTTATTTTCATAGTACTGATCATAAAGGAAGCTGAATACAGATGTGGGAATGTGAGATGGCCTTTGGTTTCTGCTTCAAAGACACACCTTGTGGGAGATGTAGAAGCCTTCGTCTGGGTTGCTGAGTGTGTGAGCCTTTTTGAGAGCCTCTTCCCAGGGCATGCCTCTGTCCACGCTGATCTGCAAGGCACAACAAAGCGTCCACATCAGAGGTGGGATAATTAGAGGAGACTGACAGACAGCATTGGGCCAAGTCTTTACAAAGCTGCCTTATTCTGAGACAAAACCACAAAAGGAAAGGAGCTTTGGGTGTAACTCTATGTGACGGTTGATAAAACTGGTCTGTGCTGCACTTACTGTTAATTTAAGCTGTCTCTTAGAAGAGGAAGAAGGAAATGGAAATCATATTCCAACCAAGCCGTTTCTATAAATTTTGCAGCTTGTGAAACAATGCCACATTTTTTCTTGGTGTTGAAACAGCAAATGCGAACCATTCTCTATTAACTGTTGTTGCACATACAGTATATGCTGTGAAATGCAGATGTTATCTGAAAAGTTCACATTTGTGTGCACATATCATTCATATCAAATCATAATATAACTAATATCAATAAAAATAAAATCACTGTCCTCTTACTGCTGATGATATGGTTTGCTCCTACAAAGAACCAGTGAGGAACTCTTTGCTTACATATTTATCAAGTGATCAGTGTTATTTGTTGCTGTTGAAGCAACTTAAATAATGTAGAAACCAAAATATATAATGTAGATTTGTCATGGACATCCATCTTCTATACCGCTTACTCCTTTTCAGGGTCACGGGGAACCTGGAGCCTATCCCAGGGAGCATCAGGCACAAGGCGGGGTACACCCTGGCCAATCCATCGCAGGGCACAATCACACACACACTCACACACCCATTCATACACTATGGACACGTTAGACACGCCAATCAGACTACCATGCACGTCTTTTGACTGGGGGAGGAAACCGGTGTACCCAGAGGAAACCCAGACAGCACAGGGAGAACATGCAAACTCCGCACACAGAAGGCCACGGTGGGAATCGAACCCCCAACCCTGGAGGTGTGAGGCGAACATGCTAACTACTAAGCCACCATGCGCCCTGGAATTTGTAATAATTCCAAAGATAACACTAATAACAAAGATTTTTGAGGGTGTGTTTTCTGCAACTGAGAAAATGGAAAGGAATCCATGTAATTATAAATGCAGAAAAGGTCTTAAAATACTTTACATGCTTTCTCATGAAGCCAAGTACAAACAAAATGACTGCTTAACACTGTGTATGTGAAAAAATCACTGCCCATTAGTGGCCCTGGATCTATTCACAGGAAAAGACTGTGTATTTCAGCGTCTATCATTCTAGGAGCACAATGAATTACATGTTTAATCCAAACTGACCTTATAGAGAATGACCTGGCCTTCCTGTGGGTTGCCTGGAGTCAGAAACTTCTCTTGAGTCTCGTTGGAGATTTCATCATTACCAGGAGCCAGATCTGTAAGTGAACAGTACAGGACACATGGCATTAGAATACAACCGCCCTTTGTATTGTAGGTTGTGTTGTAAGGGAACAGCATTGAATAGAAAGTTATAGGAATTCTTACCCAAAATCCCCATATCATATTTGCCTTCCTTCTTGTCCTTTTCAATCAGGTAGTCAAAATTGTCACTGAAGTACTGAAAGAGAGAGTTCTGCTTGTGCACCTCCAGACCCAAAATACGATTGAGGAACTTCGTAATGGTGCAGTCTGTCGAAAACAGAGGCGAAGAACCGAGTATGAGGTACTCTGTAGTTGTATATATGTGTATGTGTATCGAATATAAAGAGTGGAGACCTCACCTTTCTCAGGGTTGATGCCAAGGCGAGCCTCCTTGCAGAAAATGCCAACATCCATCATGCCTTGCTTCATGTCTAACATTAAAAAAAGTGCAAATGTGCAAATCAATACCTTCAAGTGGTCACATAGATTACCTTATTTAAATACACAGAGAATAATTAGAGGTTTGAAATATATAAGAATCACACAGACATCCACATTTGCAATTCATCACATAACATACATTAACACTGACTATAATCCCAAATGATATTAAGCTACTTCATTTCTCCTCAACTACTTGTTGACACACTGACACACACAAGCTAGTTTTACCTCTGAAGAACATGGCATCACCACCTGGATATCCCTTGGGAGGGGCCACCTTACTCTCAATGTGACCCAGAATGGCTTTGGTGATCTTCTCTAAAGCCCTGTTACCATACTAGAAAGGAAAACAAACACACTTGTTGCTCAGTCTAGGAGTCGCTTAGATGAACATCTGCATATATGTTGCAGATAAGATGTCGACTCACTTTATTTTCAAAGTTGTACTTGCTCAAGTCTCTAGACTCTGTTGCTCTTCGGTCACCGTGCGTCAGAGCTCCCTGTGAGAGGATAATAGATATTCTATAGTTAAAAACACTATATAGTTAAAAACTACACTCTGTCTGTGTGGCCACATTTAGCTCAGTGCTCAAGTGCTAAGCTCTTGCCTAGTTAAAATATATTATAATATTTCACCATGTCAGCTGCAGTCCACTGGAGGGCTGTTCTAAATTACTGCTGCCACAAAGAGTTTAATAATCTACTTAAAAGCCTGTGCAGCGTCAAACATCAGGCGGAAACACCAATCAGAAAATATTAGCTGTGAAAAAAATTTAGGTTATATGGATTGGCTTAGCTTAAAACTGTACTAGATAACACTCCATCAGATTCGCTTTTAGCTAGACTGAAAGTGAGTAGGATGTCTCAAATCCTGAGCATCGCGTCCTATATCAGTTTTGACTTCCAGAATGACTAATATGACCTAATTGCAAGTGGTAGACCCCTTTGAAGTGAGAAACAAGATCATTTCCTCTACGTGGGGAGATAGACAACAGAGGTGACCTCAATGCCCGAGTGCATACAGCAATTCAGTATACAAGGGGAATAATATATATTACGATACCATAGAATATATTACAGCAAACACCATATTAGGATAAATGTGATCAGTCTGAATGATTTTGTACTGGTGTGCAGTGATGCTCTCTTTTAGGGGACAAGTGGACATAAACTATGGCAGTAAAATTGTATGCTTTTTTTTGTATTGTGATGTGAAAAATTAAAGCAATCTGACATTAAGCTATGCGGCGCAGAGGTTCAGCTACCAGCGGCCACATGATTGTTTTTTATTAGGTCATAAACGTCAAAACCTCTTATGTCTGACAAATATAAATCAGCTTTAAAAGCATAAAGCAACTGTGGTGTAAGCTTGAGAACTTTGCCACAGTCTAAGATCCTGATATGAGACAGACTGTAATGGCATTACAAGATGCACATTGACAGAGGTGAGCCACAATAAATCAGTGTGTCAGTGGCTAGACAGTGCATATGAGTGTATTTGTGACATACCAGGCTCTCCAGTCTCTTAGCCACAATAGAAGCGAAGCGTCTTTCGCCGGCCAGTTCAGAGATAAGGAAGATATACTCTGGTGCTGTGACCTGGTTGGAGCGGTGAGTGCGACCTAGGTGAGAGTGATGAAAAAAAAAAAAGTACAGTTAGCTGTTTATGAGTCTGTGGTTACAATGTCCTCCTTTACGGGAAGCTGACTCTGAACACTAGATCCAAAGGTCAGCACTGGTGGAGGGAGTTGTTATTATCAAATCATTACTGAAAATGTCAAAGGTGAGATCAACAGACTCATTTGAAGAAAAGCAGGATATATGTATATATATATATATATATATATATATATATATATATATATATATATATAAGATATATATATATATAGATAGAGAGTGAGAGAGAGCGCGAGAGAGAGCAGTTTTCCATTGCATATGCAAAAACAATTACAACAAAACCAGTTCACATTGCAGCAACTGTACAGACTTTGGAACGCTCACAGGGACAAAAGTAAAAGTGAATGGTTCATCATTGTAGTGCATAACAACATGGAGTAAGTGCTTTGAGTAACAGTTGTTTATTTGTGTGGATGGATGTTTAGTTAAAAAGCGCATATCAGCCAAAACAAAATTGGTGCCGAAAAGATACAGTGGTGCTTAAAATTTTGTGAACCCTTTCGAAAATTCAGCTTTTCTGCATGAATATGACCTAAAACATCATCAGATTTTCCCATACGTCCTAAAAGTAGATAAAACCCTCGTTAAACAAATGAGACAAATATATTATACTTGGTCATTTATTTATTAAGGAAAATTAAAAATATTTCATATCTGTGAGTGGGAAAAGTATGTGAAGGATTAACAGTTAATTTGAATGAAATTCGACCCATGAAGGTGAAATTAGAGTCAGGTGATTTCAATCAATGGGATGACAATCAGGTGTGAGTGAGTGCATTATATTTAAAGAACAGGGATCTATCAAAGTCTGATCTTCACAACATGCTTGTGGAATTGTATCATGGTAGGAACAAAGGAAATTTCTGATAACCTCAGAAAAAGAGTTTTTCTTACTATATTACCTCCAAACAGAGTTTTTATACTGATGTTATTCTTAGTCCCTGACCTAGTGAACTAGTATTGGGATGTATTTATTGATAGAGACTTTAAATCACTTCTGGAACTAACTCTGGATAAGGGTGTCTGTGAAATGCCATAATGTAAATGTAAAAACAGTCTAAAGAGCTTGGACTACACCAATCCACAGCCAGACAGATTGCGTACAAATGGAGGAAATTCAAGACCATTGTGTTCCTCCCCAGGAGTGGTTGACCAACAAAGATCACCCCATGAGCAAGTTGTGTAATAGTCACGAGCTCACAAAAGAACCCAGGGTAACTTCTAAGCAACTAAAGACCTTTCTCACATTGGCTAATGCTAATGTTCACGAGTCCACCATAAGGAGAACACTGAACAACAATGGCAGGGTTGCAAGGAGGAAAGCACTGCCCTCTAAAAAGAACATTGGCGTCCCTCTGCACTTTACTAAAGATCACATGGACAAGCCAGAAGGATATTGGAAAAATGCTTTGTGGATTGATGAGACCAAAACAGAGATTTTGGTTTAAATGTTTGGAGAAGGGAAAACACTGCATTCCAGCATAATAACCTTATCCCATCTGTGAAACATGGTGGTGGTAGTATAATAGTTTCTGCCTGTTTTGCTGCATCTGGGTTAGGACGGTTTGCCATCACTGATGGAACAATGAATTCAGAATTTTACTAGCGAATTCAAAAGGAAAATATCACACAGCAAGACAAAGACCCTAACAACATAAGTTGTTATACCAATGAATGGTTAAAGGAGAATAAACTTAATGTTTTGGAATGGCCAAGTCAAAGTCCTGACCTTAAGCCAATAGAAATGTTGTGGAAGGACCTGAAGCAAGCAGTTCACGTGAGGAAACCTACCTACATCACAGAGTTGAAACTGTTCTGTACTGAGGAACAGGCTAAAATTCCTCCAATCTGATGTGCAGGATTGATCAACAGTTACCGGAAACTTTTATTTGCAGTTATTGCTCCACAAGGGGGTCAAATCAGAGGTTCACATATTTTTGCCACTCACGTATATGTAATATTGGATCATTTTCCTCAATAAATGTATAATATTTTTGTCTCATTTGTTTAATTGTGATCTCTTTATCTACTTTTAGGACTTGTGTAAAATCTGATGATATTTTAAGTCATATTTATGCAGAAATATAGAAATTTCTAAATCTCACTGACTTTCAAGCACCACTTACAATATAGTCAACAAATATGGCAAGTTGAAAAATCTGTACCATGACAAAACAATAAGTTATAAAAATTGTCTGTGCATATAATTTACACAGAACTAATCATGAACATTGCTTCTTGCAATAGCTTCTTCAGTGTTAAAAATGACCTGGTAATTAGCACAAGTGATATGAGTCTGAACACAATACACAATATGTGGAAATTGAGTCTTTCCTCACCAAACTGCTGGATGGCCCGGTCAGCACTCCAGGGCAACTCCAAGGTCATGTGCACTCGCCTGCATTGGTTCTTTACCCGCCTGTCTGCCTGCAAAGAGATTCCTGAACTGGCCGCCTCAGAGATTATAGCCACCAGCTGAGAGAGAGAGCGAGAGAGCGAGAGAGAGAGAGAGATACTTGCAATCTGATACACACTAGTCAATTTTTCCATGATGTAGTCAGATAGGGTTGTGCTTTTGAAATGAATTATAGAGGCAACTTTATAAACCACAATTCTAACCTTCTCTCCATTCATGAAGCGATCCTTTTCTTTGATGTTGATGTGCTCAATGGTGTGGCCATGCTCAGCTCGAGACTCATAGCGCACACTCCCATCTAGCCGCCGAACCACTCTGCCCTTCCGTCCTGTCATCTATACATACAGATAGAGAGATGGATAGATAGAGATAGTGAGAGTGAGTGAGTGAGTGAGAGAGAGAGAGAGAGAGAGAGAGAGAGAGCTTTAAATTTTATAAAAATTTACAATTTCAGGTAATAATGTTCAAGGTTGGACAACTAATCATATCTTATTTAACTAAGGATTTTTAGCTTTCTTAATTAATTACACATACTGGTGAGCTTAGCTGATGTTTATTAACTGGTTTACTTTTTTTATTTCAGTTTCTAATGACCAAATAAAACAAAAGCTCCCCAGTCATATGTTTTAACAGTCTGTAGGTTTCATACTGTGGTGCACTCTTAGAGTTGAACATGTATACATACATACGTAAAGTTCATTATAAAGTGAAATAAAACATGCTTGTAAATTGTCTAAAGAATTGTTATAAATAATCAGGATCTTGATATTGAGCAAAATAACAGTGATCAGTGATATTATCAAGCAGCTGTAATATATTATGAGATAATCTACTAAATCTATTCTAATATGTGATAACCCACATACTTTTTTCCACTTGCCTTACCTCTGAAACCTTCTCTGGACCTCCAAATTTATCTATGAGCTCATCCAATGTGTTCAGAGGTAGTTCTTTCCCAAGTTCAGAGATTTTATTAAGGAGACTTTGCTTCATCTCCTCCAAACGAGCTGGTGATCAAGAAAGGAACATTAGAACTTAAAACAGTTATTTAATTACTCAGAATGGAAAAGACAATCATAAACAGTGCTTCAGTGAACTGATGAATTTAGTTATTAAGGTTTATCAATTTAAAATGTAAACTTTTCTGTTCTTGTTAATCAGGTATTCAAATATACCCGTACGTTGTGCTGACTGAAAAAAATCCCTAAATGACTGGCACTAAAAGTAGCAGTATTTTATGCATCTCTGGATAAAACAGAATGATGAGACACTGTACCAGCATGACAGTTGGTTTGTGTAATGAAAATGACATCATCGCCATTGTCCTGTAGTGAATCTGGCGATGAATTTGAGTCGCTGTCCACTCCATCAGACTCTGTGCTGCTATCATCGCTGATGTTAATGACGCTTTTGGCATCCGCACCCTGCCTGGGGCACTTCGACTGCCGTCCTTTGGGCTTACCTACACCACGCACAGCACAACACTTATACATATCTAGATAGGACAACGAAGACAAATGAAGACCATTTAAACTTACAGCAATTTGGCAGACGCCCTTATCCAGAGTGATAAACAATACAACTGAGCAGTTGAGGGTTAAGTCATTCATGCCCATCCAATCAGTATCCCAACATCTGCTGAGCTACAACTACCCATTACTATCATAGCATTGATTTATACTCACATCCCATCCTATATTCAGTTCAATTTTGATTCTACATAATTTTATGTAACTAGGAAAACATAATGGAGGATGAGCTAAGACCGGAAAAACTCAGCTGTCTTTTGATTTATTTAAATTTGACATTTTCTTAAAGTGAGCAATACAAAGGACTTCTGATGTTCCACACAGAGCCATGGGTGTGAGAAAAGACCTACGTTTCCTCTTGCTGGCTGCTCCTTTCTCTCTTCGCTGTTTCTCTGAAGGGAAGTGCTTTTGGACCAAGGACTGGAACACACCCCTAAGAACACAAAAACAAAACCCGTTACTAAGAAATCACACTAACCATTCACATTGATACTACCATACTATGCTTTATATTACTGCTACAGAGAACAGTAAGCAGCATGACAGGAAGAAAAATCCCTTATATGGATATTCAGATGTCGATAAAAGCTAAATGTAAGCGCCTTTATCTGGCAATCTGACAAGTCAAGTCAAGCTTGTAGTTTCAGAATGGCAAGTGGAACGTTAATCAAGTGTTTTAAAAGACATCAGTGATAAAATCTCAATCATTCACACTGGAAAAGACAGTCATGCTTTTAGATGGTTCATTCACAGACAGAAACTGTGTGCCATAAACCTACGCATATATTGAGAAATGCTATATATACTTACTCCGCAGCAGAAACAAATTTGTCGAGATGTCCTTCGTTTTCATCAAGAACTTCTCGGGTTCGCGCTTCACCCGTGGACTGCAGCCCAATCACAATGCACTGCAGGACAAAAAGAAAATTATTAAAATGACACTTTGACAGTGTCATTCATCTGCTTTGAAGCAGAACACAGTACCGTAATTCTCGGACTATTGAGCGCACCTGAATATTAGCCGCACCCGCTAATTTTAAAAAGAAAAACAATTTTGTACATACATAGGCCACATGTCTCTATAAGCCGCAGGTGTCCACGTTGTAACGGTCATGATTCGTGACGTAAACGAAGCAGGACGGATGCAAATGCAGTTAGGACGAGAGCTTTTATTGAAACAGGAGAGCAGACTCAAGAGAAACAAGAACCATGACCAACTCAATGAACTAAGCTAACTAAACCAACTAACCTAAACATTAACTATGACATGAAACAAAGACTCTATATCTATACTCTATAAACCACTTCTACATCTATATTCTAAACTAAGTCTATACAACTCTAAGCTAAACTATCCACTATTAGGCTATAAGCTATTCTATAAGCTACTAGGCTACAGGCTAAGCTATAATCTATGCTATAAGCTAACTAGCCTTGACATGAACTCAGACATGAACAAGAACTAAGACACATGGCATGAACAAAGACTCTAACTATATTCGCTATCTAATTCTAACTCTATATCTAATTACCCACATTGTGTGTGTCATGGCTCCCGGTATATATTTCCCTGATGAGGGGGTGTGCATGAAGCGCAAAACGACTGATCTGAAGAATGTAGTGTGAGCGTAGTGTGAGTTAGATTTCATTCGGACAGTTTCATTGGTCCACTGTGACCTGTTGGGTAATTTCATTGGTCTGATGTGACGAGGCTAAATGTTTTGGCGGCATGAAACTCATTAGCCCGTAAAAAAACACAAATTAGCCACATCATTGTTTAAGCCGCAGTGTTCAAAGCATGTGAAAAAAGTAGCGGCTTATAGTCCGGAAATTACGGTAAGTCTAAAAACTAATGATCGCTTCAGTAGTGTGTTGGAGCTCACCTTGCCAGCTTCCAATTCCTTCTTGGCCAGCTCGACCAGACAGCGAACCTTGGACGCAATGCAGAGGTATTTGAAAAAGCGCTGGTGGGAAGACCAGAATTGACCCCACAGAGACTTCCTGGACACCATACCGAGAAAATCAGCTGCCTGAGTGAACACGGCCAAGGCTTCTGCCCACTGAGGACCACAGATAGAAAGTGTCAGTTTAATTTCCACAACATCCTCATATACTGACAAACTCACATAGTAGCACAAATAGATAATACGGTTGTATTAAAAATATTATAATATTATACCACAGTGTGGGCTAATTCTCAAGTCAGATTGGTCAGAAGGTACTGTATGTGTTAATTTTATATAACAGCACAGCTCAGACAGTAGTTCTGGTTTTAACATTAACGGTAAGTTCATATTAATGTGCTTGTTCTAATTCATTATTGTTTCTATAGTAACAGCTCATACACAGCGCACATAAGTCAGATTTAAAACATGTAAAAACATATCATTGTTGATGTGGTGAAGAATGCTTTTAATTTAAACATTAACGGTTTCCTAACACAGGAAAGTCTTCATCATCGCTATAACATGAGCAAAACAGGAACTAACTTGTGTCATGTATGTTCCACAACATTAAATGTAACTATAAACTATTAAAAAGTGCAGTGTGCCATTAATTAATTGATTAAAATTTTGACTGTTGGCAAATCCCTATGATAAGAGCAGAATAACACACACCACCCTGGTGTGCATTATGGTCATATTATAGTACGGGCCATTGTGTGTTATACCGTACTTATATTGCATAAGATTATCAGGATTCCCACTCTCTAGAACTCTAAACCATATATTGTTCAAATCTATATTTTCAGGACCTCACTAAATAAACCAGGACTGTTTTTAATTTTTTTAATTTCTTGTTTAATATTCTGTATATGGCCATGTGGTAATCTCATTTCAATAGAAAGACATTCAATAGAAAGTCTCTGAACCGTAGTGCAAAATTTAGATCAATATAGTTGTAGTGAGCGATATTCACTAAACTCGAAAATTCAGTTTACTCTAAAAATATTATTTAAAAAAATAGAAGAAAAGCTGCTGTGCAATGCTTACCAGTTTGGCGGCTTTGTTGTAAACGAGTGTGAAATCATCGTCCAAGCTGATTTCTTCGATGCGGAAGGACACTCCTGAGAAGCTCAGTTGCCGTGCAATGTACATCCCACTAACCTTCATGTCCATGGCAACAATCTCCATGGCACCCACACCTCTACCAAAACAGTGCAAACAGCCAATGAGAAAACTTCTTCCAGCACCCAGTAACTATCTACTAGCAATGTATATTCCATAAACCTCTTTTCAATAGCATGTAGAAAGTCGTCAAATGTCTTAAATTGTGTTCCTTCTCCCCAGATGCCCAGACGACTCATGTAGATCATGTTCTTTGGCTCGGAGGCACCTGCAGAATGGAAGAAACATCGAACTCTGAATCATGAAGACTCCAAACATTTCCATGTGGTTGTAAAGGCATCTTTGGAATACTCACCGGTGGCACTGGCGTACACCACCCTGGCCAGAGGAAGCTTGTTCTGTAGCTGTATAACAGCTTTTCCCATTTTGGTGGATGTGGCATTTTTGGCTTTATGGCATTCATCAAACACGATCTGTAAGCATGGTGCAGTTAAGGGAATTTATAGCATTCATCCAGAGATGTGTAATACTCATCCAGCTTTCAAATCTTCACACTCGTCGATCAGGTATACTGAGAACTCAAACAGTAAAGGATACGACACCATCAAAATCAGGTCCACACCAATCCAGGATCTGCTTGAGTCTAGTGCGATGTTGGCCTCCTGCCTGGCTCTCTCCAATCAGAGCCGAGTAGGTAGCAAACAGAACCCCTTCTGAGGTAGCTGTGTCTCCATACTTTATCTGACAGGACATAATGATACACAAACCAGTGAAGTTTTAATTGGAAATATACTGATAGAGTTACAGTGTGGAAAGCCAGAATAGGAAAGAGAGAGAAAATGACCACTTTGTTTAATGTGTATGGACCTTCACCTTATTCAAGGCATGTACTAGAATATTGGGAGCACCGATGTCCTGAAGATCTCGTTCAGAATCATATTTGAGGTCATTGGATACGCTGAACCTGAAAGAGGCAGAGGATAAATTAGACATGGTAACTGTGCTTAATTTAGGTGAAACAAGCTAGCTAAGAAGAACTATTGAAGTTTAACAAGGCAGTAATTATAAATCCCAGTCTGGATAGAAGTACCCACGTTACACAGTTTAGAACAATTCCTGCTTTTACACATATCTTTTATATGATTCAGATCAATCCTGCTGACAAATAAGGAACACACCAAGTTTGACACTGCAGCTTTCATAAAGCTGGGAATCAAATGCTTACCAAAGTGCTTTCCTCCTTCCCTTTAGGTAGTTCTCAAGGATGATCCCGGCCACCGTGCGGCCCTTTCCCACTCCAGCCCCATCTCCTATCAGAAAACCAGCCCTTTGCTTGTTCTGTAGGATCACCTCATGTTGCTAATGTGCAAAGAAAGAGGTCATTCATGAGGAAATTATTCTGCTGTTAAAGTGACAGTGCTTAGCCTGAATGCAAAAGTGCTTGAAACTGTTATAATAACCAGTTGAATAATATACTGTATAACATGTTTTATAACATCCAAAAAATGACTAAAATGACCTCTACAGCTCTACAGTCATAAAGCATGCAAAACCCTTTATGTCACCCAACCATCTTTTTCTAACCAACATCTGAAATCTGACATGTATGTTGATGTATCAGAACTGCTGCTATACCATGATGTTTTACCACTGGTAATGTTTGGCATAGCCAGCTGAAAGTGTATATTTATGTGTGTCTATGTTTACGTGGTGTATATGTAATAGGAAATATGCTTGACAAGTGTGGACACAAGTGTCACTGCACATACTTGGCAGGCATAGATGATGGCCTCGAGCTGCAGGGCCGAGAGCACATTGCTGTCTATAATGGCCTCGGGAATGGAGAGAGTGTAGCTGATGTCAGGTGGAGGGACGCTGGAAAGTGTGTTGGTCTCCACAACACGGTCAGGATGCGAGTTTCCTATATTGGCTGGTGGAATGGCAGGCAAGGAAAGAAAGAAAAAAAGAGATCATTTAAGAGAGGGGAATGACAGACAGACAGACAGACATGATGGTATAGAAAATCAGAGGGCTGAGCCTACATTTTGAAGGTCTGTAGTCAGCGTAGGTGTCTACATGGCCTAGCTCTTCTGTCTCCTCTTCTTCTATGTCCTCCTCCTCCTCTGGCTGTGACTGCGAACTCTATAATGCAGATGCATACGAACAAGTTACAATTACTCACAGAGACAAAGAATACAGTAACACCCACTTATCAAACAACCAAGCTAAAATGAAAGTGAAAACAAAATTTATCAAAGCAAAACTTTAATACTGCCAGTCATACAAATAGTTCAGGGTATTAATTTAGAGAATTCAATTTAATTCCTAAATGAAGTGAACAGTACTATAAATGTAATTATTTACTATGAAGTCACTATAAATGTGTTATAAACACTGCTAGTTTCGATGCGTTACAATGGCCAATTCAAATCAAACCAAAATATGCACCCCAAGCATAGCTAAATTCTACTAATTTCTACTACAGACAAGGAGGATTTCATTGAGTCATTAACATGATGTTGTGAGAAGCTACCTGAATGCTCCCCAGAGGTGGTGTGCTGATTATAGCAGTGATATCTTCTAAACTGTTTAAACCCTGAAACCGTCTGGAATTCAGCTGAAAAGAAAAGGAAAAAAAAACAAAAACACAAGACTGAAAGTAAATCAATGGCAAAACAAAACGTGCGAAAATGTGCCATGTCGGCTGGGTTCACAGCACCTCTCAAACACCAGCTACACAGTGCATATACAGAGAGTTTAAGTGTAGGAGTGCAACAAACAATATCAGAATTCAGAGGAAGCCCGCGGTTGCTTTGTTAGATGTCTTTATGTGGGTGGGGGAGCAATTAAATGAGTCTTACCTCCTGATTCTGTGCTGGTGTACTTATGTCCCATATGGTTGGTACAGTTGACAAGCTGCCATCTACATACTCAGACAGGGAGTCGTTAGACAGATTGGACAGATTATCTATACATAAAAGGTCCTATGGAGAGAGAGAGAGAGAGAGAGAGAGAGAGAGAGAGAGAGAATAGTCACAGGTTAAAAGGATTTTATGCAAAATCTTTCAACATATCAAGACTGAGATTTCATAATACCAAAAAATTTGATTTCTATATTGTAGCTTAAAGATATTCTATTCAGTCATCCCAGGTCATTGAAAGCTTTGCAAATAGTCATTCAAGCAGACAGCATATTGACTATAATTTTGAATACTGTGTCCATGTTGTAGATTTTCTCTGGGTTCTTCCAAAAACATGTTGGCTGATGGGTTGGCTACTCTAAACTGCCCCTAGGTGTGAACAATGTGTGTGTATACAGCGTCCTGCATTCCATCCTGAGCACCAGGGTCCCATCCCACCTCATTCCCAGTGTTCCTGGGACAGGTTGAGCCACTGTGATCCTGAACACCAGAGACAAGTTACTGAAAGATGATATAATTTTGAGTGACTAAATCACCCAAAACGGTTTAAAATCCCAAGGAAATGTTCTTCTCTTTTCTATCACACAAGAACTGGTTCTTGGACAGAAAAATCAATTCAGTCCCTGGAGATGGCATCATTTTGTTACCATGAGAACAACTCAAGCAACCCAACTATAGAAACTCAATTGAATTACATCAGGGCTATTGAAACGTAATTATTGTGTACTGATGCTGAAGGGTTTGACATTAGGTGGTAAGACATGTTTTGCAGCCTCAGAAAATCCACTGAATGTCGCTGTGACATTCTAGCAAAAAAGGCAAAAAACAAAAATGGTTTTGGATTTGGACTAAATTGGGGTTTTCTGCAAAAATAAAGCTGGGCACCTCAACATTTAAGAAACCATATATATATATATATGTTTCCAAAACAAAAGTGAGATGTTTTTAATTAACTTTTTAATTCAGCTTTTCTACAAAGATTACAGTGGATAACCTTGCTAGCTAAGGGTGATTCACACAAGCTTTGATCAAGTTGCTCAAAGTGCCAGAGCGAAACAGACATAAGCCTAATCAATTCAAATATGTGTCCCAGTGAAATCTTTACATGCAATTTTCTCATTCTCACTTTTGGGGTCAACAGACTTTAAAATGCTAGAACATATATCAGTTCAGGAAAACTATATATAGTAGAAAATGTCAAAGTTCACCATGCTCTCAGTATACAACTAGTAAAATCCTCCAAGCCCCAAATCAGATTATGTTTTAGTTTGGCACTAAAACACTAGGAGTTTATTCACTATCAGTGATGAGGAGACAATGATCATCACGGTCTCTAATTAAAAGCTGCTTTCTAAGTGCATACAGTAAAGCTTGCTGTAATCTCGTAGCTGCAATTAGCTCAGAGCTCCATTCATACTGGTGTCTTCTACACATCTCCATTTAATTATTCACGTCAGAAAAACTGTTTTTTTACTGTTTGAGTCAAAAAAAGAAAAGGAAAAAAAAACATACTGATGAATCACTAAGGATGACATAATAATGAAGATGGACAAAACCCCCCAAACAAATACAACCTTTATAATAACACATTAAATGATTTATAGATACAGAGTAAAGCATTTCATCCAAAACTAATAGAATCAAATAGAATAAAAAAAAATTATGCTGGTAAAACATAATTAATTTAGGTGCACAAAAACACTTGGGTAATCAGAGACTAATCACAAATCTGGCTTCCTCAATTAACCATTTCATACATAAATGAAATATATGAAAAATGTCTGCAGTTTAGGACTGTTGCATGATGCAGCTGATTTCAGAGATTTAAAAAAATAATTACATTAAAGGCTACATTTGTTCCAGAGTTACGATTCCGTATAGAAATCAGGATAATTATTTATGTTACAGTAATGGTCTCAAGTGATTTGGAGATGATTTACAGCTTATATTTCCCTTAAAAACAGATTTTAATTTACTGTCCATAAGTGTGGATACTTGCATAAAGGGTTTTGTTTAGATACGGCATTTAAAAGATATACTCACTCACTATGACTAGGAAGTGGTTATATTTTGATTCAAAGATTTATGGTGTCAAAATAACTATAATATAGGTTTATAATATATAAAGAAAGAGTGTAGTAAGCAAAATGAATGATAATTTTTGATTTCTGAGTATACTCTGCAAACTTTAAACAGACAAGCAGGATCCCTGGATGCTGTTTACTCAGATCACAGCTAGAGAATTCAGTGAAGAGTGCTACTGTTTCAGAGTAAAATAAAGCTGCCACTGGAACAGAACAGCAGGAAAGTCGCACAATTGGCGCCATCACGGCAGGCAAACTCTGGGAAAGCTTGCCTCGGAGAAGTTCTGTACATTTCCACGGAGAATCTGAGGAGCTCTGACAGCTGCTTCTTTACTAAGCAAAAACATCACATCCTGCCCACCTTACTGAAGCCAGCTCTGACTCAAACTAGAGCAGCCTGTTTGTTCCTGTTGCAACAGAAAGCACCATGCACAGCCTCCTTTTTCCATGGACAGGAAAGTTCGGTGAAGCTGTTTAATGAGACGTGAGAATATACAGACGGAGCACATCTTGTATTCAAATTACAGCTGTGTTTTAACTTTCAAATGGCTCACTGTCAGTTTACTGCTTAAATATTATGCATTTTTTCACTGCATGTATATATTTCCATTATACAAATCCTTTGAATTAACATATTTAAATTTAAATATATTTACTTTAAAATGAATTTTTAAAAAAAGTGTGTCCTAAAACTCCTTAAAACTTGTGAGTAATTTCCAAAGCACATTCATCGGAGTCACGCTTTTACTACTGCTGAAAGTCCAAACTAACGAGGTCTCTACATCACCATTATACTGTTTTACACCACAGCGGCGGTGAATCCTCGACTCAGATTGGTTAGAAGCTGTTGATGAATTTTTCAGTAACAGATCAAGCGGCTGATTTGATATTTTTCTAATATATATTCATTTCAGATTTTAAAATAATTATCCCTCCTATTCACTATTACTTTAGCATATACTAATTTAAAAATAATTATTCCTCTTTTTCACTGTTAAATTTGTATTTTTTTAATCATATATTTTATTCTACTGGTCCTCATATTCTGATACATACTGCAAAAATTCTGATACATACTGCAAATATGTCTTTAAATTCTGATATGATAATTTCACATCACCCACCCAGTATGGGTAAATAAATAACAAATCAGAATCAATTAAGTTATCAAATAAAACAACTCTAAGATTTTATTTTTTTGAAGAAAGACATGAATTTACCATTGTTTCTGAGTAATTTCAATTACATCTGTGTTCCCCTTTAGCCTCAATAATTTAATATTTCAGAGGATTCATGCTGAAAAAAGTCTCGGAGAAACGTTACATTGCAAAACACTTCAATTTTATAGATCTGCAGCCAAACCTGTACGAGTATGGCTCATGGGGCATCTTCAATGGTCACAGTGACCTACTGAATTTATAACTTGAATTTATAACTTGAGGCAACATGCTTATTTGGCTTGTGGTCTGAAGATCCCTGTGCCCTTTCACAGCCTGTTCCTCTTCCACTTCATATTCTCTTCTGATTCCTGCTTAAACAAGCACTTTGTGTTTCCCAGCAGTGCTCTCAAAACAACTAAAACCACATTTATGACCATATTTAGACCATGTTTTCACAATCAGAGTAGTTCTCCCTCACTGACCGGTACTGAAACAGGTCCACAAACAACTGACACCACAGTAAAAAAGTTCAAACATTTAACATCACCTTATCCTGACAGACTGCATGCTATTAGCTACAAGAACAATTCCACACCAGGGCTTGTGATAAGGAAATAAAAGACAGGAGTATAGTGTATATCTGTAGTTCCTGATCATACATTGCTTTGTCTTGTAGTAGCTATGTAGCATAGGCTTTCAGGAAAACTGAGCCACTGCTCCACTTGTTTGTTGCTGAACCAGTGTGCAGGGAATCCCCCAGCATTCCACATCAACTGCAGGAAATTCTTCCACAGACACACACACACACACACACACACACACACACACACACACACACACATATATTTATATATATATATATATATATATATATATATATATATATATATATATATATATATATATATATAGACCTTCATTTATTTGTTAACACAAATTTCGAGCCAAAAGAACCACAGGACCATGAGAAACAAGAAGTCTGTAACCGCATGTTCAACCTGTAGCATGCGTTTCTTTTTTAAATTCTCACTTGGTGTTAGAGATAAATGCCTTTTTAGTTCCCGGGAACATTCGTATGCTTTAACACAAAGCGTACAGACATTAATCAGTTTAGAAAGAAGGCTCAGGAATGAATTGAAGGGGAAAATGGTGCCGAAAATACTGTTGTAGCACAACTGACTCAAGGTTTGGCATGGTGTTCATTCTGAGATGCTTTTCTGCTCAACACAGGGGAAAATGTTGTTATTTGAGTTACTGTAGCCTTTCTGTCAGCATGAAGCAGTCTAGCCATTCCCCTCCAGAACTGCTACTTACGGGATGCGTTCTGTTTTTCACACTATTGTGTGTAAACTCTAGAGTTGTTTATGAAAATCCCAGGAGATCAGCAGTTTCTGAAAGACTGAAATCACACATATTCCCCCATTCTGACGTTTGATGTGAACATTAACTAAAGCTCTTGAACTGTATCTACATGATTTTATGCACGGCATTGCACTGTGCACGTAAATTGTGAGGATGTTGTGGATGATTCACAAAGAGTAATTGTGTGATTTACTACACATACAAAAGTAATGGGAGGAAACAATATGTGAGGTTTTCTCGGTAGCAGAGAGTCTCCTGGAAGAGTAACGTGAACAATGAATAAATAGATGAATAAAAGTGTACACACGAGTGTACAGTAAGTAACTCAAGTATACTATTGAAAACTTTTTCATCCATCTAAAAGGGGCTCGGTTTAAAGGCAGTTGGCATCAGATAAGTGAATTTAATATGAAACAACAATTTTGAGAAACTTTTTACTTGGGAATAATTTTGATAAACTTTCTTATTATTGGTAAATGGCATAATTTATGTCTTCAGCTAATTTTATGTCTTCCAGTTGCATTAATTTGTGCAGTCAAAAGACTTTCTGGCTTAGTAAAACATGCTAAATCTATTTACATTGAGTCTGCCCTGTATTTTGCATCTGCAGGTAAAAATGACAGACGATCATTAAGCCAAATGCGCAAAGAAACATGTCCTGCTGTTTTGCTCATTTGAATGACAATCCTCTATTACAAACCCACACTGCTGCTGAATGTCGCATTGCAAAATCTGTCCACTGAGCTTTGTACAATGGGAGAAATTTAGGGAAGATTGATCTGTTCGCTCACAACTAAACGTCAAGCAGGTTTTCAAACTTGAATCAAATATGAATACAAAAACTAATGAAATGCGGTTAGAAAAAACATCTTCTGGCTAATGAATTAAAATCCTTTGCCTGTATAAAGAAATATAACATGCAAGCATGGCACACCCTCTTCCTAAACTCCATAACCTGCTTTACACTGACTGTAACCCAGCGGTGCTTTGACACTTTCCACTGAAAATAGATGATTTCATCTCTTTCATGTTGTGAGAGCGGTCCTTGCTAATTATCCAAGCCTGCTTTGAAGACTGCTAAGGTGGCTCTGTTTGCTTTGGGCTTGAATAAGAGACTACAGTGCAAACACTTGGACAGTCAAGGCTGCCTGTGGCTACATGCGTGTACGCAGGCCAGATGTGACTAACAAACGCCGTGTTAGCTGACTACATTAAGAGGAAGCTGAGCAGTGGCAAGGGGCTTCTCTTACTGAAAGTCACTGTCAGTGTCTGGGTGTGATTTTGCACAAAGAGGAAAAGAGAGAAAGCCGCTCACAAAGGAAAACAAAACTGTTCGCTGAACTGTACTACCCAGCAGGAATATAATTAAATAAAATCAGTGTGCATGTGTGTGTGTGTGTGTGTAAATAAGAGACGTCTTGAGACATAAGTGCTCCTCCACGTCAGCAAACCGACTGACGCTAATCCTCCTGTGAAATTATGCCTCATTATTACAACAATAGATTAGGTTACACCACAACGCATGACTGAAGCCTCTCCACAAACGGTGACGGGAAAACAGCAAACAGCTTCCTGATGTGTTTTAAATAACGTTATTCCAACAGGTGTGGTTAAAACTGAGATCTGATGTTGTGAAACAACATCTTTAAAATGCGAGAATGAGAAAGAAAGAAAGAAAGATAGCTAGATAGATAGACAAAGAAAGAAGAAAGAGGGAAAGAAAGGAAAACAAAAAGAAAGAGAAATGGAAACAAATGGAAACAGAAAACAAAAACATTTTTATATCAGCGTGGGTCAAGCAGTGAAACCACAGGTGGCCGTGTTCTAGGTCTCTTCACAGCACCTTACATCACTCTCTTCCAGTAAGGCACGCGCTCTTGCTGTTTAGCCTCAGGCCTAAAATAGATCTGTTTGCCCACCGCTTACTGACAGATCTTGTTTTTTTTTTTTCCATCTGAAGAATCTGAAGATTCACAGGGCCTGAAGACACTTTTAACCCAAAAGTGCACTTTAACAGATAAACAGATGCCGTCATTTTGAACCTTCTATTCAATACGACAGAATGACATTTATTAAATATGCCACATATTCCATTTTTTGTGCATCGCATTTGTCCCCGGAGACGGACAATCACGGACAAGATTGGCCTACGCTACGTCTGGAAGTTTGATGCGAGACAATTTATTATCTAAATTTGACGGCACACACGCAACCATACAACTCATGCAAAATGCTCCCATGCAAATAACCTGAAGTTTACATTCAAATGATCAAGTTGTCAACTAGCCAGAGGAGAATCCAAGAAGCGCCTCCTTCCACCTCTTACTGGAAGCCGGCACAGATTGCAGTTTGTCATGTTGATTACCAACATGCAGTGACTTGAGAATCGATAGCGTCGAATGTGATTGACAACTGTACTTCATCTTATAGAATAACCCTGCATTTAGTTAGAGAATACATCTATGGGATTTTTATTCAAACAGGAAGTATATTTATCGAGAAAAGTGAGGCATAAACTCAAGGACGTGTTGACGAGGAAGTCTTTTGTTTATCACGTCAAGGAAATAACAGACAAAAATTCCTGGAGAGAAACCAGATTAAATTGTGCATTGGCAATGACTTCCCGGAATAACACGTGACTTAACTTAATAATCATTCATCACTATGACTAAAATGCAATGATGTGAGCGAAGAACACAGGCAGTTGCATTTCTTGCATACATGCAATTGCAAAAAAGAATACAAACAAAAAAACCCCAACAAACAACAAACCCTGTGCGTTTAAAAGAAACGAAGAAAAAGTGAAGCAGACATCTACCTTGGGAAGTGGACGTCCCAGGTCTGCATAAAACTTAGTCCAAAACTGCATGAGCGACATGAGTCCAGCGTCTCTCCGGGAACTCACTGCTGTTCACCTTACGATAGCGACACATCCATCCATGTGCTGGAGAAAAACCCAGCACCGTCAGCACAGCTGTAGCATTCCCAAACAACGAGGACGCCAAGGAAAGAGTGAGTGACACAGACGAGGGCCAATGCAGCAATCTCAAAGCTCCGCACAAACAAATCCTCTCTCTCACTCGCACACACGGACACATTCACATGCACGCACGCACATACGCACGCACATACGCACGCACATACACACGCACACACACGCGCACACACACACAACAGGTAGGAGCTAGGCTCACACTGGAGAGCTCTTTGGCCTACTGAGTGTGCTCCTCTTTTGCTAAAAGAGGAGTGACAGGTATTTGCTCAGAATGTTCAGTCATATTGATTGTGGTTTAGTTCCTCAGTGCTGAAGGTGGCAGGGAGGGGAGGGGAGAGGAGAGGAGAGGGGGAGGAGGGGAGGAGCTTTCAGGAAATGATGCTTTTGTTGGTAAGTGACTAGAGTTCCTGGCAGTCAGGCCCTCTTTACTGTACATGGTGTAACACAACCGCATTTCTAGTGTAAACAGCGCAGCGCGCAGGATCTCCAGAGCACTGTGGCGGCTGTGTGGCCTCTGTTTAATGCTCACAGATCATCATTTAATGATTATTCTCTTTAGGCCAGCGGCTCTCTGACGGGCACATTATTGCAGCCTCTGTCTTTTTGTGTTGAGCCACACGAGGAATACCATGGTTTCATTCATCACTTATGAATGGGAAACGATCGAGATAATTAGTTTAACACAGCCCGGGCGGCAAGCAGAGAAACGAGTTAACGGCTGCACGGAGGACTACAAAGCCAGAAAGCAAATGTTTTCTCAACCAACTATTAGTGCAGGAATGGAAAGGTGCTCTCAAAAAGCAACCTACACCTTACCTATTTCTTTTAAAAGCAGACGTTTAAAAATATAGAAAACAGATTCAGCAACAATTACGGTAGTAATGCAATTACAGCCAGGGACACTGTTTACTCAAGGAATACATTTATCATATAAACACAACAGCCTTGTAACATGTTTAATACAGTGTGATGTTTTAAGGCTGCAAAATGTTTCTGCTTTACAATCTATTCAACAGAGTCATGACATTATGGTGTGATTTCAGGCTACCCATTGCGACTATTTAAAAGAAATACTTAATGCACTATTAATACTAATACATACTAATGTCAGTATTTTTGAAACCTATATATGAGATGTAAATGAAAGATATTTTTGCAAATGCAAATATGAACCTTTTTTCTTTCTTTTAAAGACCCAAAATAATCTGATGATGCATGATGTCTTGAGGTCCTAATCAGTTTGGAGGCCTCCGGTTGTAGCCCGCTGATCAATGCCTACTGGAAGAGGCTGCTCATGGCAGTAAGAAGCCCCAGGACTGTTATGATTGTTAGTCTGAGAGACAGTGCGGCGTCGTGAGTGGGGTCATAGTTGGGAATCCACATGAATGAGTAGTCATCCGGTACTAATAGGATATCAGAAAGGATGATTCAACCTCTGTAGCTCTGCGTTACATTCAATTAATTTCATTTCATGTTGTGGGTGAACAGGAAAAAAGAGTCATGCCATTCATTTTACACACCATATTCTTGACAAGACTTTATCTATTTTTTTTTAAATAAAGTCATTATTGTAGGTCTGACTTGGGAAAGAAAGTGTCACGTGGTCAGGTTGAGATTAGAGGCATGTCAGCTCTTTATTAAAATTCACTGATCCTGAATCAACTTAGCCCTAACTGACATTTAGCCTTAAAATAAGCTTGAAAAAAAAAAAAACAGAAGAAGAAGAATTCATGGTTTACTATTTGGGTAGAAAGTGTTCCACAGAAGTTTAGCCTACGCACTGCCTAACTGACAGTAATCTTCATGTCAAATTCTCTTTCTGCATAATCTCACTCTGTATTTGACCAAACTCAAAACTTGCCCACATACTAAAGCTACCATGGAAGAAGTAACATGATGCATGGGCATGCTTTTAAGATTTCTTTGTAAGCTTATTGCACATGTGTACGTGTGAGTGTGTGCGCGTGTGTGCAAGCGCGTGTGTGTATGCGTGCGCACGTGTGTGTGTGTGTAGCATGCACATGTATTGAGGCCCCTCATTTCTCTGTGGTTGCGTTGTGGTTTCATGTCCTTGTTGCTCTCTAGTTCAGGTAGGTTGTAGTTCTCTCCTACTCAGCTATCCGCTAGTTATTAACGCTACATTCTCCACCGCGCAGCCTGAACAATCAGGAGGAAACAAAAACCCTCTTACGACAGTGCAGCTGAGTTTTGCTTCAGGGGTTAGAAACAGATTTGCACTGAGAGGAGCCTGACACTGAGAGGACCTGGGCTGATCTATAAAGACCACTACCAGCACATTGATCACGATGAATGGAAGAAGTAGAACAGACTGACTGCAAGTTTTATGTGTCTTTTTTATCTGTAATTGTGTGGAAACTACAGACCATTGTGAAGGGTGGATTCTGGAATCCCCTGCCTCTTCTAAATAAAATAAATAAATAAATATATCTTAATTGAGTGATTTGAAATGAGTTATTAATCAACATTTATCTTTCAATGGCTTCTTCAAGCTTTTGAGATTTACTATTTGTAGGTAAAGCATTTATTTTACTTTCCATCTTCAATCACTATACAATAATGACAAATATTGTCTGAATTTCTTACTGAGACAAATTATATCTAATCAGTATGTTTTCGGAAAGATTCCTAGTCACAGCTACAGGTCAACCAAACCCAACCTTGAGGACGCTGTGTATGACGTTGTCATACAACGTCATACACAGTGTGACGTTCGGAGGTGAAGACACCTGGAGCTTCAAATCTCAAGATTGCTGACCTCAGTGGTTCACGGTATGCATAAACCAGGATGTGACTGATGTCCAGATAATAAATGGAGAGATTCTTCTGATGCATATGTGGACATTTTCTACATTTATGTATGCCTTAACCAATCAGAATCATTCAGCCTGACGTAAAGACTTGCTTAGTGACTGTGTGAAAGTATAATTGTTGATGTAATGAGTGTGTACGCAGAGTTTTGAACCTGACTTCTGTTGCTGAAGCTGCAAACTCTTCAGTAAAATTTTCTTCATTTGTTTGCATCTCTTGACTCCTGGTCATCATTCATCATATCTGGTCCTTGGGTCTTTAACTGTAAATTCCCCTACAACTGCACCTTACACACTGTACACTTGTGCTCTCACCTTTCAAATGAGCAAGAATTAATATGTAAAAGGAATATCATATGCTGTAAGTAATGTTTTGAGCTAAAACATAAGAGTGTGAACATATAATAAATTTTTCCCAAAAACGATTATTATTATTTTTTTAAAACAGTGCCGTGCCCCCCCTAGTCCCCCCCCCGCAAATCAGTAGTTCAAAATGATCATCTTGTGATGGAGACTCTGGAGAGAATTACAGCTCTGAGTCTCAACAAATTTGAGAAGGATATTGGTCCACTTCTCCATGCAGAACATTTTATCATCTTTTATATTCTTATAATATGCTTGAAGAGAGGCAAACAGGGTTTGCTGGAAATATCCTTCGACTTTGATGATGCCATCAGTCTTCACTGAATTACCAGCCATAAAACTGCTCCAGGTCATCATTGATCCTCCTACATATTGTACAGTTGTGGATCAGCTACTTTTCTGTGTAAGTAGTCGCCAACACATGCTGAAAGTGTGCATGACCAAAAAGTTTGATTCATTTCATTTCAATTCATCTGACCACAGCACATAGTGCTAACTGTAGTTCTAACAATGCATGGTGGAGTTTAGGCACTGGATCTATTGACTTGCTTTCAGGAAGGGGCTTCTTTCTGTAAAACTTCCAGACAACTTGTTATGAATATGGTGTTTAACAGCTGATTTTGAAATTGATCAACCACAAGAAGCAATACACTGCATTTTAAGTGTGAAAACAACCTAAACCTTCACCATCATCTTGATCCATTTCTACTCCTGGCTTGTTTCAGATGTGAAACTTGATTTGGTGCAGCAACTATCTGTCTGTTTAGTGTTTTTGAATTTTTTTTTTCCACCTGGGTAATAGATGACAAAGGGATTTTACATGTGTGCAACCTTGCATTTACAGGGAAACAGGACATGGTTAAGGGTTCCTGGGGACTTATAGCAAATCAAAAATGATGTAGGATTTTCAAGAATCACAATCCGATGCCTTCATTTTTAAATATTCCATGGGGCGTCAATAATTTTGGCACATATTTCTGAGAAAAAAAGCCATTGAAAAAATTCATTCCAACAATGAGATGTTTTCAAGAACAAAGTGAACGGTTTTCTCCTGAAAATGTGTGTGATGTTTATTTTATACAATTATTTTTGGTCACCATTATGAAGGGTGCCAACAGTTCTGGAAGTAATTGTATATGACCCATGTTAAAGCCACCAAACAGCTGGGTATTCGCTTACAGCAAAAAACATTTTTTGGAAATCTCATGCTCAGCATTACAGAATGTTTACACACACACTAGCATTTCAGAAGTATTTGGCAACACACAAGGAAGAAAGAATAAAATTATTGAAAGGCGTGGCTGCATTCAAATGGATGATGAGCACACACATTAAATCCTTATATCCATGAAGGCAATATGAACAAAAATACATCTGTTAGTCATGCACAAGATAAATATCTGGAAATGCACTCTGAATGCTCGTAGTGCTTCTCTCACAGCCAAACACGACTTCTCACAGAGCATGACTACAAATAGACTAAAACATGAAAGGATTTTCCCCCTTTAATAACGTCATCAGAAATAGGCTAACACATGAAAGCTAATCTGCCTAGGCTAGTAAGATTATTACAGACTAAAACATGAACATTTATTTTGCTAGGTTAATAATATGCTTATATATAGGATAAAATATGTTTCAGTAGGTTAATATAATCAGAGCCAATAGGCGAATACATGAAAGATAATTTCACTAGGTTAGTAAGAATGTTATAATTAGGCTCAAACACAAAAGCTCATCTTGCTAGGTTAATAAAAGTATTAGAAATTAACCAAATCATGAACTACTATTTCACAAGGCTAATAAAATGATTATAAATTATGACTAAAACTAAACATCTGACTAAAACATGAAAGCTAATTTTGCTAGGTTAGGAAAATTAGGCTAAAAACACTAATACTAAAATGGTGCTTTGCCAACTAGTTTGCTATGCATAGTTCAAAAGTGTTCAATATAAATAAATAAAAAGCATTATTAGCAATACTGATAACATTAGCAGCAATGATAACAATAAAGAACAAATGCATTAAATGATAACAACAACAAAAAAAGTAACAAAAACGAGTTTCTGCTGCTACGAGTCTAAACCCAGCGGAGGATTATTGTGTCTGTTGTTGCAGGAACAAAACAATGTTCTTACATCCTCTACACAGCACAATATGAGGAAGTTCTGCTCTTTCCATTGTCACAAACCAATCACCTGTATTTTTTAAGAAGTCTCTTCCATTGTGTGTGTGTGTGTGTGTGTGTGTGTGTGTGTGTGTGTGTGTGTGGTGTGTGTGTGTGAAAGATAACAGGGGGGTGTGATCTTTCCTGCTGGTCAACATGGTTAGGTTTAGTCACCGGACAATTACGGTCTCATTTAGTCAGAGTTTTAGCATTTAGCTTTTTCCAGAAGCTGAGAAAGGTGACACTTGGGCTGACGTGGTCTTTAGCACTACACTAAATCTACAATGAAACACGATTTTAAGTCACACGTTTATAGGTCACACACATTCATATTACATGCATTAACATTTACATTTATTCATTTAGCAGACGCTTTTATCCAACGCTACTTACAAATGAGAAAATACATTGCATGCAATGCTACCATGCAAGATTTATAATTGAGTTCTAGAGAAGCAAAGTGCACAGAGTAGAGGTGTAAGTGCCAGAGTAGGGTTTTATTTATTTAATTTTAAAGGATAATGTGGGGTTGGCATTTTAGGGGTAAGTTAGGTGTTCATGGAAGAGGCGGGTTCGACACACATCTGTGCATTATTTCTTATGGCTCACTATTTATCAAAAAAAAATGGTCATGGTCATATTGGAGGTTTACACCATGGCCACATAACTAAACTCTTATCTCCAGTAAGTTTCCTCACGGCAGCTTTCACACTTTTTCCTCAACTACCAATGTCCATTTCACATGTAATCCTACAAGAGGGGACTGCAATGCAGGTGGAGTGCAGCCTCTTTTTATAGCTGAATTTTTCAGAAAAGAGCTGTGTGGTGTCAAGCACTTTTTGAACTTCTGACCACTCAGTTTGCAAGCAAGAAAAACAAACATTCTTTGTATCCTTCGTGAGAGAATATGACTTGTGGAATTTCATCGTTGCAATGCAACTTAAAAATAACCTCAGTTTAAATCTTTAGAACTGAATATAATAAAGCTAATCCAGCACTCTGACACTACATACTAAGGGTATAAAGGCAATGACACTATCTGGATCGGTCTGTTTACTGCTCAAAATATCAGTCTCTGTATCTTAAAGTCTAAGCGGGTGTGGCATAAACCAGAATTTCCAGTGCTAAGCACTTAAAAAAACCCAGATGTAGAAATACCAGCAGTGTCAACATGGTCTGTGAATTAAAGTCAGCTACATCACTCCAGAAATGTGCGTGGGATCTGCTTGCCCAAAAAAAGTTTTAAACTTTTAAAAAAGCTTTTAACCCCTGCAACCCTAAACGGATGCACTACACACTCTTAGTTCACATAGTGTCTATGTCACACGAGCTTCATATATTACCACTTGTACACACCCATATGAAAAAAAATACCTTCGCTAGTGTGCACAACTTTTTTGTTGTGTCCCGCGGGATCCCAATCATTATGCACACCTTTAGATTCAACCAGATGCCCTGTAAACATTTTTGGCAAGCTTTCCTAAACAAACAAAAACAAGTAAATACAGTATCTCATAAAATTGAGTACACCTCTCACATTTTTGTGAATATTTGATGATATCTTTTCATGTGAAAAATCATGTGAAAAGATAACCATGAATGCCAACATGTACTGTGACATACTGAAGAAGAGCATGATCAGTATGCAGTATTCCATCATGATAATGACCCCAAACACACCTCCAAGACGACCACTGCCTTGCTAAAGAAGCTGAGGAAGGTGATTGACTGGTCAAGCATGTCTCCAGACCTAAACCCTATTGAGCATCTGTGTGGCATCCTCAAGCGGAAGGTGGAGGAGCACAAGGTCTCGAACATCCACCAGCTCTGTGATGTGGTCATGGAGGAGTGGAAGAGGACTCCAGTGGCAACCTGTGAAGATCTGGTGAACTCCATGTTCAAGAGGGTTAAGGCAGTGCTGGAAAATAATGGTGGCCACAAAAATATTGACACTTTGGGCCCAAACTGACCATTTCCACTTGTTGCCACAGGTAGACAACAATGGCTGTGTGTTGAATTATTTTGAGGGGACAGTA
This sequence comes from Ameiurus melas, assembly GCA_012411365.1. Lineage (NCBI taxonomy): Eukaryota > Metazoa > Chordata > Actinopteri > Siluriformes > Ictaluridae > Ameiurus > Ameiurus melas. Next base: position 17,487,342 of record CM022762.1, read on the forward strand.
AATTTACACTGTTACACAAGCTGTACACTCACTACTTTACATTGTAGCAAAGGGTCATTTCTTCAGTGTTGTCACATGAAAAGATATAATCAAATATTTACAAAAATGTGAGGGGTGTACTCACTTTTGAGAGATACTGTACATAAATAAAATAAATAGCATCTCACCTATTCATATCCATATTTATATTTATTTAGAAGACGTTATCTGTTCATTCAGAAGAATGCACTTGTATTTGGTTACATCTCTATTACAAACACATTCATGATAACTCTTTATATCGCCGCGTGGGTGAATTGTTGAATGTGATTGGTCCGAAGGTGTGCGCTATTTTGGTATAACAGCACGGATTGGACAGTAGTTCCAGCTGCAACCTGAATGATAAGTTAATATTAATGTGCTCGCTCTAATATGTTATTGTTTCTATAGTAACATACACAGGGACTTGTACAGCACATGCTCAACTCAATCTAAAACTAATAGTAAATGGATTTTTATTTAAAAAAGTGGTTTAAAAAATAAGTAAAATGTATAATTGTTGATGTGGTGAGGTTTTTTATTGGGAGGTATTAATTTAACATTTATAGGAAGAGTCTCGGTTGTTAGCTGGCTTCTTGGAAAATTCAGTGTTTGAGAGAGAGAGAGAGAGAGAGAGAGAGAGAGAGACTGTTTATCATAACTATAACGTAGATGAGAACCTGAACAAACTTGTCTAATGGACGTTTCACAACATTAAATATAACAACCTGTAGTAAATTAATAAAGTAAACATTGTGATTGTTGGCAAATCGCAGGGGTTTGTGGGTCATGCTGTATCATACACATCATGCTCAGGGGGCATTATCTGTACATAACCTCACAGTCTGTCGTGTGTTATTCCATACAAATACCCAGACACATGCTTGCAGGTAAAATAGCTTGAAACCCCTATTTGCACCTGATCTCTTCATGTGCCTTAGTATCAAGAGGTTGGGATTAGAGCTGAACAATGTGTCAAAACTATTGAAATTTTGCAAATGTTATTGTTTGCACAAGGTTCCCACCGGCATCACACACTATAATATATTATTTAATGAAAAACCAGGGACACTCGCAAACAAGAAACATCATGCCATGAACTAAAGAACTGATAAGAAGGGCAGCATGAAAATGCAGCATGCAAAATTAGTGACTGCAGCCAAAAAAATTCTGAATAAAATTAATGACTGGATGATAAAAATAAACAGGCAAATTATTATTCAAATGTGTGGTGTTGTAGAGAGCGTCTGAAGAACATGATACAAAAAGTGAAACAGAGTTATGACCATACCGGTGCATCTAAAAAATTTTAATATCGTGGAAAAGTTCATTTTATTCCATAATTTAATTCAAAAAGTGAAACTTTCATATATTCTAGATTCAGTACACATAAAGTCAATTATTTCAAGTCTTTTTTGTTTTAATCTTGATGATTATGGTTTACAGCTCATGAAAAATCAGAATTCCAATATCTCAAAGTATTAGGCTGGCCAATCAAGCACAGTAATACCATGCTCAGCAAACCAGTTACTAGTAGTTTTGGAACTGTGGGCTGGTACCAAGTCCTGATGGAAAAGGAAATCAGAATCTCCATAAAGCTTGTCAGCAGATGGAAGCATGAAGTGCTCTAAAATCTCCTGGTAGATGCTGCATTGACTCTCGACTTGAGAAAACACAGTGGAACAACACCAGCACATGACATGCACCCCAAACATGCACATGACATGACTTCAAGCAACTTGGATTCTGTGCTTCTCCATTAAGCTTCCTGTGATAGTCAGTGTTCCTGGTGTTACACGGTGTTCAGCCGCACACTGATTACATCACTTGCCAACCACAGCACCCCCAGTGTCATTTTGCTTTTTTATAGTAATAAAATTCATTTAGTTCAGTTAGAGAACGGATTCTACAATTAAAAACTGAACACATCTGAGAAAGTGAAAGTAAAATGCACACGGTCATTCAGAAGTGATTTAAAAGCGAGAGGGAAAAGAAGGAAATAAATCCCAGCAATGGCAGAACCATTAACAGGAGACAAGGGAGAAAAACATGGCCAACAACCACTTACTTTCACAGACAAAAGTAATCTGATTGACAAGGCAAATGACTAACCACAGACTTTTTTTTCCCCCACAGACGGGATTCTCAGAATGTTTATCATCCAGTGATTATGTTTTCACTAAACAGCTCATTGTGCTGCAGTGTTCAAAGGTTTGCTAGCTCTTTGGCACATGGAAGTGTGTGTACGTGGAAGTGTGGTGCACAAACTGCAATCTTCAAGATAGTGGTCAGAAAAGTGCACAAAGGACAAAAGTGATAAATTCATCTGAGGTCACTGATGATGTGGAAATTTAGCACGATGCTGAAAACCTGGGTAAGGTAGAAGGATAGTTGCACTCAAATATGATGAATGTGTCCTCAGGTGCATGAAGCAAGAAAAAATTCCAAATCCAAGGCTGTGTTTTATCAAAATATATTTTTATTGTTTTAAACTTGCAAAGATCAGTGAATAAAACAGACCAGTGAGTACAGTGAGGGAAAAAAAGTATTTGATCCCTTGCTGATTTTGTACATTTGCCCACTGACAAAGAAATGATCAGTCTATAATTTTAATGGTAGGTTTATTTGAACAGTGAGAGACAAAATAACAACAAGAAAATCCAGAAAAACGCATGTCAAAAATGTTATAAAATGATTAGCATTTTAATGAGGGAAATATGTATTTGACCTCTCTGCAAAACATGACTTAATACTTGGTGGCAAAACCCTTGTTAGCAATCACAGAGGTCAGATGTTTCTTGTAGTTGGCCACCAGGTTTGCACACATCTCAGGAGGGATTTTGTCCCACTCCTCTTTGCAGATCTTCTCCAAGTCATTAAGGTTTCGAGGCTGATGTTTGGCAACTCGAACCTTCAGCTCCCTCCACAGATTTTCTATAGGATTAAGGTCTGGAGACTGGCTAGGCCACTCCAGGACCTTAATGTGCTTCTTCTTGAGCCACTCCTTTGTTGCCTTGGCCGTGTGTTTTGGGTCATTGTCATGCTGGAATACCATTCCACGACCCATTTTCAATGCCCGGGCTGAGGGAAGGAGGTTCTCACCCAAGATTTGACGGTACATGGCCCCGTCCATCGTCCCTTTGATGCGGTGAAGTTTTCCTGTCCCCTTAGCCGAAAAACAGCCCCAAAGCATAATGTTTCCACCTCCATGTTTGATGGTGAGGATGGTGTTCTTGGGGTCATAGGCAGCATTCCTCCTCCTCCAAACACGGTGAGTTGAGTTGATGCCAAAAGAGCTCCATTTTGGTCTCATTTGACCACAACACTTTCACCCAGTTGTCCTCTGAATCATTCAGATGTTCATTGGCAAACTTTAGACGGGCATGTATATGTGCTTTCTTGAGCAGGGAGACATTGCGGGTGCTGCAGGATTTCAGTCCAATTGTTTGCTTGGTGACTATGGTCCCAGCTGCCTTGAGATCATTGACAAGATCCTCCTGTGTAGTTCTGGGCTGATTCCTCAATGTTCTCATGATCATTGCAACTCCACGCGGTGAGATCTTGCATGGAGCCCCAGGCCGAGGCAGATTGACAGTTCTTTTGTGTTTCTTCCATTTGCAAATAATCGTACCAACTGTTATCACCTTTTCACCAAGCTGCTTGGCAATGGTCTTGTAGCCCATTCCAGACTTGTGTAGGTCTACAATCTTGTCCCTGGCATCCTTGGAGAGCTCTTTGGTCTTGGCCATGGTGGAGAGTTTGGAGTCTGATTGATTGATTGATTGCTTCTGTGGACAGGTGTCTTTTATACAGGTAACAAGCTGAGATTAGGAGCACTCCCTTTAAGAGTGTGCTCCTAATCTCAGCTCGTTTCCTGTATAAAAGACACCTGGGAGCCAGAAATCTTTCTGATTGAGAGGGGGTCAAATACTTATTTTCCTCATTAATATGCAAATCAATATATAACATTTTTGACATGCGTTGTTCTCGATTTTTTTGTTGTTATTCTGTCTCTCTGAATAAATCTATTATTAAAATTATAAACTGATAATTTCTTTGTCAGTGGGCAAACGTACAAAATCAGCAGGGGATCAAATACTTCTTTCCCTCACTGTAAGTGAGTTCATCCATTTTATCAACACATAATTGAAGACTTTCGAGACCAGCTGAGCTTGGTCTAGAGGAAAGTTACAGAGCTCAGTTCCTGAAAATGTAAATACATCACAAAAACACAAAACTACTAGGGCTGCAACTAACGATCATTTTGACAATCGATTAATCTGTCGATTATTTCTTCGATTAATTGATTAGTTGGATTAAAAGGACAATTTTTATTTTCTTTATTTTTATTTATTTATTTTTTACAAAAAAAACATGTTATTTCACATTCTCCCCAATGTTGTCTATCAAATTGAAGGCTATGAAAAAGGTATTAAATGTATCTATGTGTAACATTGTGAAAAGGATTTTTTTTAATTAACATTATATTTTGAAAACAAAACATTTTTTTATTGTCGACCAGCTTTAACACAGAAGTTAAATAACTATATTAAAAATGCTAAAAAACAACAACAAAAGAACAAATGAACTGGTAAGAGGTTGAATGTTCTGCAGTAACACACACACTCACTCATCTGAACACAGTAACAAGTTCCTTTATTCTGTAAATGTATGACACTTCTTACATATAAATACAATTATGTTATAACCCCATTACAGTTACTGCTCTCATAAAAAACACAATTACCTTTGTTTCTAAAAATAGCATCAAACAACATATTTGATCAAAATGAATATTTTAGTCAGAGTTATTGCGCTTCCTTTCTATATCGTGTGTTGTTTGATTGATGTGTATGCGTGGACTCGCGCTGATTCAGTGAAGTTTAATGGAGACTCGCTTGCTGTCAGGATGAGTCTTTATATAAATGGAAATACTGGTGTGAATTTCTAACATTTACAGATATAAATGTAAAAAATTTTATTCTGCGCTGAAGAAAACGTGTCTGGAACACATAAAGCAGCATACGCATCTGTCACTGCATCTGCCACTACAAACCACGTTCATACACTTACAAGTTTGTTTGACGTGTTTAAGATAAAAAATTCTCATGTTTTGGGTCATGCAATCTGGATCGTACACTTTTCTCCCAGCAGCTGCTCACTCTGTGACCTCCGCTGTTTATCAGATTTATTTTATTATTTATTCATAGAAATGCGTTTTTCACCATTGTGAAGTGATGTCACTGATGGGGGCGTTATCCACAATGACATCATAGACCCAACTAATCCATAATGAAATTCGTTGTGGATTATTTTAATTTTCAATTATTATTGATTTAATTGATTAGTTGTTCCAGCCCTAAAAACTACACCACAGAGATACAAAAACTAGACCACAAAATACGAAAAATTTAAACAGAGGGGAAAAAGTGTCAAAGAATCCATGAAAACTCCATCTCTTCATTCAAGCAATTAAGCATTAAAGCTCAAAGATCAAAAAAAAAAAAACCATCTGTTTAATTTTAAGGATATTTCCTGTAACTGAACTCTGTAGCTTTAGGAGTTCCTCTTGTCTCAGTGTTCAATTATGTGTTGATAAGAAGGATGGCCTTTTGTTTGTTAGGTGAGCACTGAAGAAAGCTCTGGCATACTGGTCTGTTTTATTCACTGATTTTTGCACTTTCTACACTATACACACTTAAAATAATAAATAAATAAAGACCTCTTTGGTCTGGTTTCATTCAGTGTGTGGACAGCCTCTACCTTAAATTTTGAAAACTATTATTATTATTATTATTTATTATAAGTAGATAAACAAACAACGCTTACCTGAAAGAAGTCTTCACTGTAGGAAATATCCAGATCAGGAAAGGTGGAATGGCTGGAAATGTCCATGTGCATCCCGGGAGTGCTGCTGGAATAGTGTTGCCTAGGATATATAAAGAAAATTGGTGAATGAAAGATGAAAAAATATGGTGAAATGGTGTGAATAAAAGCAAGCTTCTTTACATTTCGGTACATTTGTATTCTCCTATTTACCAAGAATGTGATTGTAAATGGCACACTTATATAGCGCTTTTGTCCCATTCACTCATACACTGACATACCATGGAAGCAGAGCTGCTAACTTGCCAAGCAACTTGGGGTTCAGTGTCTTGCCCAAGGACACTTTGGCATGTGGAGTCACCTGGGCCGGGAATCGAACCGCCAACCCTACGATTAGTGGACAACCCGCTCTACCACATGCGCCACAACTTCTCTATGGTGGAATTACCCACCATCACGCTGGCATCACACTGCTCATTCTTATTCATTATAACATTAGAAGTGGTAAAACTGACTAATGTAAAAATAGTGACGGCTTTCTTAGGCAATAATCATCCCTGTACTACATTTTCATCTCAAATCATCTATTATATGTGATTTGTGAACCTTCACACCACAGCAGATGGATCTGACAACTAACAAAACTGAATGTTCTTCTTAGAAAATCATTACCGTCTTAATCAGGGGTCCCCAACACCCAGGGTCATTTGGTACCGGGCCGTACAAAAAGAATAAATAAATTGTTAAATAAATAAATAAATAAATACATTATTTCCGTTTTATTTATTATCGGAGTCTGAATTATGTTTTATTTTGAAAAATGACCGGATTCTCTCTGTTAACTTTGTCTACGACTCGCTCTTGAAGCAAGTCAAGACGCTTTTCTCGGTCACGTGATATGTTACTTGGTCACGTGATACGTTAAGGGGTAGAGCGGAAGTTACTAATGTTATGTAGTTGGCGTGATGTTACCAGGACGCTGCTAACAAAGCTTTATTATTATATTTTTAAAATACCCCAGTTTTTATGCCGGTCATATCATTTTATTTTGTTGTATTTTTCCGCCACACCTTAAAGGCCGGTCCATGAAAATATTGTCTGATATTAAACCGGTCCGTGGTGCAAAAAAGGTTGGGGACCGCTGGTCTTAATCACATCTCATGAGCATTTCTTACACTGCATCTAATTAAATTATATACATTAATTATAATGTAACAACACACTGCATGTCAAAGATTTTTAAGACACACAATATGATATGTAATAAGTTATTTTATTAGACTCTCTAATCTCTAATTGGAAAATGAATTATTAAATTCAAATATGTGTCTTACACTTGATACGATGTTTGTGTACGAGTTTATTATTTATAGCAGTTTTACCCTGATTTGGATTTAACTAATTTAGCTGCAATTCTGTCTCTTTTTGTTGATTTATCTATGGTATTAATAGTGATGAAACTTTAATCACACAAACTCCATTTGATGAAAATGTTCCACATGATAGAAATGTAAAATGAATACAGACATTGTTAAGGGAAGAATATATACGCACAGACATGACACATAACGATGAGAGGAAAATCAGGTGCCTACCTTTAGAGCAGCCTAAATAAAAAAAAAAAATATTCCACCATGAACATCTCCTTCAGACCCTCAGTTCATGACTAACACTGGCCTTTAGAGTGTGACGTACATTAATTCTCTACCTCTCGAGTCATGTTCACGTCATGTGACACTTACTTTCAGTTCTTTCTTTTCAGCCACTCCCGAATGGGAAAGCACCATATTCTGTTTAAGGAAGTGTCATTCTTATCTATTGCTCTTTGCAGCGTAATGTTTTGTCAATTAAAAAACAATAAAAAAATAAAAAGGCAGTTTAAATATCCCAGACAATAAAGTTATCTTTTGTATGAGTGATTTCAAAACATAAACCACTACAGTGGGCTTAGTTTCTGTTTGACCACAACACACACACACACACACACACACACACACACATACACACATACACACATACACACATACATACATATTTATACACACTATGAGTAATACGTTACTCAGAAATTCAGCATAATTTAAAAAAAAGAAAACAAAAACTAAAACCAAATGGAACAAAAGTTCTTGTGGAACTATAAAATTTTGCCTGCTTCTACTGCAAATCTGAATACTTCATTGATTTGATCACTGAGAAGAAGTGTTAATGTCCTTTATTCTTCTATCGCTTGTCTCAATCAGTTAAACATGAACTACAAGTCACCTGTTTCTCCAAGACATCATGCACAGCTAACTCTGCAGTTTGTGGTTGCACTGCACTAGTGCACATGCTGATATTCATCCAAAAATCTTCCCTGTCTGTCACCTTGCAGCTCTTTCCACTGCTGTAATGTGATAAAATCTCTATTTTTTAAAAATGGTCATTTATCAAAGCAAAACTCATTTGCTTCTTTGACCAGAAAGGTCATTTTATCTGTAATTACTGATAGACTGATATATAAATTATGTCCACAATTCGAAAAAAGTTGGGACGCTGTGTAAAATGTAAATAAAAACAGAATGCAATGATTTGCAAAAAAAATGTTATTCACAATAAAACATAGAAAACATATCCAATGTTTAAACTGATGAAATGTACAATTGTGGCCAGTAAACCATTTGTGTTGATTATGTTTTGGATCACTGTCCTGCTGGAAGATCCAACCACAGCACATTTTAAGCTTTCTGGCAGAGGCAGTCAGGTTTTCATTCAATATCTGTTGATATTTGATATTTGAGTCCATGATGCCATGTATCCTAACAAAATGTCCAGGTCCCCTGTCAGAAAAACTGTCCCAAAACATTAAAGAGCCAGCACCATATTGAACCATGGACATGATGTACTTTTCCATATGGATACCTCTCTGTGTGCGCCAAAACCACCACTGGTGTTTATTGCCAAAAAGCTCTATTTTGGTTTCATCTGACCATAGAACCAAATCCCATTTGAAGTTCCAATAGTGTCTGGCAAACCCTTCGTGAAACCCTTCCAAATGACTTGTGGTGATGTAGGTGACTTTGGATTGTAGTTGTGAAAACTTTCTGACCCCAACTTTTGCAATTCTCCAGCTATGATTCTTGGAGAATTTTTGGCCACTTGAACCATCCTCACAGTGCATTGAGACGATATATAGGTACGCGTCCAATTCCAGGTTGAGTCATAACATTTCCAGTTGACTTGAACTTCTTAATTATTGCCCTGATGGTTACAGGGCACTGTATTTGTACTGGCCTCTTTTCAGTCATTCTATATATAGACACATCCCCTACACCCCTTCAGATCCATTATGAGGACATGTTGCATGTTTACGAGTTGTAACTTGACTTTTATGCCATGACAGTCCTTGCTAATGGTAATTCTAGTTAACTAATGGTAATTCTAGTTCAAGTCTTTGTGTACATAGGTCGGAAAAGTGGGCATTCTCAATGGGGGAAAAAAGAATTCTAATCTTATTCTCCACCCATTTAACCATTACAGACCTATTTTTCACTAATCTTGCCTAACCTTTAAAGGAGACATGGCACACATGATAATTATAATTGCTAGGATTTTAAAAGATAGCACTAGGACACTGTTTTATTCTGTTTTAGCTGCACTGTTTTTTTTTTTTTACCCATTTTCTCCCCAATTTGTTCACCTGTACATTCCTACTATCATATGAAGGCTAACATGTGCTTCCTTCAAGACACATGAAACCAGCCAACTGCATCCTTTCAAGCTGCTGCTCATAGGGTGCATCACAGGGAAGAGTAACACACTCAGAGGAAAGCAATTTCTATCCTCTTTCATATAGATGAGCTCACAGACATCAAGTATTGGCTAGTATCACTGTGATTCACAAGAGAGTTAGTATGCCCACACACAGTAATCATGTCTTCTGTGTCTGTAAAAGCAGCTGTAGTAAAGATATAATAAAAGCCTTGATTTTAGTAAAGAAAACAACAATTATACTGGTTTCATGAACAAAGTACTTCTCTATACACACCTATTTATAACTGCTATAACGTAAATCGTAACAGGAACCAACTTGTTTCCCAGATGCTCAACATCATTAAAGGTAACTCTCGCTTTCACTCACTCACTCACTCACTTTCAGTAACCATTTGATCCTGATTAGTATTTTGCCGTGGATCCGGGGCCTATCCTTGAGCACTAGCCGTGAGACAGGAAAACACCCTGGATGGGAATCCAGTCAAATCTAACCATAAACAATAAAAATGTAGGATGTGCCATGTTGCCTGTGTGGCCAATAACATTCTTTAACAAATAAAAAACTTGTTGTCAAGATTCTTTTGTATAAGAGGAATAAAACACTTGTTTAGTGTGTGCTGTTATAGGACAATGTTCAACTTTGATTTACATTCGGCTGCATCACACCATCCAGCCTTTCAATAGTTTCCTATAACAGCACTCCTTGTCCTGGTTTATTCCTCAAATATCACCCAGGCCTAATGTAAACTGCATTGAAAGCAAAGAACAAATTAATAAACAAACATGCTTCGATGTTCTTAATTTCCTATTAAGAGTCACACAAGCCTCTTGAATAATTTTTTTTCTTTTATAGATCTTCCTGTTCATTTTGTCTTAAGAGACCCAAAGCCGAATGTGATCATTTACGCTTGATGGATTTGTTGGCCTTTCTGGCTTCCAGTTTTCCTACTGCAGGACATCTTCCTTCACCAAGTATAATTAAAATTAAATGGAAAATTAGACCCATCCCAAGTCTGTACCGAATGACTCCACCAGAGACCTGAGTGTTTGTAGTGGATGAGTGGCGGCGAGCAGAAAACACCCTCTCCTGATCCGACAGCGACACTACAGGCTTGGCACACAGCCACCACTTTCCACTAATTCAATACCAGCCTTTCGGCACGGCTCTCCGTGCTTCTGGAAGCCTGAGTGTTTCCCGGAATGTTTTGGCCCTGGACTGTGTAACGCCAGAGCCCTTCTGCTGCCTGACTTGGCATGACACGCTTAGCTCGTACTTCATCACAGTGACAGAGGAGGAAAAATAGCCTGAAGCTCCTTAATAACACTAAAATGTCTGACCTGGAATTAACAGTCTAACATTTTAATAAGATAATAGAGTAATTGCACTAGGTACTCTCTTTTAAAATGGAAATTTTCCAAGAAATGAGTCATGGACACACAGGAGTGATTTCCCATCTCGAGCCTTTATGATAGTTATATATTACACCAACTGTGCGATTACAAAGAATAGACAAAATGATCAGTCCTGTTTTACTAATTTTCCTTTCTCTCTAAAAATGTTCACTAGAATATTTCAATGTCCCTAGTTCCCTCACACTACATGCACTTCACCCCTTTGCTCTTTCCCCCATCATACTGTAACAATGGATTTAAATCTGAACATTTTGTGCTATTTTTCCAGTTGAGCATGTGGGCAGACAGGAAGTAGCATATAGTGACGCTATTTGTTATTCATCCTAAAACTGAGATTGCAGTTTTACTGGCTGAATGAACAAAGTAACCGTTACACACACATAATCCAGCTCGCCCACTCAGCCTGTACAAATCTGCTGAAGCCCATCACATCCTTGGCTTCTTTTAACATTGAATTGTTTGCGTTGAGCAGTTGCGAGTGAAAACACAGCACAAATGGAGCAGGTTACCTTACGCCCTTATTTCCTTATTAGATGTTGCCACTTATTCCCAGGTATGTGATTCACTTTTTCACATGCCTGCAAGCAAACTCATGTTGCTACAAATACATCAAAAACAGAAAAGTCTTTCTTTGGCTTATTAAAGAAATACCAGTGACATATTCATAACCTCATAAAACAATCATTAATGTGGCTTATTTCGCAGTGCTATTGAATTCTCGTTTAGTCTGAAGGTGTTGTTGATTAATGTTCTATGAGCACCTCTGACAGTAATTTTGCCTGTAATTCAAATGACAGGTTCATCTTAATGGACTCGTTCTAATACATTATTGTTTCTATAGTAACAACTCATTTACACAGAACTGCAGGGCAGGTGTTCCACATAATCTAAGCCTAATGATAAACACATTAAGGTATATGCTCTTTAACAAAGAAAAATTCTTGATATGGTGAAATTTGGAGACATTATTTAACATTTACAGAAGGATTCCCCAGTTTTCAGCACATTGTTAAAGCTGTAATGTTACATTTTCTGCCAAAGGAAAGTCTTCAGGAGATAGGGGGTTGTGTTTTGCGGCTTCCTGCTGTTTTTCTGTCGTGTAAACTTCAAAAGAAAAAGAAAGAGAGGCTTGTGAGGAAATGGCTGTCTATAGCTGCGATAATGTAAGTGATGACTGGAAATAATGTAACTTGGGCTTGTAGTACAATATTTAATATAACTATAAATGGATAAATCTTGTGGCGTGTCGTTCTTGAATAAATAACAAAATTGCAATTGCTGGAATATTTCTGTGGTATACAACAAATGAAACACTTTGGTACAAGCTGTTACTGTAGAACTGTTAAAAAATAAAAAATAAAAAATCGGGCTCCATCAAACTACCCTGTCGTTAATTATTTTGATATAACAGCATGCCCCATGCGTTTTTCTTCATACATCTCACTCAGACACTGGGAAAGATGTGTCAGGAAAATTAATGTAGTAGTCTTGTTCTTTTTATGTTCATCTGAGGATAATGCGTAAGAAGGCCATGTCAGGTCAGTGAGATCAGTACAGAATGTTTATCTGCTCACAGAGACACAAACATATTCTTCTGGTCAAGGTTCGTCTGCACATCTTCTAAGACCCTAAAACAAAGCCTGTTTAAACTGCCTCAAAACTGCTTCTTATCAGTACACACAATTATGTCATGCTCTGCTTTTCATATATATATAGTAGTGGTTTAGTACAAGGGCTTCAGAGCACTCTCATTACTCTATCCTGCGCATTATTCGATCCTGTATTAGTCATCTTTCTGTAAAAAACCTTTTTACCTTCAGAGGACGAGTCTGCGAGTGTTATCTAATTTCCACGACAATTTGTCGTCTCCTGGGTGGGCTGCGCGAGTCTTTTCAGCTTTTCTGGACAACAAGCAAACCGGAGAACGCTCGTGGAAAAGTTTTAACCAGAAGTCCGTGTCCTTTATTATGCACAGCAAAAAACTGATGCAGCCTTATCACTGACTGGTATGAATCATCAAGAATATAGAATTTTATGAAATCATAGTGTATTGCTGTCTGTGTGGATGGAGTCAATGATTTAGAATGAGAATTTTATGAAGTCATTGTGTATTGCTATCTGTGTGGATGGAAGTCAATGATATAAGAAATACGCGCGTATTACATTGAGAGAGAAGTATTACATGGAGCGATATCTTATAAGAAGTTCCAGAAACTTTGCCTCTGCGACGGCAGAGAGATTGGTGTTTCTTAGATCACAGCTTCAAAACGAAGAAATATACCAATGGGTATATATATATATATAGAGAGAGAAAATAACGGTAAAAATATTTGCTAACGGTAAGAGTTCCGTTCGAGCAATAAATAAGTAGAGAGTACTTATTAAGAAGTGCAAGAGGTGCATTATTTTTGCGGCAGGTTATTATCAAGTGGCATGCCCCATTGAGTCATTCCATTATATCAGCGGTACATGATATACTTGGCAAATTTAACGCACAATTAAATTATACTGAGATAAAAAATAAATAAATAAATAAATAATAATAATAATAAAAAAAAGAAGGGAAGAGAAAACTGTAAGTCCTATCAAATTGCTGCATGTGGACTCGCCCTCACAGGTAGTAAACTCTTTCACATTCTTACGTTTTAATTTATTTATTAATTTTCATATGATTCATTTACATGTGATTCATTTTCATGTGATTCATTTACATATTCTCTCCTCGCTTCCCTTTGCTAAATATTTCATTGAGAAGAAAAAAAAAGAAAGAAAAAAAAAAACAAAGGAAAACAAAATTAAAAGTACCCACCCCCCGCCCTCCCCCGGGCTCATCATGGCTACTCAATAACTGTCGCTGGTTATATAAAAATGATAAAAACCCAAGAACAGGCACAAAAATTTAAGTGGGAAGTTTCAGTAACTCCATCATTGCAGATTTATTCAGAGTACAGGGATTTGACCGATCCAAGTTTGGGTCAATTACACAATTTAAATCTCCATCAAAAATCAACAGGTGAGTATTTAAAAAAGGGAGATTGCTCAACAGTCTCTTAGCACAGTGGTCCCCAACCTTTTTTGCGCCACGGACCGGTTTAATATCAGACCATATTTTCACGGACCGGTGTGGCGGATAATACAACAAAATAAAATGATATGACCGGCATAAAAACTGGGGTTTTATTAATTTAAAATATATATATATAATAATAAACGTGGATCCAATGTGAAATCGCAACTTTATTAGTAGTGTCCTAGTAAGATCACGCCAACAACATAACATGAGTGACATCCGCTCTGCCCCCTAACGCTTACCGTATCACGTGACCGGGACAAGCGTCTTGACATAAGTCTAGAGTGAGTCATAGACGGATGTAACGGAGAGAATCCGGTCTTTTTTTTTCAAAATAAAACATCGTTCAGACCCAGATAATAAATAAAACGGAAATAATGTTTATTCTTTCTGTGTGGCCCGGTACCAAATGACCTGGGGGTTGGGGACCACTGTCTTAGCAAATTCCACATTATCAAAGTTTGCAGCATATACATTTACAACACCTAAAATGGTAAATGTGCACTTATATAGCTTTTATCCAAAGTGCTTTACACTGTGTCTCACTCACCCACAAGGACACTTCGGCATGTGGAGTCACCCGGGCCGGGAATCGAACCGCCAACCCTACGATTAGTGGACAACCCGCTCTACCAACTGTGCCACAACCGCCCACCCACCTTTGCATTAGAGTACCAGCAACTATAATATATCAACCGTTCGCATCAGCAATAACATTAGTGGACAAAAACCTTTTGTAAATTAAAATAGCGACCCCTCTTGCTTTCGAATTAAAGTTTGAGTGGAAGACGTTTCAAATGTGTAAAAACCTGACATTCGAACTAATAAATCTTAAAGGCATGCCTGTCCCAACTATGCTGGGATCCATATTACTACTAACCATTTAAATAAAGTAAACCATAGGAATATAAATAGCCAATTAGAGCCGAAGTGGGACACCCTCCACCCCAACACAACCAAAGTCTCCATAAAACAAGGGAGACAGCAGTGTTTCCCACCAAGAGCTGTCCACAAAGTGGACAAAGAATAAGCTAAACAAAATGACCTAAACAGAAAATAATAATAATTCCAGTAAGAGACAAGTCCCCTACTGACTTCAAATCTAATAAATAGCACTTTAACAAATATAATGTCCTTAACTTTTAAAGACTTATAACTAATAATATTACACAGTGTAACACATAAAAAAGAAGGAAATAACTAATATAATTAAATAAACTCTAACCCAGTCAGAGTGTTAAAACAGAGAAGGACATTAATACAGAAGTGAATTTAAGAGGAGTGAGTCCACAAATTCTAGATGAAGTAATGCACCGCGCGGTACAATAAATTCAAAAAGATTCGAATTCTGTAGAGCTAGAAGGCAGAGTGCAAAAAAAGAATAAAGAATAAAATAAATAAATAAATAAATAACACTACACTGTGTATGTGATGCAGTTCACCCTGGTATTAAGAGTTTAACATAGTTTCCTGCTTCCTCCGCTGAGATAAAGTCCTTCTGGACACTGTTATATGTAACACAAAGCCGAGCTGGGTGAAGTATTCCATAGATCGTTAAACGCGGCTCGGGCTATCCTGGCTGTGTTGTCAGGGAAAACGGAGATGGTCAGATCCCTCACTTTAATCCGCTGGAGCTCTCTCGCATGACGTAAAATGTCAACACAGTCCCTGTGATGGTGGAATCTGCACATAATAGCTTGTGGTCGTTCACCAGGCTTGGGCTTGGGCTTCGGCTGAAGGGTCCGGTGGGACCGGTCCAAAACCGGCTCCTCCTCCAGACCAAACACCTCCTTTAACAAGGCCGCTACAGCAGCGGTTGTGCATGGGTCAGGGCCCTCTGGAACTCCGACTATCCTCACGTTATTGCGCCGTGACCTCGACTCCAAATCGTCGTAGTGAGAGACTCGATAGTAATCTTCATGTGAACTATATCATTTCCCCAACTGTACCTTTCAGTGTTGATATGGTAACCTTGGTAGCGACTTTATCACTAAACAGCTGTGTTTTCATGGCTTGCAGGTCAAGCTGGATAGGAGACAGCGCACCCCCGAGATTCTCCTGGAGCTCCTTTTAAAAAAATATTGGCGATGTCCTTCCTCAGTAAAGCCAGCAACCCAAGCCTGAGTGCGGCGAGGTCAGGGTCACCACTCGGGGATGCGGATACGGCTGCGGATTCATGGGGAGGAGGCGAGGATGCGCATTCATGGGGAGAAGGAGACGCGCTCGCGGTGCTCTCTCTAGGCCTCAGTCGTGTCTGAATGCTACCACGGGTGTTCGAGTTCTTTCCAAACATTTTAACGAACAAAGTTAAAAGTACAAATAAGGAAACGAAGTAGATATAAGTCAAAATATTATATGACCAAAAAAGAGCTAATTAATTACAATTTTAATCGAAATCAGCAGGAGACTCAAACTTCGCGTCTTACTCCAACGAACACCGAATTCAAACTCCTATTTTACATTCTTACGGTTTGCTCTATTGAACCTTAACAAAAAGTTATATGATTAATTGAATGTCTAGAGATTTGGCGCACATTTTGAACCTTTTCTGTCTGTGCACGGGAATGCATATTCACTTGATTTTCATAGCATGTTAAATTTATTAAAACTCTGAAAGTTATAGAAGCTGTAAAAAGAAAAAAACAAAAAAAAAAATATGGGAAAAACGTGTAGCAAAACACATCCTGTGACACATGCTATGGTATGTACAGGGTACTCATATATTGATCCTAATATCACATTTAATGCATGTGAATTATGGGGAAGGATGTTTGAACTAATATGATGTGGGTTAAAGAATGTGCTTTCCCTGAAAAAGGTAGTTTTAGTCTCAGACAGTTAGAACTGAAACTTAATTTAGAGACAAAGGAGAGAGAGACCCCTAGAACAAAGAGCAAAGTGCAGTTTTTGGCTGACTGGAAGGCATTTGCTGAATGGCAGAGCGAAGAAAATAAAAGCGAGAAAAAATGTCAGGCACGGCCTTCATCTGTTTGTCAGTGTGCTAAATTGCAGAAAGCCGGTCCCAACCTGAACTCCGCTCCACTGCTACGCCCACAGCCAGTAAGGAGGGAGGAACCTGCAGTTTCAGAGGCACCTCCTCACGATGAAGTGGCCCAGCCTACGCCACTCCATCCGAACCTGTATGAACTGAACCACCAACCCCCACCAAACTATGCGCCAGCCGTCCTATCTTCACCAGTGGTGTTACACACAAGACCCCAAGTGAAGGGACCAACAACATTGCTGCCTGAGGGCTTTAGACCAACAAAATCGGACAAAGAAGGGACAGTGCACGTCGTGGTAAATGCCCCAATGCTAGAAGTGGCCAGAGAAGGAGGCCCTATGCTAATTCACAGACCCTGGATGTTGGAAGACATCAGGAGCAGCATGGTGCATCTGGCGGAGCTCCGCGAAGTAGGAGGACAAAAGTTTGGGGATGAACTTCAGATATTCTGCAGAGAATTCAGACCCACTCATGAACAGACATGATGTACTGTCCTTAACCCTGCTACTCTTCTTCCAACAGAGGGAGACGGAGAACCACATGACTGTGTTGTACTGACTAACGAGCTCTGCTCCCCTAGAATCGACCTGAAGGATGTTCCATTGGAAAACCCAGATCTGATCCTTTTTGTGAACGAGTCAGCGTCACGTGACCAGAGACAGGTAAAAATCGAGTGGGCTATGCAGTAGTAACTCGCCACGAGACGGTCTGTCAGGACGTCTCCCCTCACACCTTTCAGCACAAGCAGCTGAACTGTATGCCCTCATAGAGGCATGAAGACGTGCTGAGGGACAGTCAGTAAATATCTACACAGACAGTAGATATGCTTTTGAGGTAATACATGATTTTGGAACAATTTGGAAACACAGGAACTTCCTAATGAGTTCAGGAACACACATAGCCCACCACAAACTAGTCTCTGAGCTGCTGGATGCAGTCCTACTCCCAAAACTATTGTAGTATGTAAACATGATGCACACACTAACATATTAGACCCTATTTTCCTAGGAAACGTTCGAGCGGACAGTGCAACAAAGCAAGCAGCTGCATCTATGGTCCCAAAACTCAAAAGAAAATAATCACTCCTTCAATACAGCTTTCAGACTTCCAAGCACGAGCTACAGACGAGTAAAAGGCTGTGTTCGTCTGCACATTTTCTAAGACCTTAAAACAAAGCCTGTTTGAACTGCCTCAAACTGCTTCTTATCAGCACACAGAAGTGTGTCATGCTCTGCTTTTCATATATATAGTAGTGGTTCAGCACAGTGGTTCAGCTCTTGAGAGCGCTCTCATTATTCTATCCTGCTTTATTCTATCCCGTATTAACCATCCATCTGTAATAAACCTTTTTACCTTCAGATGACGAGTCTGTGAGTGTTGTCTAATTTCCATGACAGATGGTCTCTGCAAATCCATGGCCACATGTGCAGCAGGTTTTGTAACAAGTATTGTTATAAGGCAAGAATATGACTTTTGCACTGTCATGGCAGAATCAGTATTTGAAAATCTCACATGAAAGTCCTAACATGTTGATATAAATGCTGAAGCCAACTCAAAGATGATAAGACCCTCTAGATTACTTACTGACTCCCAGGCTGTGTAGGCCAATGCAGGTCAAAAGGTGTCCACGGTGTCCAAAGTGAACTCTGAAAAAGAATTCATGCTTTTTAGAGGAACGTGTGAACGAGGTTGATACAAACATCACTGCTTAAAAGAGCAGGAAAAAACAAATTCATGAAACGACGAGACAGAACTACACGCCATATACAGTGTCGTAAATCGCACACATCAGCATCAGCATTGTGCGCTGTTTTTTTTTTACTGGGTTGAACGGGTCTTGATGTTATTGATAAGAGTACAGGTTAGGTAATAAAAATCCAAGTCATAAATCCACTAGCTAGTCCACCATGCAAGTGAAATCTTCAGTGTGCTGCCAAGTACAGTGCTCTGAAAAAGTATCTGCACCAAGTTTCAACTTAAGGATTGAAGACTGAATATTCTCCTAAAGGATTTTCTGGTAGAGAGCAGAATTCATGTTTCCCTCAATTACTGCAAGTGTCCCAGGTTTTGAAGCAGCAAAGCATCCCCACATCATCACACTGCCACCCTTCCACACTTTTTGTGGAATTCAGTGTTTGGTTTATGCCAGATGTAACGGGACCCCTGTCTTCCAAATATTTCCACTTTCAACTCATCAATCCACAGAACATTCTCCCAAAAAGTTTGAGGATCATCACGGTGTGTTTTGGGAAAATTCAGATTAGCCATAATGTTCTTCTGGGTTAGCAGTGGTTTTCACCTCAACACTCTTCCATGGATGCCATTTTTGCTCAGTGTCTTTCTGATAGAGTCATGAACAGTGACCTTTATTGATGCAAGAGAGGCCTGTAGGTCCTTTAATGTTGCCCATGGCTGTTTTGTGACTTACTGGATGAGTAGTTGCTGTGCTCTTGGAGGAATTTTGAAAGGTTGGCCACTTCTGGGAAGGTTCACTACTGGGCTGAGTTTTTCCATTTGTAGATAATGGCTCTCACTGTGGTTCTTTGGAGTCCAAGAGCTTAAAATACTTTTTCACAGCACTGAATCATGTTTTGGTTGATCAGAAACCTAACAACTGGTAGCTACCATAATGTAATACAGTAAGGCAAGCAAGTTAGCATGTTTTAAAGAAACACAAATAAAACAGATGATTTACATGCTAATTAATCCCACTAGTAAAAGCTGCTGTGTGTTGTGCAGCAAGTGGTGGGATTTAGAACAAGTTGCGCTTGTTATGGCTGAACATGTAATTTTCTTGTACTTGTGTGACACAGACGAGAAAAGTACATATGCCAAGTGCTGAAAATGGTATAATTTCTGTAATATTTCTATTAATGCATCCCCATTTTGTTGTGAGTTATAGGATGCTGTATAGATACCATTTAAAGCATATAATGATATTACAGCGTAAAACAACAAAACCTGAGCAGAGCAATTCCATGCAAATCAATGTCAATGTTATCTTTAAAAAATAAAGTTTTTAACAAAAGAACAAAACCCTTTTTATGTTGTCCATTTCAGTCTGTATTTAACTGCATTAATGTGCTGTAATAGATATTTTAAGGAAATTGCCATGTATATCCACCACATATGTGCACCAATAACACTCGCCATATTTCATGTTTTAAAAAGAGGCTTCAAAAACATATTTTTAAAAACTTTATATTAACAATAAGCATTTTGCAGAAAGATGGACAAATGTCTGAGAAATAAATACTCTATCATAACAGCGATGCCTTTTGGGTATAAGGGCTAGATTTATTCATGACGCCTGTAGTGTTTTCAAGATTACATTTCTATCATATAATAATTACTAATACAAAAAACTTAAACCTTTCTGTACAAACTAAATAATGTCCATGCTAATTATAATAAACAACTCATCTCCCTTCTTTACTCTGAAAAGCCATAATAATGTGTTACAGACGTGACCGTTATGGACGCTTCATATTAAATCGTATGCACGGGTGCACATTTGTTTACCCAGATGCTGCTGTTAGATGACTGACTTATATTACTGCGATTTGTTTGTAATTAATTCATTTATTCTAGTAACATAGAAGAAATTTAATTCTAAAAACAACGAGAGCACCATGGGGATTTACAGATCACTACAACATGGCGGCTGCGGTTCAGGTGGTAGAGCGGGTTGTCCACTAATCGTGGGGTTGACAGTTCGATTCCCGGCCCACATGACTCCACATGCCGAAGTGTCCTTGGACAAGACACTGATGCCCACGATGGAAAGTTAGTGCCTTGCAAGCAGCTCTGCTACTATTGGTGTGTGAAGGTGTGTGTGAATGGGTGAATGAGACACAGTGTAAGGTGCTTTGGATAAAAGTGCTATATATATGCAGACCATGTTTTACCATGTTTTCGTTCTAGTATTTGAAAAAAAATGTGTGTGATAGAGAGAGAGAGAGAGATGAACAGGTGTACACATATGTTCACTCAGCTGATCGCTTACATCCTACCATAAAGGACACACCTGACGTTTTTTTCCCCTCGCTCTTTATCTTGCACACCCTCACCTTTTTTCGGACACCTCTTAAACACAAGTCGTGTCGCTGCTTCCTTTTTGCTCCGCTTAATAGGTAGAATCTAAATGACAGCCATCTAGCATTTCATATGCTTTTCCATAGTCAGGTAGGTGCCGTTTTCAGAACTGTCACGTTCGTAACGGAGAGATGTCACGTCCGTAACAATGGGTTTTCCACATAAACGTGAAAACGAAAATTAAAATAAAATAAATATTTTATGTTCTATGGAGAAGCCAACCCATTTGGTCTGTATTAATACTTCACAGAATTCCTACAAAGTATCTTGTATCCCAAAAGCTTGTGTCCTTTTTTTGTCACGTCCGTAACGCAGGTATATTTCCCTCAACTAAATTAGAAAACAACATTTTTCTGATGTCTGGACTCTATCGTCACTACGGGGTTTAGGAAAATATAAAAAGACAGTTCAGTATACTGATAATAAATACATTCTCGGAGAATTTATATTTCCCGTTTTGACTGTAAATGTCATGTCCATAACGCTCGAATTGCTCATTAGTAATAGGTCGCGGCATCTGTTGAGCAATCAGTGTGAGCCTTTTCCCACTCAGGGCATTTTTCCAGCTCCCAGCGTTGCAACATTTCCAAAGAAAAAGACAGACGCAGTGTGTAAACCCTATGAGGCGTTACCTCCATAGCAGAAGAAGCTAGGCCCAACATTCCAGTATCCATCTGTGTTCCCTCGGTATGAGAACAGTTCTGCCCTTCCATGGCAGATGAAGCAGAGAAAAAAGGCATCAGGTCAGAGTCAGGAACATGCTGACTGACCTTTACGTCTTGTGTGTGCCATGTCCTAGACACAAACAGAAAACAAATGATCAGGCAGAAAGCAAAACAGGACATGTGTCAGTGGTTTAATTGGACAGCTGATGCGGATTAAGATGTGGATCTTTTCAGTCTTCTCTTGTTTTTCTATCGATGTTAAGCAGCAACACATTAGCATGAACATGGACGCTAGTAATTCACTCTTTATTGTTTTTGACAGTCACCAGATTATTCAGATGATCATTTAAACAGCATACTACAAAACCATGATTATATTTTTAAGAATCTAATAAAGACAGGTAAATTTTAAATGGATGATTAGTGCACATATACCGTTACACACAATGGAGACAGAAAATAATGTGCTGTTTACAACTTAATAAATATTTAGAAATAAATGTGTTTAAAAAACACAGGAAATTTAAATGTACAGTTTTTTTTCATCAATAGATACGGCATGTATTTAGAAGGAAATAAGATCTCTGACTCATGCAAACCAATTATGAGTAAACAAACCAGATGAGTTATAGCCCCAAAATTATATACATATCAAATTTCTTACTTATTGTCTCAGTGTAAAGCAGATGAGAATAACTGGGGGAGAAAAAGAAAGGGAGATTGTGACAGGGGAAGGAGGAAGGGAGTCCTTCTAAAAAGCTCCACACTGAGGAGGAAAGAGAGAAGAAAAAAATCAGATCCATAGATAACGGCGAAACCACAGAGAGGAATATAAGGGTAAAGGCTGAGCTAAAGGCTTCTTTGTACAGGTCTGTTCTGTCAAATGATGGCTCTTAGGATCGCTGCCCAGCAGCTACAGAGCAGAGTCCATGCTGGTTATGAGTAAGGCCCTGGCAATGAAGCACAGACATAAACAACCACAGAAGAAATACAGGGCCTGAGACTACATTTCCTTTCAAATTACTTATTATGATGAGTTTATGACAGGTATTATTAAATGGAGAGAATCAAAGTAGCCCTAAGGATGAATATTAGAGTCTTTTCTGATGTGGAGAATATTAATGTCACCAGCAGGAACGTGAGTGTGTTAAAAACTTTCATTTTGCTTACACCTGAATGTAGCATGATTTGCACCATTATAACATTACCCAAATGATAGATGTGTTTCGGAGGAGCTTGTATAAATAAAAGAAAAATGCATTTATGCATTCTATGCGTCAGTTCTGTCCACTTGTTCATTCATTGTGAGAAGCTACGGGTGAGTACCAGTGGGAAGACATGCAGTGAAGCCTGATAGCAGCTGGCAGAAGTGAACCCCAATAGTGCTTCCTTGAACACTGTGGTGGAATGCACCTGAACTAAAATGTGCTCCTGGAAAAAAAAAGGACCATGGAGATGATGGGCAGAACTGCTCATGATCCTCTATACTGTAATTGTTTCCAGTGAGTCTAATGTAAGTACTGTAATGGTGTTAACTGTTTTATTGAGGTGCTCGGTGTTCTCCTGCAGTGAAGCTGCTCCCCCAACAGACCACACCAAAACAAAAGAATACTGGCCACAGTCGACGGATAAACAGCCCGAGCAGTCTAATGCACACACTGATGGACCTGAGCTTTCTTCAGAAGAAGAGTTTGCTCTGGCTTTTCTTGTATAGTGCTTTGGATTGGTGTCCAATCCTATCTGCAATTCAGGTAGACCCTGAGATACTTGTATTAGGAATTCATCTCGACAGCCTCCCCCAGGATGGTTACAGGTTTTAGAGGCTTAGACACCACCAGTTCCTTTGTCTTTTCGAAGTTAAGCTGCAGGATGTTTTCTCTGAACCACAAGACAAAGTCCTCCAGCAATCCTCTGTACTCTGATTCATCTCCATTGTTAATGCATAACGTGATACATGGAGACAGAACAAGCAACGCAAGTGCAGTGAGCAGTGCTAATGAGCTAACCGTGAAACAGGTGAATTGAGACGTGTCATGGTGCAGTGGGTGATGGGAAATGTAGTTTCTAGTCCTTCTCCGATATTACATGACACCAGATGTGACCTGTTAAACTGATTATTCAAACAATTAATAGCTCTGAATGTCTACTCTTGGTTTGAGGCCTAGGTTTCACCTGTGAAGGTTGCATTTATTGTTAAAAAGAATAAACCAATACAAAGACAATAGAGCTGTCTATGGGACCAAAGCAAGCCATTCTGAAGCTGAGAAAAGAGGGAAAATCTATCAGAACCATTGGGCAAAGCCAATAGAAAAATTTGGAATGTCCTGAAAAATAAATCTTCAATGTATAGCAAAAAACAATAGACTTGGTCTTGCTGCTCTAATACTTTCAGAGGGGAATGTATATTTTATTTCTCCACTCTAGAAGCACTGAGCTGTTCTTGCTCTTTTCCATGGCGCCATAGCACATAAGGTAATAGTGCTGTGTTCCAGTCCCTGGGGCCATATTAGGGTTAAGTGCCTTAGTCAAGAACCAATCAGGAGTGGTCAGAGAAACAGAATCAATCAACATCCTATAGCACACCAAGTAACTGAACCAGGACTACTGTGGTTCAGCCATGTTCTGCTTCCCAGAGTAAAATGTTCTTCTGTCACAAAAATCTCTATCCAACCATCACAACCCTATAAACACAACTGTACAAACCGCTCATCAAGCTTCAGATGCTCTGAGGGCGCAATCGTGTTTCTGCTCACTCCATCTGCTGACTGACACTTCCCAGACGCCGCAGCGGTTAACACATCACACTAACCAGGTGTCCATCTTTCCCGAGCCCATCTTGTAGGACGATCAATAGGCTTGTGATCGTAATTGGGCTGTAGAATGACCTCTTCCTGTAAAGCGCCATTATCATTACAGGAAAACCTATTGCGCAAATGCAGTAAGAACCAGAATTATGGCCAGCCATATTAAAGGACCTGTAAAAATCAAATTCAATACTATATTTAATTTCAATAGAGGTGTTTTAAAATTTATATAGTGAGTTAATGACAGTATTTATCCTTTGAAATTTAAATTGCTTCACGTTAAAAAAACTAATTCTATTTATCAATATATTAGAATAAATAATTATGATTACATAAGAGTATCAACTATCATCTTACAAGTTTTGTCACAGTGATGATTGTATCCATATGGTGCAAACTGATCTGTAATTTTTGGCTTTAGGGCAATTAGCACATTTGATTGTTTTGTTATTATATATATATATATATATATATATACTCAGATCCCGTCTCTCTGTCTGTGGTAACACAATGTTCCTGAGCTGCTTTGAGTCGCCCCTACACTCTTGTAATTACTCACACAAATTCACAGTCAAAGCTTTTGGGCTCAAATTGGCTGGAAATTTTAAACGGACATGTAATGCATCAGGTCATACTCCTACTTCACATCACTGCAACTGAAAGTAGTGCAGCCAAATAACAGCTGTACAACTTAGCATATGCCACATGCATAATAATAGAGAAGGCATTTCCCTTACGAGGGAAGCCTCCCTCTTGAGTGAGACTTTTTTTTTTTTTTACATCCTGTAGCTTTAAATAATAGTGTAGTGGTATGAGGTTAGTTGATATGGAAAAAAAATCACGTCACAATATTTGAAGACATTCCTACAATATGTATCAGGATATATAGGATTGCTAACAGTATTATAGGATAATAGGATTGCTGCTTGAAAAAAAACAACTTTTTTCTACATAATTCAATTATTTAAAGCTGAAGAGAGTGAAAATAAAAACCTTACACTTTACAATTTTATTGTGACATAATTTATCAAAATATTGATATTATATCATCATATTGGCCATTCCTATGTAGCATAATTAGAAAAAAAAATACAATACAGAAATGGTGCCCTTTCTATGATTAATGTTGCTGGATCGCCAGGAACAGAAGTGTGTATTGTGCTGTTATAGTTCCAATAACAGCGAAATCAAATCCTGAGTTTTTTTTTTTTTTTAATTAGTCGTCTAACGTTGTTAAATGTTCCTTAGGGAGATGTATATTTTGTAGCTGGAGAAGTTCATTCCAGGACAGAGGTCTCTCTCTCCCTCTTCTATTCTTTTGGTTACCTAAGTGGATGTATTTGGTGGCTCTGGGTTTTCTGGGTGGCCTAACAATGAAATGTTAAAGCCAGGAGGATTATTCTATGACCTGAGCGCATTTGACTCTGACTGACTCATGGCTCCTGTTTCACATGCGTCTGATCCTCTCTGATCTTTATCTGCCCAACACCTTCAGTCTTCAAAGGGTAAAAACACAGCAAGTCACTGAAAAACCCACAGTACTGCCCCATATACCAGTGTGAGTTACACAATTGTGGTTTTACAAGTAAGAATGAAATGTTTCTACAGTTTCAAGATAAAGGCTCCAAGTTTTAAAAGCTCATGCTTTGTCTTGTCCTGAAATTAGAGTATATAGTAGGGGTTTTCCACAGTGTTTTACTTATTTTCCACTCTAGAGTTAAGCCCCAGACTCATATTCTGCTGTTTTGCAAGCAGTGTAAGCAGCAGTAGAACATAGAAGTCATCCAGCGTGACTCGGGTAATCTCCTCTGTCACAGCTCAGAGCTCATGAGGACAGCCGGCCGTGGCAAAGATCGAAAGGGCACGCTTTCATGAAAAGAGTGAGCGCAGGTCTAGTATTTGCTCAGCCTGACGGGCACATGAACCATGTCTGTTCCACTAGTTCATTCATCGTAGGTTCAGTGAATCAAGTAATCTTGATGCACTAACAATGGTGGATGTTTCTGATATGATAATCAAAAACTATTAAGCTTCTGGGGCAACATTTGATCTTTTCAAAGCCAGGTTGAGGAAGTGGATCTCTGGTCCACTTCAAAACTGTTGGTCTAGGGTTCTTGTCAAGTGAACTCATTTGTGTGGTTGAGCCATATATGAAAACGATCCGCTCCTAGTATTGGGCATAATATAATGTGATTAGGTGGTACATGTCATACTTTGTCTGTTTCAAGTTTCACTATAAAAAGGAAAGAGAGGGTCTTCAAAGGAGGGGAATCTCTTCCAAGGTCTTTTTCCACTGAAAAAGTATCCATGCTAGATATCTAAAGCGAAGAATTCATCAAAATGGTGAATTATTTTTGTACATAAGCAAGCAGCGTCACCAGTATGTGAAGTATGGACCGGCCTAATTAATAAATACATTCAATTTAAGTACATTAATTAAATACTTTAAGAACAATAAATGGACACATATATTGCCTACTATTTAGTTACAAAAAATGTAATCCAGCATACTGTATATACACTTTACGTTATATCCAAACCAAAAAGACAGTAAATTAGGGAAAAGTGCACGCTTTAACAAGTGGACAAAGAAGGACCACTATTAGACAGATTTTATTTAACTGTAAATTCTTTGGAAAGATGAATGATGTCAGTTTCATTCTAATTTATTTTTTGTCAACCTCCCTGTTCTATGAAAACTATCAACAATTGGCTCTGTTCCTAAGAAGTTGTGTAACATGTTCACATGTGAGATACAGGCTTCATTTCACTTCTGTGTAGTAGTTTCATTCACTGCTTGCATAGTAATTTCACAATACCTTAGTAAGATTTAAATAACTTGCCAATGGAAAAGAGTGATAAAAAAACCCAACATAAATACATCATTACACTTGATGTAATGTGAAATATGAAATAAAATTTTGTGTTACAACTGATATAACATGTTATAAAAATCAAACAATCATGGTAAAATTAATGGGAATTTCTTACTTCCCTGACAATTAATAGAGTATTTACAACAATACCCATTACTATTATAGCAGTGGAAGAGACAATCTGACATAATCTGTGTACAACTGAGTACAGCTTTCAGACCTTTCTGCCAGTTACAGGGTTAAAGTCGGTGGCTAGCTGTTAACCCTTTCAGACCTACATTAATGCCTGTGTATGTTACACATCATGGAACTAACCATGCTAAATTACTCAGAAGGATATGGCTACCTGAGCCAATAAAATATGCATGCAGTTTTAAAACTGGAGCTCGCTAGTTAGCCTGAGAATCTACTGTGACCAAATACAATCGCTAAGAAGTTTTCTTGAGGGCTCGAGTGTGAACAAATGCCAATACATTAGCAGGAAAGAGGATGATGTGTTGATAGCTATGATATCATGAGACACACATAAACCATTTGAGTTTTGTTGAGTATTGAGTAAAAGGACAATAAGTCCTTTTTTGTTGAGTATTGAGTAAAAGGAGAATAAAGGACAGTTATTTGTGATGAGGTACAATTAAATCAGTTAATGCAAAAACAATAAGCACTAGGGGTGTAATAATTGGACAATTTGGATCGATCCATCAATTTCAAAGGCAATGATTGAGATTCATCAAAGCAATAATCATTAAACTGATTATTATCAAAAAAGGACAGACAACCGGTACTGTTACTTAAAATAGTCCTTCTCTTCGTATGTCATCATAATATGCTAATTACCATATTGTATTATCAGATGAACTGGTGTTGTCAAATATCTAATCGTTGCCCTATGAATTGCATAATATTGTATAATAGCAGAATCAGTTCTATTGTCAAATAATGAGTTTGTGTGGAAACTTCTAAACTGTATCATATTGTGTGAAAGCCTGAGGTTTACACCCCCAATACGCACCTTCCGTCAATATATTTCTAAAAACAATTCTGAAACATGCAGTCCTTTCAACTTTAGCCATTTGACAGCAGATTAATTAACAATTCACTTGATCTTAGATAGCAAAATTACAAAAGTAAGATTTGCTTATGAAAGCATGTTTCATAAATGCACTAAATTCATAACATTTGCCCAACATCTTTAATATTAATTCAAACAATGTATGATAACATAGACTAACTGCTTACACATTGCTGAAATTATAATGTCTGCACTACTGGACTACTTTCAATAAACTTGATAGTATAATTTGTAGACAAAGACTTAAACTGTGATTTTGAACTGGAAATACTGTATTGCATTTGGATACATCCTCAGTTTGATGTACACTGTAAATGTTCATATTATGGGTGTAACACAATGCCACTATCAGTATCTGTATTTGGATTTAAACCCAAAGTACCACTATGCCTGTGGAAGCGAAGGACAACACTAGAACAGACCCAGTGACAGAAATGGCAGCGATGTCAGCATGGTGTGGGAATCTCTGCTAGATTACTCAAGTTTATAATTAGTCTCAGCTAGAGAGACTGTTTGTGTAATCTTGCTTGCACAGTTTATTATATATGTTTGTATGTGACTGCGATATTTTCTAACAAAAT
Source organism: Ameiurus melas (assembly GCA_012411365.1). Classification (NCBI taxonomy): domain Eukaryota; kingdom Metazoa; phylum Chordata; class Actinopteri; order Siluriformes; family Ictaluridae; genus Ameiurus; species Ameiurus melas. The sequence continues at coordinate 17,516,516 of CM022762.1, forward strand.
ATACAGCTTCTATTTAAAATATATATATATATAAACACTGATGAATGAATAAATACATCTCATTAATATTAATGTACTGTACGTGGTCTTTGTTTGTCCCCTGAGCTTAATATCTGACTGCTGTCTCGTGCCCACTCACTCAACTTTTAGTTGAGTCTCATAGGATTCCAGAATCAAAGCACACTTCTAGTCTCAACCAGACGGCCTGTGAAAAAAATAAAAATAATAAAGAATAGTGCACCTTCTATTTTAGTAACAACCATGTTACTAAAAACATCACAAACATGTCAGCGAACCTGTTTCTGTAGCACCAACCTGTAATTACTTAGAGCTTCAACATACTCAGAAAAAAATGAAACAGATTTTTTTAACAATCCTGTGCCTTCTTTAGAGCTTTCAATCTCTGTTTGTTACTGTAATTTGACACTCTAGTGAGTCTGGGTGGGTGTAGTCTCCATTATCAAGCCATCAGCAGCAAATTCAATGCCGGTGAGTCACAACGAACCTTCCTCGTGGCGTAGAGTGTAGCCGCCCTGTTTAATGATGCTGTCTGCTAGAACATTTCTGAAACTGACTGAAACTAAGACAAAAAGCACTGCCAGTACATTGGATTAGTGACCAGACTTGTGCATTCTGAAACAAAGCATCTCCCTGTCTACTGAATTTATACTTGTCTTTCTTTTTCACTGCTCTTTGCACTTGTTTACTTACATGCTCAGTCCACTAACAGATTCCTCCTGACCTCAGAGTGACGCTGCATTTTGGGTCACAAAAACCAAACATGCCTTGTCAGAGCCTGCAGTCCGGCTTCAGGCCACAGAGCCGCCGCTTGACCCCATGCTTCTACAAGCCGATAATTATACACTGAGATGCCACAATTGCATTCAAAATGCAGCACGCAATGCCAAAAAAGATTTGCTAGACCTTCCAGGAAAAGGCTGTTTGAGGTTCGTCTGGAACAATCCAAACCAACATGACTGGGGAGAAACAGAAATTAGGTAAAACTATCTTTATTTCAAAATATGGCCAAGAAGAAACATGAGGATTCCAATTATTGTGAGTGCAGTATAATAAAGCCCCAGTATGTGACACATGAGCCTTGAGGCTCATTAGGCTCACTTTTTTTGTTTGCTAGTCCAGAATGACAGGGCCGGATCACTGTTATAATAGCAAATCATTTAGATTAGCCTTTATTGTCTCCCTTAGGAGAACTTTATCTATAATTTAGTACATAATCTTTTAATATTAACAGTGCATACAAAAATGTTTCAGAGAAACATCAGAAAAAAGTTTTTAGCACAATAACTCATTTCAAGGCCTAAATATAGTTGTATACTTTACAGTCCCTTTCACACATGCACATGTTTTATAGTGGAATCTTTCCGTAATTAATCATGAAAGGGTGATGAGCCAGAGTCAAAAATCTCAACCCTAAGAAAGACTGAAGCACCAATATATAAGGACAAGAATTAGTACAAATAATGGGATAAAAAACCATGAGGGCTCACAGAAGTCAATACATGTTCGGGAAAGAGGAGGAAGTGTCAATAACTATGATAGTGAGACACGCGTACACTGTTTGAGGAGGCTGATTTAAAACATTAACATCATGGCATGGGTGAGAAATTAACAAGCTGTTAGAGAATATTTATCAGTCATGGAATGGTGTCATTTCTGAACGAATCACCAGCAGGCTCAGAGAAGGTGGTGATAAACAGAAAAGATGGGTGATAAGTGTTGAAATATAAATTGCATCAAATCTAAATGTGGGACAATACTGTGGAACATCAAGTGTGCTTGAAATGTTGACATTATTTTCATAAGGGAAAAAGTATTTCACCTAACTCTGATTTCTTCTGTTTTTGTGTATATCTCATACTAATTTGTTGCAGAAATTCTAACAAACTCTAAGATAACCTGAGTAAACACAAGATACTTTTTTTTTTTTTTTAAATGATAATGTTATTTATTGAAGCAAAACAGTTATCCAATACCAACTGGGCCTGTGTGAAAATGTATTTGCCCCCATAGTTACTAATTCCCCAAATCTATGAAGCTGCATTTATAATGGGGTTCAGCTGGATTAGACGCAACCAGGCCTGATTACTGCAAACCCTGTTCAATCAAATCAACACCTAAATAAAACTTTTCCAGCAGCTTGTTGTCAAGTTGGTTAAAAGATCTTAACCAGTAACACATTATGACAAAGTTGAAAGAAATGTAAAAAATAATGAGGAAGAAGGTGATTGAAATACATCAGTCTGAGAAGGGTTGCAAAGCTATTTCAAAGTCCAAAGTCCAAAGAACCACAGTGAGGGCCATCATCTCCAATTGGAAACACTTTGCAAAATAGTGAACCTTACCAGAACTGGCCGACCGTCTAAAATTCCTCCAAGCCCACACTAACTAATCATCCAGGAAGTCACACAATAGCCAATGACAACATCAAAGGATCTACAGGCCTCTCTTGCATCAATAAAGGTCAGTGTTCATGACTCCACTATCAGAAAGACTCTGGGAAAAAATTGCATCCATGGACACTAGTGTGTCAAGATGAAAACCACTGCTAACCCAGAAGTACATTAAGGCTCGTCTGAATTTTGCCAAAATACACAGGGATCGTCAAACTTTTTGAGAGAATGTTCTGTGGATTGATGAGTCAAAAGTGGAAATATTTGGAAGACAGGAGTTACATCTGGCATAAACCAAACACCAATTCCACAAAAAGAACATCATACCTACGGTCAAGCATGGTGGTGGAAGTGTGATGGCATGGGGATGCTTTGCTGCTTCAGGGCCTGGGCAACTTGTAATAATTAAGGGAAACATGAATTCTGCTCTCCACCAGAAAATCCCAAAGGAGAATGTCCGGTCTCCACTCCATAAGCTGAAACTCAACATAAACTCAACATAACTCAAGCGTAACTGGATATACAGCAAGACAATGATCCAAAGAATAGTAATAAATCCTAGTCCTAGAAGTAAGTGAAAGACCGATCTCCAGTTATCACATTGGTGAAAGGTGTTGGATAAATTTTTTGCTTCAATAAAATTTTTTAATAAAAACTGTATTGTGTGTTTACTCAGGTTGTCTTTGTTGTATTTCGTTTGAAGATCTAAAACTATTTAGTATTATATATACACACCACAACAGAAGAAATCAGGATGAAGGCAAATACTTTTTCACAGCACTGTATAATGACTACAAAGTGATGGACAGATAATGCTTTATTGCCTTGTATTTAAACACTTCATTGAATGAAAATTTAGAAGCTAGCCAAATGAGATCAAATAATAATAATGATAGCTGAAAATAATAATGATAGCTGAAATGTTAGTCAAAGATGTTCTGCCTTATTGTCGTGTGAGTAAACACAAGGTCTTCCCTATGCTTCAAGTACTTATTTTCTATCATTTCTATTAATGTGTATAATTAATTTGTCATGCTTAGAATTAAATTACATTAGTAGCTGCTTTTAACCAGTTAATAGGATAAACCAGTTCTGGGAAAAAAAGAACATATGACTGGGCAAGCACATTGAAGCTTTAACTTGCCTTTTGAGCTAGCTAATGAGTTTAAAATTTGTTCCAACTAAAGCTCTACTGTCGATCTTATCTGAAACACTTGAAGGGACTGATCCTACGATGTTTAAAGTGAAATTATAAGCTGGTCAGTTCTGGAAGCGGTGAACAACTAAACACAATAAGGAAACAATGTGAGCAGGTCATGGGAAAACTGGGGGTGGACTAAAGCTCTACTGACTCTGAGGCTTTAGTTCTTTAGCTTTAACTGTGAGCATAAAGACAGAAATAAAGATCTCTTCATATACTTTAAATACATGCATGCTGTTTCTTGTTCCCTCATAAAAGATTAACTGACTCACTATGATCATTAGATCATTTCTGCTAATGATTTTAATGAAGGAACTTTATAACTGAAATTCAAAATTGTCTTTTAAGCACAGAACTAAATGCTGACAGCAACGATAATAACTGAAGAAATCATCTATTTCCTCTGGAAGAAACAGCAAGCCTCTGGTGTGAATGTATGAGCTGTGACATTGGCTGACTCTTCCAGCACTAAGCAGCGTATGCTCTGTTTGTTGATTCGGTTTTACAGTGATTGCAGTGCCGAGGTCTCAGATACATAACCTTTTACTTCATCCACACCGATGAATATACACTCACTCAACACTTATTAGGAACACTGTACTAATACTAGGTAGGGCCTTCTCTTTGCTCTCAAAACAGCCTCAATTCTTCATGGCATGGATTCCACAAGACCTTCAAAACATTCCTTTGAGATTTTCAAGTGTTTCTTGCCAAAAAAACATTCTGCACACCATTACATCACCTCCACCAGTCTGGACTGTTGACAAGGCAGGTTAGGACCATGGATTCATGCTGTTGGCACCAAATTCTGACCCTACTATCCGTATGCCTCAGCAGAAATCAAGATTCAGACCAGGCTACGTTTTCCAGTCTTCCACTCTCCAATTTTGGTGAACCTGTGCCCACTGCAGCCTCAGCTTTCTGTTCTTGGCTGACAGAAGTGGAACCCGACTTCTTCTTATGCTTCACCTCAAGGTTTGTGTTGTGCATTCTGAGATGCTTTTCTGCTTACCACACTTGTACAGAGTGGTTGTCTGAGTTACTGTAACCTTTCTGTCAGCTCGAACCAGTATGGCCATTCTCCGTTAACTTCTCTAATCAAAAGGCGTTTCCATCCGCAGATCTGCCGCACACTGGATGTTTTTTCTGTATTGCACCATTCTGAGTAAACACTAGAGAATGTTGTGCTTGAAAATCCCAGGAGATCAGCAGTTATACAAATACTCAAACTGGCCCATCTGACACCAACAACCATGCCACAGTCAAAATCACTGAGAACACATTTTTTCCCATTCTGATGGTTGATGTGAACATCACCTGAAGCTGCTGGCCTGTATCTGCATGATATTAAGCATTGCAATAGTGTCACATGAGTAGACAACTGCATGAAGGACTAGGTGCACTGGTGTTCCTAATAAAGTTCAGATGAGATACATGTCCTGAGTTGTTAACATTGTGTGGGAGATTTCACCGGATTTTGCGACAGGACACGTACACACATGGCAGTGCTCAACCGTTTGACGGTAAACAAAAGAGCATGGCTGCATCCAAAACCGCGAGCTTACCTACCGTATAATAGGCGAGATGCCTGTATTTCAGCTACTAGATAGTAGGTAAGTATGCGGTTTTGGACGCAGCCCATGTCTTGTCTGAACAACTATTTGCACGTATAGCACGACAAATAATTAATTGCACTTGAAGCTTTCGTAAATAAAATTAAACCCCCAAAACTGTATACAGTACCATAATGAAGACGAACTGTATGTTGATACGTGAAATTCTGGAGGGACGTCAGACGGCGTGGCGTGGGGACGTAATGACGTGTGTCTTTTATCGATCTATGTTCTATGTAAAACCTGAACATGAAAGGAATATTCTAAAAGCAACTCATGTAAACACCTTAATCACATTGTCATATTCAGAATAAGGTCAATAGATTATTGTTGTCCATGTAAACATAGTCAGAGTTCAGGAGTTAAAATCTCACTGGATTAATGAACTTGACAGTGGCAATATATGTTCATAATAATATATTAACCAAACCACTGAATGAAAACTCAGAAATAAATGCAGGAAGGACTTCTCACTTAAAACAATAAACATTCAAATTTAACATTGTACTCAAGGTGTATGGAAAATAAGAAAGTTAGGGTTATGTTTAGGTAGGGCTGGTGTTAATATGGGTGGGGTTGGTGTTCTAACCTAATTAAAATCTCACCACATTGTTTGCTTAAACACCTGAACTGAAACGCTTGATGTATCTGAGTACAGACCACATCAATTCCTCTATGCTAACTACATTGGTCAACATATTACTAAATAATTACGTCACTCTTTTCTTTAGAAATACACAACATTTCTGACTTCCTTTTAGGACAACCACAGCACACTGATGAAGAAATTATGTATGTAATAGTCTGCAGTAGTGATGCTGATGACTGAGAACTGATCTACTTTCAGTTTAACAAATTAAAAGATAATCAATCTCGTTCCAAGCCAGCACATCATAATATCTGATATGCAGAAGTGGTGTAAAGAATACTACTCATATTTTATGAAAAGCTGTTTCTTTTGTGACCCAAGTCACACCCTTAGCTCTAAAGGAATTAATCAACTTTGCAATTGCAATAATGCATTTTTGGCTTCTGTAAATAACCAGCCACCACAAATAACTGCTGCAATTAAATCTATAAGAGAATAAAATCAAATGCTCTGAAGTATAAACAACACAAAGGGATTGAGCCATCGAATATTGTGCGGTTTAATGAATCACCAGCATTCCTCAGAGAGAGAGTGAGAGCCTCACATTACTGTTCAAGCCACAACTACAGACTTGAACACTAATAAAGAAATGGATGAACAGTAGGGCGTGGGGAATCGCTCCTTTCCTAAAACACATGGAGCTCTGAGCTCAAAAGCCCTATTTTATCATGTTATTTTTAATTTGCTATTTAGGTTTTGATTTGTGAATAAAGGTGTGGCATAGTGGGAAAATTAAAATAATATATGTATATATATATCTTCCATCCTGCCATTTAATGTTTCATTTAATCCTCCATGGTCAAGGCCCTTAACCCGTTACAGTCTGAGCTTCTTATTCATTCAATCATCTTAAATAATGTTATGCAGAGTTAGTTCTGGTCCACTAATTTGATTGTGTTTTGGTCATGTGGCATTACAAGAGTGCTTATATTTATTATAGTGTATCACTCCACTCATCTGTGTTTGCCACATAGAATTCCACTTCCTAGATCGAAATGGTTACTACAGTAGTGTCAGCAACATCGTCAGCAGACATGGCAAATTATATTTTCAAGAAAATAACTTTTGATATAAAATATAAATGCTCGTCAGATGAAAGGAAGATATTCATTTCTTTTATAGAACGGTTGTAGAAATCATCTTGCAATCATGTGGGTATTCTGAATATCGACACGGCTGTGATTACCTACTGCATCACATATTCAGCACAACTGCATTATTGCTTGCATGATATTGCATAATTATCTAGTGACTACAGTTATACCAGTAACTGTGTTGAAACTAATAGCAAATGCATGTAATTACATGAGTGAAAAATATACATTTGGAATGGCAACGGCTCAGCTGTATGAATTGGATTAAATCGTTTTCAATGACAGTCTGATAAATAAATACATGGACTGGTTGTGGATGTCATGGGCATGGAATTTCAACACGCTGACTTGCAAAGTGTCTCAGTGCCTGCATAATTTTAGCATAAATAATGTATCAGTTTTATATATTGTGCAAGGAATAAAACACAGCATATGCAGTGTGATGCCATGAGTAAATAAAAAACGCTGGAGTGTTGTATGGTAACCAGACGCAAACCCTGAAATTTATTGCCACACTATGTTACTAAATATTTCTTATTTATTAAAGAACAACACGTCATACTTTTTATGTTGTGTAACAGCCGCAAAGCAAGTTATCAATTACATTATAAGAGCTATAAACAGTCACTCCCTCACCAGGCAAAAATAAATAAATAAAAATGCACTTTGGCATGCTATCAAGAAACAGCAAAGGCCTCTGTCCTGAAGACTTTCCCATATCAATTAAGTGATTAGCACAGATGAACTGTGCAGATTCTGAACATGGACAAGGTTAAACACGTCAGCTTTGCTATAAGGACGTGCAAAAGAAAAACATACACAGAACCACCTGAGCTACAATCAAAAACTGAATACTAATTAAAGGGCACCTATACGGTATGTCTACTTGATCTAATAAAAATGAATAAGACCACTAAGTCAAGTCCAAAAAAATTAAAAGGTATTAGTTGTTTTTGAATATAAGCCTAGGTTATTGAGTAAAATATACCATTATGGAAGTGACCTTTTTGGTATGATGTTTCAAAGTGAATTTTGCAAACGGAATTTGACTGACTGAATGTTAGAGCTGGACTGAGTACCGAATATCTATATAGGCTCTTTATTTTTTTTTTAAACTTATTTTTTTTAAATGTGAATTTTAATATGTGACTCTGAACACTTCAATAAAACTAGATTGCATTTCAAGGAGGTTAACTCAAAGCAAATGAATTCAGATTTCTGAATTTAAATGTTAGGAACTCAATGGCGTTTAACTTTATTTTCTTCCTAAAAACCGAATATGTTTTTCTTTCTTATTTTATTCATTTATTTTTGGTGATCAGGTTGACATTTGTTTGGAATTGCCTACGCACATATCGAACAAACTGTGTAATCCAGCAGGAGACAAGCAAGAAGAAAAAAAAAACTTATATCTAACTGGAATGAAACTAAACTGATGTATTATGCACCGGCTGACAGCTTCTTGGTTGGTTTTTCCACAAATTACCCTAGGAATGCTGCCAGAACGAAGTTACATAATAACAGGAAACATCTCAGTATGCTCTGGGTCCCTACAGCAGTTCTCCTGACGTGTACTGGGCAGTGTAACCTTTTCTGTAGAATACAGCCTTGTTCCTAAGAATAGGCCGGTACAAGAAAACAGTGAATGGGTGGAGTTTGTTTTGGGGCAGCCTGATGACATGCAGGTTTCCAACGTCCTACAGCACATCCCAAAGAAGTGACACACACAAACACACACACACACACACACCTCCCTTGCTTTCTATTTCGACACACTTCAGACTGGATCCACAGTCAGACTGAAACTGACTGTATTGTAGGATACACACAAAAGAGGATATCTATATGATCAGTAAAAAGAAGATATCAATATTATCAGTAAAAAAAGGATTTCTATATGATCAGTAAAAAGAGGATATTTATATAATCAGTAAAAAGAGGATATTTATATAATCAGTAAAAAGAGGATATTTATATAATCAGTAAAAAGAGGATATTTATATAATCAGTAAAAAGAGGATATTTATATAATCAGTAAAAAGAGGATATTTATATAATCAGTAAAAAGAGGATATCTATATTATCAGTAAAAAGAGGATATCTATATTATCAGTAAAAAGAGGATATCTATATAATCAGTAAAAAAAGGATATCTATATGATCAGTAAAAAGAGGATATATTATATTATATTATTATTATATTATATTATCAGTAATTACATCTGATGCTGTTGCTTTTGAAAGTTTTCTAAACAGTTTTGTTTTGAGAAATATGGACAGTGTCTCAGTGTTTCAGTCACTCAGCTGCTTTTCACTGCCTAAATGCTATATATTAAAAAGTGAGGACTCTACACAGTCAGTCACTTTAATAACCGCAAATAACTTTTTGAATTTAGAAGCTAAAATTACTTTTTTAAATATGAGCTGGATAAAACCGGTCATCATCATCATCATAATAATACTAATACTATTACTACTACTACTACTAGTACTACTACTAATAATAATAATAATAATCATCAGAATAATGTTAAGTATGCCAGTTACTCTGTAACAGAATGAACTCGCAGTGTTACACTGTTAACAGTTCGTCTGTGTATTTGAAGAAGAAAAAAGTCGTCCGGCTGTTTGTCAGTTACAAGTAGCCTTCTTAACTTACCTTTAGGCTGTAACACTTTGTTGAAACACCAAAAATCTCATTTATGACCAGCCAGACATAAAATTAATTCCTTTTTTGAGTAAATATTACTGTAGTTATTGTCAGTTAAGTTAGCGAAGACTCGGCCATTTCTAGACACTTCCGCCGTTGCTAGAAGAGCTCGCGACTCAGCTGAACGGCCCTGTTTCTTTCCTCACTCATGTTTCCCCACTCAGAAGTCCCGCCTCCTGAGTTGCGATTGGTCAATACGGACCCTAAACGTTCAGCTGTCCATTCAGCTATCTGTTTGGGAGTACGACGACCTTGAACTAATGGTCGGAATACTGGCGGAGAAAAGAGAGTGTTTGACAACCGACATGAAAAGAAAGTTTCTGTTTGAAGAGAAGAAGAGTATAGTCGAGACAAAACGCCACTTTTGTTTATTTTTTCAAAGTTTAAAAAATAATTGTTATCTTCAAACCATAAAGTCAACAGAAATGGCCAACGCTCGTAAAAAGGGGAAAAAAGACAAGAAAAAGAAAATGTGTGTATGGCGCCATCTACGGGAATAATGGCGCACTGTTTCTCAAAGCACTGAATAAAACAAAACCAAATTTTTATACTTCTCTCGTAACCAGTGGGATTATAGTAATTTTTAAGCATTTGGTATCTAATAAGCTACAGATACTTTTAACTAGGCATATTAAAACTCGACAACAATAACATTTGTAGTTGCAAAAAAATAAAAATAAAAAATCATTGTATGTTTTTCACACGCGAGTAACATGAACTCACGTGAAAAAGGGTTGAAGGCCCATGTTATACCCTGATGTTGCCCACCCGAGTTCAAATTATAACATCATGTTCGTAATATTTTGATCGCATGTGAAAAATAAAACTGCATGGCGTAGATTAAAACAAGCACAATTACAGGTGGAATAAAACACATGCACTACACGTGAAGTGTCTAAATATAGGCTACATGTGTAAAATTCACACAAGAAGTTGATGTGACTTGTGAAAACCTGCTATTTACTGAGTATTTATCCAGTATTCATTAGTAGTTCATATGAATAGCTTAGGTGTTATATTGTTATTGAACAGTATTGTAAAACGCTTACATTTTTTAAATCTCATCATCATCGAAGACATTTCATCTATTTGCAAAAGAGAATTTAATACTTTCTGCACCAAACCAAACTTTGCTAATTTGGATGACAAAATCAAATTATACAGCTTCATTAAAAGCCCCCTTGACTGGTGAAATTCTTTTTGTTTCAGTTTTATGCATACTTCATTCATACATCATTGGACATCAACACACAGTGAGCTTATGTCTGTTTTTCTTTATAAAGCAGCACACTATTATTCTTTCTTTCTAAATTTTGATGAGGAAATGTGATGTAGACTTAGTGTACAGCTGTAATTTTGTGGCTTTGTATATTCTGGACATCATTTAGTTTCTTGACATAGTTACCGCACTGAATAAACACAGAGAAGGTGCTCAAGGACATATAGGTTTTCTTATTTTCCTCGACATTTCTGGGAGTCCTTTGCATCTATATTTGTGATAGATTACGACATAACCTCTAATATCTGTGATCCATTACGACGTTTTTCTAAATGGCAAAATCCCCAGTACTTTCTTCACATGTGGAGCTTCAAATCATCTTCTACTCAATCACTTAATTTGTTTGTGCTGTGATGCTGATTTTGAAAAGAGGACCCTTTTGATGTGGGGTTTTGATTAACTGGATTTAATATAGCACATAGCATTTCACAACAGCAGAATGGAGCAATATAAGAGTAAAATTTTTTATTGAGGTAGTACTAGGTCTACTCTGAGCTCAGGACAGGAACGTTGGACAGTTTGTGACTTCGATATTATTCGGCGTTGTTATAACTATCTGCCACTAGAGGGCGCATTGAACGCGCATTTATCCTCCTCAATAGTTACTGACAAAAATCATACCCCAATCTATTCTAGGGGGAAAAGATAGACCAGGAGGTATTCCAGAATGCAAACTTCATTTACCGTCACATAAACCCTGAACTCTTGGTTGATTAACCCAAACATTGCTTACTCGGGGTTCTCCTGTTCCAGAACACCTATGAGGATTCAATTAACCTCCTATTGGTAACTCTGACACGGTGAAAATATAAAGACTTGTGTCAGTGAGTAACCGATTTCAGGAGTTACCATGGGAACCCTGGGTGAGAAAAAGCGAGCCGCATTTTGATATATGTGGCTTGGTAAAATGTTGGTGTGGCATATTAGTATTTATGACTTCCCCTCACCAGTTTCCAGTGCTATAAGTGATTTATCCATACCCACTAAAGATGACCATGAACACTGCCACCATTTTCAAAAGGCATTTTGAAATAACTCTTCACTGGCAATGCTTCACTTATGTATTATGCATGCTTATTTTATTTTACTGCATATGGTGTGTACTGTAATCTTAATTGTGGTACCCCTACTAGATGTTCCTTATGTCTTTTGTATATTAATTTTATTTGTTTGAGAATGTACATTGAGCACCTTACTGGTTGTATTAATTGACCCTCCTACAATAGCACATCCTGATAAAGTTGTAAGTGATTATTGTTGTATGGTTTTGGTCGTGTTAGGCATGTTGGCAAGGCTGAATGAAGAGTGGTAATCCTATGGGCACCAGAGGAGCTGCAACAGGCAGTAATGCCATACAGTAGCAGGCCAACATTTACCTGTGTAATCAGTGTCAGGTATTGTTTTTTTGCTAGATCAAACATCATTAGTATTTTGCACTGACATTCTTCAGAAGAGCACACCATGCTCCGTCAGCTCTCCAAAACAAACAAACTGTGGAACATAACCTATTCCAGAGCACGTCGTGTTCAGAGAGGAAATTGCTAAGGCTACTTAGATGACCTGAAAGTTAACTCCATTTTTGGAACCAAAACTTGAGGCTATTCGTTTACTCTGAGTAAACTTAGCCAGGTAAGTCGCATAACCTGCTTTCTGAAATACCCCCCAGATGACTTTCTGACAAAAAAAACAAAAACCTAATTTAAAATACTTAACTACTATCTAAAAACAATGCACTATAAGTTTGACTGAATTGCACAATGATAATGGAAAATATGCTATCTAAAAAAAAACAATTAAATTATGTGCTTATAAAAGAATAAAATATATCACAGGACACTCGAGGCACAAGGTGGGGGACACCCTGGATGGGGTGCCAACCCACTGCAGGCCACAATCGCACACACCGATGCACTACAGACAATTTAGAGATTCCAATCAGCCTACATGTCTTTGTATTGGGGGAAGAAACCAGAGCACCTGAAGGAATCCCCTGATGCACGAGGTGGGGGCAGAAATCAAACCCGCCTATGAACCCATCTATGATGTTTACAGTATAATTAGTTCAGATTTTTTTTGAATAATGGTACATCACCATGTAGGCTACTATCCACCTCTAGGCAGATCTAGAGAACAATATATTTAGATAAATTAGAATGAAAAAATTTCAGATTAAAATAAGTGTTAATTCACCGTTTGCTATTACCTTAGCCAAGCACAATGCATATGCAAAACTGGACAAAAGTAACAATAAAAAAAAAAAGAAACACCTATTAGAAAATCTGTCATAGCCTTCTTTAAATGCTGAGGTATCTGTTAAATGTATCAATGTTGTATTAAATTTACAGGCTTGTGGTTATTCCGGATGACTATATTAGCTGTTTTGGTAGGCATGTTCTTCTTGATCTACCTTGCTACATGCTACAGTCTGCCAAAGGATCCTACATTTTATTGTATGAGTTTTCTATCTAATAACTAACAGCTTGATTCTTTTCACTTCTAAGAATATCTCACCCACAGGCCAGGTCAGGTTTTTTGAGTTTGTCTGTAATTTATATAGACACAAATCAATGAGATGGAAAATTGTGAACATTTTGAAAAAAAGGCATGGTCATTTACACACATTTACTTTTATTGTGTATACATTCAAAAAAGCAGAGGAGGATCAGTGAAAAGCTCTCACTGAAAATGCCATTTCAGAGGAATGAGTTACAGTCAGAGGGTGAGAACCATAGACATGCCAATTCACCTTCATTGGAGAAAAGTAAATGAAAAATGGTAAATGATTCTAGTTTCATTCTGCTAGTTTTATCACTGCAATTGGAAACAGTGGTGTGTTGTTCAGATAACAGATAGCAATTCCCATATAAATGACTTTTTGGGGTGCTCAAAAAGTCATCTGTTGTCGCACATAACTAAGCATTAATCCTTTGCTAAGATGGAGGAATCAATAGTCCCTATCTTACCTGTTAGGTAGGTGAGCTAAACTAATCTCTCCTGAGGATTACCGCAGCATATCTCGAACAGAATGAAAGAAAGAATGCAGCACTATCTCTGCATTTACAGCCAGACACTGTGGCTCTTCCCTGTTCTATCATGTATCCGTTAAGGCCCTCCATCAGATGCCCGCATACAGACAGTTTATAAGATCTGCTCTAGCAATCCAACCATGAAATTGTTTACAGGGACATAAATCTGTTGCAACATCACACCATTCTTGCTTCTTACATTGCAGCTTACTTTTTCTACCATTTACTATATATGAAGGAAAAGATTTATATACATGAAGTGAATAAATATTTTCTCAGAACTCTTTTTCAGCTCCAGCCTGTCACGTATTCCACGCAATGAAGGTTAGGATGGATGCAAGTGCAGATAAGCGCTTTTAATAATGAAAGGCAGGCAGAGAAATCCAAATCATAAGACATGGTCAAAGCATGGTCAAAAACAGGCAATGGGTCAGGCGATCAGCAAACAGAATCAAAATGAGGAACAGGGTACAAACGCTTGGTATGGTGATAACACTCAATACTTTGCAAAGAGTGAATACCTCTAAAGTCCTTTTAAACTGGTGTGTGCGAGATTGGATGCAGGTGTGTGTGATTAGACTGAATGAGTGTTCTGGGAGTTGCAGTCCATGGCGGCCATGTTTGAAGGCCACAGTGCAGGATAAACATTAGATGGGATGTCAGTCGACAATTTGAGACAGAAGAACCAATTTATGTGCATACTAACCTTGATTTATATTCAATAATAACGCCTGAAGTTCCAATACAGGTTCAGTCTGGCTGGATCGAAGATTCTTTGCCTCCGAGAAAAGATCCATGATGCAAGGCTAAAACTGTTTCTTCTTTCCATGAAGGTAATTCTGGATTGCTCACTGGATTCATTCATTCATCATCAGGAAACATCCAGGACGGGATGCCGTATCCACACATATCCACACATATCCACACATATCCACACCTATTAACAGTTTACTGTAGCCAATCCATGCACCTGCATATTTTTGGGAGATGGGAAGAAATGGGAGAACTCGGAAGAAACCCTGAGGTTTCTTGTGGGGGTATCATTACTATAAGCACATTTTCACTACCTCCATGCTTACTGTACCTCCTACCACATCTAAAAAAAACAAAGCAGCACTAACTGGAGACCATTACTTATTAGTACACAGGAGGAACACTGAGAGCGACTCACCCTCCTCCTTCTGCAGTCCCTCTGACTTTACGGTCAGATCTTGTCAGGTGTCAGTGCTTTAGTTTTGTTTGGCTTTGGATTTTAGCTGGGTCAACAGGTTATCCAAAGTCCTTGTTCCCTGCCCAGGCATGTCCAGGCATGATGGCAAGCTATCGATTAGGCAGGAACTGCACTGTGGAGAGTTGATAAGCTAAGCTTTCCCCTGAGTCCTAACTGAAGCCCTTCAGAGACTTCAGAGAGGAGAGAGATCTGGGTGTGTGTTTGCAAGAGTGTGTGTAGATCTGTTTGTTTGTGTGTTTTGGGCTTCAGTTCCCTTCTAAATCAACGGTGATAAATCATTGCAGATGTCCAAACCTTCATCACTGAGAACAGAATAGATGAGCATATTCGATTAGTGCTCTTTTCTCTCTATCTACTCTCATGTATTAGGATTATCAGTGCCACAGTAAGGGAGGTTGATATAACAGTAAAATACAAATATTGTGATAAATGATGTCACAATATGCTTTGATGAGATAATGTGGATTTCATGTTTTTTTTAAATGACATTTTTTCATTTTTGGAAAATAATTACAAATTGATTGGATGCCCCTGGGCACAGTTTGCCTTGCACCTCTGGGGTTGGTGGTTTGAGTCCAGCCTCCGCCCTGTGTAGGGGAAGTTTGCATGTTCTTTCCATGCTTCAGGGTTTCCTTCAAGTTCTCTGGTTTACTCCCCCAGTCCAAACACATTCATTGACTATGGCATTTCCAAATTGCCCATAGTGTGTGAATGGCTATTTGAATGTGTGTGAGATTATGCCCTGTGATGAGTTGGCACCCTGTCCAGGGTGTTCCAGCCCGACTCCAGACTCCCCAATGACCCTGTGTAGGATAAACGGTACAGAAAATGGATGCATGGATGGGTGGATTTTAAGCATTTTAAGCTTTAAAATGGTAAAATGTTAACATTTTTACTTTTTCTCATTTTCAATGTTATTTTTTACATGCTTCATTTTATGCAATTTATCCAATTTTCAATGGTGTATATGAAACTTATCACAATATTAACATGGCACTCATGCTTTAGTATTTTACTTGATTAAGTCTAACTCAAAGTAATCCTCTTCCTTCATTTCCACATACAAGTTGTTGTAATTTAATACCTTCCATGAGTAAACAATGACAGGCTTGTGTACAGGTTTCACTCAGTACGAAGGCGGTTGTGTGTGAACGTGAATTTATTTTCTTTGTGTTGAAAGCACAGGTGGGTGGCAAGAGCAGTGGTGCCCTTGAGAGTGATTTGAAGTCCATTACAGAAATATTCCAGTGAGATTTATATCAATCAACCTCTAAATTTTCACATCTGTTTCTTGTACTGAAAAAAAAGAACAGGAAATCTATTTACACAATGTCACTTTATAAATGAAGCCTGAAGGTGGTAGGTGAATTCTTTTAAAATACATGACTATATAGTACAAATTCAAAACTACAACTATTAGACTTTCTTGAGATTTAAGGACAAGAAAGACTTACCAAAACTACTCTTATGTAGTGTTATCCAACTTTCCAACACTGGAGTAATTCGAGAACAAGATATAACCATTACTTTCCTGAAGGTTTTGTAGTATACATGCAAAAGCAGAAGAAAATGTAAAATGTCAAATTTGAGAAAAAAAAAATTAACATCTTAATTTCACAAACATCTCTGACTCAAGAAAACATTGTGCAAAAATGTGTTTCATATAAATGATTATTGGTTGCCTCAACAACTGCCAAGTTTTTTGTTTCTAAGCACATGAAAATGTGTTTAAATACTTGTCCATATCAATTACCCTCACACTAAAGTTGCATTGGATCTCAGACTCTTTTAGACTTACCTAAAGCCTGGTTCATTTGCAGAAAAGACTAGAAGTGTCTGCTCCCGAAGGAATGCTGATCTCGTCCCCACTCGTCCCGTGCAATTAATATCATTTGTTTGTACCCAAACACAATATTTTATAATAAACTTAGCTAGTTCAATTTTCCAAAATATAAACAAATGAGTAATTTAAGCTAACTTAAGTGATGATTCATGCAAAGCTGCACGACTAACCGCTAATAAACGTCCTTTATTTATCATGCAAGCTTCATATCTCACTACCCGCTCCTGACCACATGAAAGTAAAAACCGTTGGGTCTCATGGGATCTTGGTCATGATACAGACCACTAGAGTATATATCTATCACCATAGAGCCAACCAGACTAAGTTACTCCTGTCAGTCAGAAGACTATAGTTCACTTTGATACAGTACCTGTACCATAGCCAATAAAATCTGCATGTGATTTTTTAATAAGACACTCTGAATGGAAGAAAATATAGAGCCCATATATAGTACATATAGTATACATCTCTATATGTAACTACACATAAGCAAAGTATTGGATGAAAATGCATATAGAGCGAACATCCCACCAGGCAACAGCACAAACTATCCGTGTGTCTTTTTGGATAAAACTTTAAACGGTAGTTTTTTCCGATGAAAAGAAATAAGCAACACACTGTGGCCCTTTAGTTCTCTCTAGTCTCTTGGGAAACAAATTACATCTCTCTTTCTCAAAAACATAACAGCAGCAATGCTCTAGAAAAACACAATGTGAATTTACATCCCAGCTGGACTGGACCATGTTCGCAGCTGGTGTTATATTACAGGCAAACAGGTGCAAATCAGCTGGTAGAGATGCAATAAAATGGGGACTTTTTAAAGGGTTTTCTTAGATTTGAGGAATCCAGCTATTTATACAAATAGCTTCATATTTGATACATTGTTATTGAGGAGTTTTCGTGTTTGTGTGTTTTGTTTTGTTAGGTTTGGTTACCCAGAACTGGAAACTCTACTTATATGTTTTCTGTGCCCTAAATTCCTGTTGTCTCATTTAAGATCTACTTTTAACACTATTAAAAAAATTTTTTAAATAAAAAATAATAGTAATTTAGAGTACAGTCCAATGTTAAATCTTATTTCAACCCATACCGTTATGTGATATAAATAAGATCTTTGATGTCCTTCCAAATTTCTTAGTATTTACAGTGGGAACTGTTAGAGAGCTGCTCCAGTATAAAGCCACAGCTTTGATTAAAAATGCTGCCCTTGGCAGCTCTGCCCTTATATAGAGAGAAACAGGGGGAAGATGAACTCCTACACACCAGTGCTTTGATCATGCTTGTGTTTGATGCTCTATTTTCTATAACACCCCCACAGGCACAAAGCTGCAGCTGGGGCTCCTAAGCAATGGAATACAAAGCAATGGACAATGGATAGACAAGACAAAACAAAAGGAGTGGGCTGAGTTTATGTAAATATATATTACATGCAATCTTCAATATATTTAATATGTTTAGTGAACTCTGTGAGGTTAAAATTTTAAGTTACATCAATAAAGTCAAATAATATGTGCTTCATTTGACTATAACCAGGGGCCCTGGAACTGTGAGGGTGCAATGCTACCATCTGCACCATTGTCTCACCCTAAATAGTTACAGTTTTCCTATATTATAATAAATAAAGTATATTTATCAGAACGAATAGACTAACTCACTGACATGCAGCATAATACAGATTAATGCACTATAATTCTGAATAACCCACTGTAATCTATAGCAATTATACCTTTACATATATACATATACAAATTATACAGTATATTTAGAATATATGTGCTTCATTACTACCTTTCTTTTTTTTTTTTTTTTTTTTTTTTTTTTTTTTACCATATTACTATCTTTGGCTAAATAAACAGCTGCAGAGACTAGTCTAGCATTCTGCTCCTTCACGTCTGCCCCTGTGTTAGCTCATTTCAGAGCTAGGTGCTGTGCTCAGTTTCTCTAATAGTGCATTTCCACTGCTGAGGCACTCAGTCCCCTTCTCAGGTCTGTTGGCAACTCGAAAGTCTGTGAGATCATTAAATCACAGTTTTGTTCACCTGCTGGAAAACAGGACAATAACTGATGCTGTTTATATGACCTTTGGTCTAAAAATATTAATACGACTAATTTCTTGCTTCTAGTTTCTTGTAAACAGCACGCAAGAGTTCTCAGAGGTTCATTCATATACATATATATATATATATATATACATATATATATATATATATATATATATATATATATATATATATATATATATACTCTATAAGTTCATCTTGTGATCCATTTTTAGATCAAATCCACTGGCATAGCATCTGAACACATGCTTCAATAGAAGAGATTAGAAAATCCAACCCTTTGTTCAAAGCATTTAACACGGTCAATTTCACAAATTTGCTTACATTTAAATAGGAACCTAGAAAAAGTGCTAAATCTCGAATATTAAATATTCAAGAACAATTCAATATGCAGCGCAAGCCACATTGTTTACACACTAGCTGTGTACCGTATGCACAGTCAGAAGGTTTAAAAGCAACATTAACTAGATTGCACATCATAGCCAATACATCCCAGTCCATCAGGTTTCCAAGTCAAACTGTTAAACTGTCAAGGATTTTAGGCTCATTGTGACTGTTGTCATGGGCTGCAACTCATATTGAAAACCCTGACCTTACCCTTACATTCAAAAGTATTTACGAATCTAGAATATCCAGGAGGCCGGTAGGTGAAACAATCTTACAGACGTTTTTAAGGCTACATAAGAGGGATTTAAATTCAGACACTAACTGTAATAGGAAACCTGTTTAGTATTAGTACCCAATAACAGTCTAGAATGGTACATAAGTATGCAATTTGAGACACTAGTTTGTTTAGTGGAGGAAGATCTTTTTTTTTTTGCTGAACTGTAACGTTAGTGAAACAGACTAAAGTAATATGTACACTATTCATTTAAATGTGGCTTGTCTGAACGTGACTCCCAGTAAAATTTAAAAATATTAACACCAAATTCATCTTTGATATTTCTAACATAAATTTTTAAAATAAATGAATAAAACAAAAGATTGTAAAATCAGAGTAAATCAAACAACCATAAATGGAAACCCTGAACTGGTCTAATGCACTAGCTCAAATTGTTAGTTTAATAATAACAGCTAGTTACATTTCATTAACGTCACCTGTTGACAGAGACGAAAAACTATATACCCTAAGAGAATTTCTTCAGGCAGTCTCAAACCTGGTTTGGAAACCAAAAACAAGCATCCCTTATTGTTAGCCTAATTGTGGGTTGAATAAATAGCATTTACTCAAGAAAAGGATTAGATTAAGTAAGAGGAAGTGCAGCAGTGAGGAGGAGGATAGTAGGAGAGGAGGATGAGGGAAGAGGGGGATGAGAGGAGAAAGGAGAACAGAGTCAGTGTGTTTCGTGACCGAACTGCAGCACAGCGCATTAATTCCTGACTGCACTTGAGGAACACACACAGCTCCACTGAGCCGCCTGAGCATTCATGACAGTGGTGAGTGTGATAACGCCATTGCACGCTGGTAATCAGGGAGGATTGTGATGATATAGATTTTATACAGTAACCTTGATCCGGCAACACTGCGGCAGTAGTCAGGGAGTGTTGAGGCTAAAGGTATAGCTGTGATTTAGTCCTGTGTTACTGCAGCACTACTGCATGAGTCTCTGCAGACTGAGCTATGACACATGTCTGGGGAAAACAGACATCTAGAAAAAATGTTATTATAGCATGAAGTCTTACAGCAAGTTTTCATATGTTAAGACATTGTTAAATGTCGAGGTAAAAATGACATATCTATCTCTGCAGTTTCAGAAAAAAAAGTTCCCTAGGGCACAAACAATGTAAATGATGAATGTATTCTAAGATAGTCCTTATATAATTATATAACTTTTAAAGCTACACAATATTCACTTTCCTGGTAATTTGAGGTACAAAAGAAAAACCTCCCCAATGACAAGCTTTGCCCCCTGTGGGGTCCAGGGACCCCCAGAGGTCTCTGATATATAGCCAGGGGGTCAGTGATTTATTTCTATTGATTTACAGTGGTGGAAATAAAAATGAAAGCTATTTTAATTATGATTGAGTTCTTTTAGTTATTACCTGGTTTAACTGGTTGCTCAAATACAAACCTCAATAACTCAAAAACAAGTCATATAAATGTTAATTAATGCTAAAATCGGACCTAACGTCTTCTGTTGGTAAAATGTTCAGGAACATAAAGCTTTATGGCCCCAATCCATAGCTCGTTATGTTTTGTAATGTTTTGATTATGTTTGTAAAATATGTATGCACTGAAGAGGTTTGTGGAATTTATTTTAAAGTTAAGGGGGTCCTTTGCTGTGAAACGTTTCAGAACCAACACTGCATAGTTTAGCATATATTTTCTGACAATGTTGCTCTCTGCCTGTGTATGACTGTGATGTGTGTATGTCTGTCTAGAAGAATCCAGGGCATACCTGCAGTGTATGTCAGCAATAAAGATAAGATAATACTTTATTAATCCCCAGATGGAGAAATTAGGGATTTACACAAATTATATGCAGTGTGCACAAAGCTTTCATAAAAACAAGACTTTAAATAGTTATGAATTTTAGAGTAGAATATAATATTAAATATTCATTATAAAAAATCTAATCTTGTTGTAATCTTGTAATGTTGTATTATCTATCTATCTATCTATCTATCTATCTATCTATCTATCTATCTATCTATCTATCTATCTATCTATCTATCTATCTATCTATCTATCTATCTATCTATCTATCTTCTTTCTGTCTGTCTTCTCTCATCACACAAAAGATTTATCAATATGATCCTCATTTGATCCTCATTAAAAAGTAAAAACAGTCAGAGACCATGGATCATGAATAAAAGGATTACTATTAAAAAATCTTCTTAATCTCACGTAAGCATGTGTTTATTGTTGTACGTGGTAAAAAAGGCTGCCTCCTGACTGCATATGTTTTGTCTAAAGCCCGCAGTGAAATCATGGTGCTTGGCATTGCTAAGCTGCAGCATGCTGCTCTCCCCCATTGTGACTGCGTACACAGCTGAGTCAGACAAGGGCAGAAGGAAAGTAGTGCATGTGCTGGGTAAGATGCTACTCTCTGGATAACAGCATACACACATTGAGATTTCACTTAGTTCACATGTTGAAAGACCCCAAAGGAGGTGAAAAAGGGCATTAGCGGTATAGTTTTAGTGCCTGTCCTGGTCTAGCCTTTGTGCTTGTTTAGTTTTTGTGTGTTACAGAGAATAATCTTTACATTCTTTAAACCAAGTTGTTTTGTGTTGTCTTATGCTGCGTCAGATTCATTTGGCAGCTGAAAATTACTCTGAATTGAGTCACTGGTTGCCATGACATTGCTTTTCATTTATGTCCCTTTTTCTTAAACACATCTGTGGCTCTTTAGATGTCAGAAACTGAATTAATGCGAGGATCAGTTTACCATTTGGCATTCATTCAGCGACTGTAAGTCGGTGACAACATTTCAGACAAGCATTCAGTGGAGGGTTTTAATGAGCAGATGTCAGTGCTGGTTTTACTTTCACTGATCACGACTGAAAAGCTGAGACGGTATTAAACTAATGCTTTGTTGAGCTGCCCAGACCATTCAGGCTGAGGGATGCAGAGGCCTGGAGCGTGTCTGTATGAAATCCAGTTCCCAGGCAACTCAAGCGGCTCTAAAAAAAACTTCCAAAAGAAAACGAGCCACAGTGTATTCGAGGAAGCATGCACACTTACTTAAATAAGAGCCAGCAATCCTATGTTTACTGATGCTAAACGTCAACAGGACAGACAGGGCTGAAAAACACCTTATTATCCCGTTATTTATGAAATTGGTCCAAACATTAAGATGTAAACTTTACTGATCTCAGTAATAATTCAGAGAATACTAAATGAAGTAAAAATGTACAAATCTCCATGTTATTCAAGAAAAGCAGGTCATGGTGTAGATAATTTTGGAAATAACTGGGAATAACTGGTCTTCACTCTGCTTTGCTTTAGAGGATGATACTGGAGCAGTGATAGTACAGACGGCTCCTGGTAAAGTAGTCACACATCGAGGTGGCACCATCACTCTGCCTTGCCGCTTCCACCATGAGCCCGAGAGTGTGGATCCGGACCGCATCCGCATCAAATGGACAAAGGTGACGGATGATTTCCAGTTTGAGGATGTGTTTGTGGCACTGGGCTGGCAGCAGCGGACATTCGGGCTCTACCGTGGCCGTGTGGAACTGGAGCAGGCAGGACCGGGAGACGCCTCCATCATCATCCAGAACATCACGCTGCAGGACTACGGCCGCTACGAGTGTGAGGTCACCAACGACATGGAGGATGACACTGGATTTGTCAATCTAGACCTTGAAGGTTTGGTTCATGGCTGGTTGATGATATACATCAGTTAGGGTTGTACCATGAGACCACAGGTTATGAGAATTTATTTGGTAATATGTACAATGTAACAATAGTAAGTAAGTAAGTACATTTCATTTATATAGCACATTTAAACACAACAAACCTGACCAAAGTGCTGAACAGAGTAAGAAAAAGTTCAATAGAAAACCGAATAAAACCAAATAGAGACTGACAAGAAACGATAGTAAGAATTCAATTAAAATGCCTGGGAGGAGAGACACGCATTCAGCCTCTTTTAAAAAATGATAATAGAACGTGCAAGGCGGATATCCAGCAGCAATTGGCAATTACTCACTCGCATAATTGAGGGGCAGCGACTGAAAAAGCTCTATCCCCTTTGTTTTTAAACGAGTTCTAGGGACATACAAAAGAAACCTATCAGAAGATCCTACAAATCTGCTAGATGAATGTGTTGTAAGAAGATCATTGAGATAAGATGGCGCTTGATCATTAAGGGTTGTAAAGACAAACAACAGAATCTTAAACTGGATCCTAAAATGGACTGGGAGCCAATGGAGCGATGCTAAAATTGGGGTGACATGATCAAATTTCTTTGCGCTGGTCAACAGCCTTGCAGCTGCATTCTGAACCATCTGGAGATGAGCAAGAGACAACTGAGGAAGACCCAAGTACAATTAATTACAATAATAATAATAATAATAATAATAATAATAATAATAATAATAATAATAATAATAACCTTCTCCAAATCTCGGAAAGACAAAAATGTTTTAAGTTTAGAAATAATCCGTAATTGATAAAAACTATTCTTAACGACCAAATTAATTCTTTGGTTAAGCATCATTCTGAGTCCAGGATGATACCAAGGTTCCTAACCTGCGAAGAAATTGAGGGGAAGCGATAATGAAGCTCATTAATGACACCATGATTTTATTTGTTCAATGCTGTGAAACCACCACAAAATCTAAAGAGTTATCACTTACATTATAGCAGCTATGAACAGTTCTTCCCTCATCTTCTCTAATTCTCTCTCTCTTAAAATTAATAAGAAAAAAAAATTTGGCTTGTCATGGTACAAAAAAACTCAAAGTCTTCTGGCCTGAAGATTTTCCCATGTTGGAAAACCGAAATTCTTTACCTCTGACAGGTACAAAGAGCTGACACTGGAGACTCCTTTCATAAAATGTCTCCTTATAGAAATATCAACAATTGCACACTTTTTAAAAAATAATCAATTATGAGCACATTAATATAAACATGTGATTTGTCTTGTGGCCAGCTATTCCTGGGGCTGCTGTCAAACAGAATCGAGAATTCAGCAGGACTGTAATATAAAATATAATAGGCTGTGATAGAATAGCTGACTGCTGAAACTGCAGCAAGTAAACTACACAGTGCATTGAGACTTAATCGTGCTGAAATCACCCACGAGAATCTTTCTGCCCTCTGTTTGAACTTGCATACACGCTCTCAGACAGATACTAATGAAGGTCGTAAATGTGAAATAATAATAGTTTATATATATATATTTAAATCTCAAAGGCAGGTTGAACCTCATAATTGTTTTCCCTTAAGTGCGACTTTGTGTTACTTGTTGAATATGTGAGAATATGAAAAATAACCCATTTTAAAGACTTAATATTAACTTCAATTAAACTTTGTATACAAAGAAATAGACGTATCGTTATTAGATTAATGGTTTTAAAAGGTTAATATATAAGAAAGAAAATGAGAATTTGAGAGAAAGCCAGTGTTGGCAAACCCCGAAAGAAACAATTAATTAATCATTATTAATCATTAATAATACATAAATAAACTATTCAGATTTGATTATGTCCTATAGAATAAGTAAACTATAATAATGGGATTATTGTGTTTTTATTATTAATTTTGTTACAGTCCTATAGGGCATATGACATGACACACTCACCATCCAATTTTATTTGGAGAACCTGTACAAATGCACATGGAGGCAATTATCCAATCAGCCATTCATTGGAAAAAGACCAGGTGATGTTTTTAAATCTGTCCAACTGTCCAGTTTGGGTGAGCCTATGACAACTGTAGCCTCAGATTCCTGTTTTTAGCTGACTGGAGTAGAACCCCATGTGGTCTTCTGCCTTTTCTGCTCATCATGGTTGTAAAGAGTGATGATTGTGAGGAACTGATGCTCACTGGATGATTTTCATTCTATTCTGTATAAACTCTATTAGAGATTGTTGTGTCTGACAATCCCAGAGATCAGCAGTTTCTGAAAGACCCAAATCAGTACAACAACCATGCCATGGTCAGAGTGATCACATTTTTCCTCATTCTGATGTTTGCTGTGTACATTAACGGTAGGTGTTGACCTGTACTTGTATTATTTTCTGCTTTGACCTGCTACCACATGATTGTCTGATGGGACATTTGCATGAATGTGCATTGTACAGGTGTTCCTAATAAAGTGGATGGTGACTGTATACTATAATCTACAAACTGTAAGTGTGGTAAGATCACATTTCTAATGTATAATTCACAGGTGTTGTCTTTCCGTACTACCCTCGACTGGGCCGCTACAAGCTAAACTACCATGAAGCTGAAGATGCGTGCAAGCAACAGGATGCCATCTTGGCCTCTCATGCCCAGCTGCACAAAGCCTGGCGGGACGGTTTAGACTGGTGCAATGCGGGCTGGTTGGAGGATGGCTCAGTGCAGTATCCCATCTCTCATCCTCGTGATGAGTGCGGTCGTAAAGACACTCCTGCCGGCGTTCGCAACTACGGCTACCGCCACAAGGAGGACGAGCGCTACGATGCCTTCTGCTTCACCTCGAAACTCAATGGTGAGTTTGGGTGCACCACAGGATAAAGAAGCTCTATCTTCTCCAACTGTGTTTGTATGAGGCCTTAGACGTGAGGACTCGCCTTTTTTTCTGGCCATAAGCCCCCTCTGTATCTGCTTTCTTTTCTTTGAGGTCCAAGATTAAAGAAGGAGCACCATACGCCAAAGCTGGCTTTGTCAGAATAATGCATTTGCAACAGCACCATTCTCCAAATTAAAAAATTGGGCTGGAAATATGATTTACTATATTATGGGGTAAAATCAGCAGAAATTAGTGTAAACACAGAAGTGGTTTCATCTTTTGGATGAATTATATGTGTAGGTGTGGGCTTTATTTTAGCATTTGAGCCACGTGTAGACAAGTGCTCCAATATCAAAATGGCTACATCATGCTATTAGAGCTTTTTAGGTGTACTCACAATCCTGGGCGCTAACAGACCTTTCATTACACTGCCAAATTACCTATTACAAAAGCCATTTAGTTCAGAAATGCTCACAGCTGGGGCGATTGTGTTTCATAATCCAACTCTGACCAACTAGAGGACCTTTAGACACAGCCTTCAGGGAAACAGGGAAGGGAAAAGCCAATTTCTTCCATAATCTCATTTATTTGCATCTACTCATTTCTTGGATTCTTTCATCAAAAGCGACTTATAATCAACAGAGATGAGCTGTTGAGGATTAAGCAGGGGTGGACAACCATAAATTAATTTGCTAGCCCACCGAGTAAGCTCCAATGTGCTGCTCACGCAGATGTTTTTGGACTAGAAACCTAATTAAAGCAATATCTGACATAATTTAACTCCAGAACAAGACAAACTAGTTAATATAGATGGACATGCACAGGAATGTACTTGAGGAGAAAATAGGTGATGACTTATATCCATGGGAAAGGACAGCTCTGTAGTCATAGTCCTAATGTCTCTCTAGCATATTGTGTTCACGCCTCCACGAAACAGCAGCAGTGGCTGTCATTGTATATTTTTATGTTGTTCCTGGCTTCTATAGCCTATTACCCTAGTACATGTATAACCAAATACAGTCAAATACAGTATATCAAACCGATTCTCCCAATTGACTCTGTGAAGAAGTTTGACTCAGTGAGTTCATCAACAACAAGATCTCAGTGGGTCACCAAATGATCTGGGAATCTGCGTAATTATTGGTAGATTCTCAGAGTTTTGGTTTCCTAAATCAAACACAGTTGAGACCTTGTCATTTAAAGTATGAGTTGTGCGTGAATTCACTAAAAAGGGCTCAGGGAACGGAAAGATCTTTTTTATGAGGTTAAATTGTCTCATTGTTGAAATTGTGCCAGAGATCTTAAACCAATATCACTAACATTGCTTATACATCATGTAGTTTTTGATTCAGTCTGATTTCTAAACCCAATTGATTAAAAAAAGAATAATGTAAAAAGGATTTGTTCATGAGTCAGACCTGAGTACTCAGTAGCAGGCTGGCAGTCCTGTGATTTGAACTCACCATGGTTAGTTCTGGTTACTAGCACAGCACCTCAAATAGCGAACTACCCTATAATACTGCATTTATTTTCATCATGGTACGGCAGTGTCCATAATAATAATAATAATAATAATAATAATAATAATAATAATAATAATAATCATGACAATAAAAAATAATAATACTATTTTATGAAATTCTGCAGCAGAGAAAACTGATAAAAGTGCATGGAAAAGTGAAGCATTTGATAATCATGTCACTGAAGAGCTCTTGACTCACATGGCTGGGTATTGCGGTATGATTGTAAATTCCAAGCACATTTCCCCCATTCTGCCTGTCTATAATGCAGAGGGATGGAGAACATCTCACACTCGATGTCTTCTTCCGTGTGTGTCTTTTAGGTCAGGTGTATTTCCTCAAGCGCTTCAAGAAGGTGAATTATGCTGAGGCAGTGAAGGCGTGTCAGCGTGATGGTGCAGCGGTGGCTAAGGTGGGTCAGCTCTATGCAGCCTGGAAGTTCCAGCTGCTGGACCGCTGTGATGCAGGCTGGATGGATGACGGCAGCGTGCGCTACCCCATTATCAACCCTCGTGCTCGCTGCGGAGGCTCTGATCCCGGTGTCCGAACCCTTGGCTTCCCTGATAAAAAGTTCCGCCTCTACGGGGCCTACTGCTTCCGCCAGGATTCAGGCAGCACCAAAGCCCAGCCCACACAGTCTCCAGTTCCAAACACCACATCATTCACCAGGAGCATTTGAGGTTGCAGTTGCACTGCATTACTAGCACAGCTTCAGTTGCTTTGCCAAATTGACTGACGGATAACGCTATATTAGTAGCTATGCTAGCAGAAGGGTGCCTTTAAGCCAACATTATTTCCTTCGCTTGCCTGAAATGAGATGTCAGTCATATCTGAAGAGAAAATTGCAGTCATGTCCTTTACGACATGCCAGCTAAACTCATTAGTTTTTTTTCTTTAGTCTGCTTCATATGTAGCATGGACAGCTAATGAGGATTTATTTTCTGTTGTTTATTTAGTCGGACGTACAGATACCGTCACTGTGCTAATTAGAATGGAAGTTGCTCAGCGAGCTAATTTAGCTCACGTCATAATGAATGCGGGGCATTAGGCAGAGAATATCCTGGCATGACAATGAAGGTAGTGAGACAAGTGAAGAGCTCTGCTTGGCATGGCATGCTCGTAGCGTGGCACGTCTTTTTGCTGTTGCACTCAGTAGCAGAAATGAACAAGCCATTTACTAAGCACACAAAAGCCAGCTGTGAAAACAGTGACTTTTTACAAGCATCATTTAGATGACAGTAATGCCCTGATAGCAATAGCTCAATACGCATGTTTTTAGTAGTTGAACATACCAGAGAGGGAGTTTCATGTTGCTGCTTCTACCTCATTAGTGGTCAGAAAATTGCACTATTTATCAAACTGTGATGTGGCACAATATTACCTTCAGTAATGCACTTTAGATTAAAGATATTTTACCTGTTCATGTGCATCTCTCTATTCTCTGTTTGCATCTAGACCTGTGGTATTGGTTGGAAAGAAAGCACAGCAGTTGGTTGTTAGTAACCATGACGATGGCTGATTCTGCCTCCAGCAAACTGCCTCATCCATTTGGCGCTTTTTCCTGGAAGCATTTCCTGGCAACTCAGATTTGAGTGTCTAGCCACCTGGATGACATTTAAGAAAATATTAGTTTGAAGGGGAAAAACAATAAAAGTGCATGGTCATGAATTTCAAAGGTTTTTTTTTTTAAAACTCTACATAAATGAGCAACAATTGGTGTTATGTTTAAGCTGCTTTTTTTCTAAATCCATGTTCCAGTACTGAGATCAAAGGTAATTAAAATTATTATTCTACAGGCAAATTATAGTACAGCACTATAGTACAAACCTTCAGGGTCATCTGATCATCCAGAACTTTTCACAGCTAACCGCTTCGGTCAAAATCAACCGCCTTGTCACTGTGAAGAGGGCATAGTTCTCTTACACACCTGAGAGGCTTTCACATTATTTCAGCCCTATTAACCAGTGATCTGACGTCACATCAGGAACAAAGAGAACAGCAGATAAGAAACGCCATGTGTGTGCGCCAGTGTGATTTATTGCTCTTGAATGTGCGCTTTTTCATTTCATTTGATCTTCGCCTTTCCGTCTCTCAGCATAAAGTGAAATTAGATGACCTTAGAGCAATTGAGCAGAGCCCAAGGGTAAGTAGAGCTGAAGCAGAAGAGCCACCATATGTGTCCCATTTCTCACTGCTGACAGGAGGCTAGAAAAAAACTCAAACATGGTGAGACATACAAGCTCAGAGGGAGCCATACAAAAGAGTAATGTTACACAGAGTGAAGAGTTGAACACAACAGAAATGAAGAAACCAGAAAACTCACAAAGACATGGGAATGACATGCAGAGAAACCACACACACACACACACACACACACACGCAAATCCCAGCTCAGGAGTGACCCAGGGACCCTAGAACTTTGAGATGACAATGCTACCCACTGCACCATTACGCTCAATCAATATCCACTTCTACAGTACAGGTACAAAATTGCATATTTGTTCGCATAAGTCAGATTATTTGAAGCGTTATAAATGGATATGAATGGATAAAGATGATGAAGGTGAGAAGCATGGTTTGTGATATTAACTTATTATAATAATAATAATAATAATAATAATAATAATAATAATAATAATTATTATTATTATTATTATTATTATTAGGCTCCAAGCCAGATTAGAATGATTGCATTAATAGATTGCATAGAATTTTTTACTCTTGATAAATTGTTAATCTTTGCTTTCACCAGTTAGCATGCTTAACATCATAGTAGGTCGGCAGTTAAAAAGATGAATGCTAGCCAGCCATCTAAGCTTTGTGACTGTAGGTCAAAAAAATGCAAGAATTATTTAGAGAAAAGATTGCAATTTGTTCTATCTTGTTTCTAACTCAATATATTTCCCTTAAAATGAAAAAATAAACAAAGAAATAATCCGAGGCGGATGCAAGTGCAGATCATTTGTTGTATAAAGTACAAATAAAACAGTCGGCCATTTTAAGGGCAGTTTCAATCACTAAATCCTTCCAGTGCCCTTACATGTTCGCTCCCTAAAAAATCCCACAATGCACCACAAAAAGCAGGGAGAATCGATGCTCACTATGTTCCCCTTCTGGAAAAAATGCCGGATGAACTCAGCCAACTTTAGGAATTGACTGTAAATCTGATCATTTACAACGCAAGTACATAGTCATATTGCTGGAAAATTAGTTCTCAGTGTCCCAATGTGTAGTGAGTCAGGGTCCTTACCAGTGCTTGAACTCATGTACATGATATACTGATTCATGACCTAGGGGGCTGATCGAGACTCAACCAAAAACTTGAATAGTGGTGCTAACAAGGTGAAACATGAAACAGGTGAGAGTGATTAGTGACATATACAGTGTTGGGGCTGATGGATAGTGTAGTTCAGAGCCCATTGTCTCGCGACCATGACACGCATCAGAATATATAGAAACCAAACTGTATTCAATATATATCAGACCCACAAACCACTACTTTATTTATTAATTTTCATATGATTCATCCATCCATCCATCTTCAACCGCTTATTCCTTCCTCAGGGTCGCGGGGAACCTGGGGCCTATCCCAGGAAGCTTTACATGTGATTCATTTACCTGTGATTCATTTTCATTTGATTCATTTTCGTGTGATTCATTTTCGTGTGATTCATTTACCTTTTCTCTTCTCTCCTCCCTTCCCTTTCCCAAATATTTCATTGAGAACCAATAAAAAAATAATTGAGCAACACAGCAGTAAACATTCACAGGCCTTTTTTCTTGTTATACTAACAAAGGAAAACAAAATTAGAATTACCGAAAACCCACCCCCGGCTCATCATGGCTGAGTAGTAAAATAACTGTTGCTGGTTATAAACACTGCTCAAAAAAATCAAAAGAAACACTTAAACAACACAATGTAACCCCAAGTCAATCACACTCCTGTGAAATCAAACTGTTCACTTAGGAAGCAACACTGATTGACAATCAATTTCACATGCTGTTGTGCAAATGGAATAGACAACAGGTGGAAATTATAGGCAATTAGCAAGACACCCCCAATAAAGGAGTGGTTCTGCAGGTGGTGACCACAGACCACTTCTCAGTTCCTATGCTTCCTGGCTGATGTTTTGGTCACTTTTGAATGCTGGCGGTGCTTTCACTCTAGTGGTAGCATGAGACGGAGTCTACAACCCACACAAGTGGCTCAGATAGTGCAGCTCATCCAGGACATCAATGCGAGCTGTGGCAAGAAGGTTTGCTGTGTCTGTCAGCATAGTGTCCAGAGCATGGAGGTGCTACCAGGAGACAGGCTAGTACACCAGGAGAGGTGGAGGAGGCCGTAGGAGGGCAACAACCCAGCAGCAGGACCGCTACCTCTGCCTTTGTGCAAGGAGGAGCAGGAGGAGCACTGCCATAGCCTTGCAAAATGACCTCCAGCAGGCCACAAATGTGCATGTGTCTGCTCAAACGGTCAGAAACAGACTCCATGAGTGTAGTATGAGGGCCTGACGTCCACAGGTGGGGGTTGTGCTTACAGCCCAACACCGTGCAGGACGTTTGGCATTTGCCAGAGAACACCAATATTGGCAAATTCACCACTGGCGCCCTGTGCTCTTCACAGATGAAAGCAGGTTCACACTGAGCACATGTGACAGACGTGAGAGTCTGGAGATGCCGTGGAGAACGTTCTGCTGCATGCAACATCCTCCAACATGACCGGTTTGGCGGTGGGTCAGTAATGGTGTGGGGTGGCTTTTCTTTGGGGGGCCGCACAGCCCTCCATGTGCTCGCCAGAGGTAGCCTGACTGCCATTAGGTACCGAGATGAGATCCTCAGACCCCTTGTGAGACCATATGCTGGTGTGGTTGGCCCTATGTTCCTCCTAATGCAAGACAAAGCTAGACCTCATGTGGCTGGAGTGTGTCAGCAGTTCCTGCAAGAGGAAGGCATTGATGCTACGGACTGGCCCGCCCGTTCCCCCGACCTGAATCCAATTAAGCACATCTGGGACATCATGTCTCGATCCATCCACCAACACCACGTTGCACCACAGACTGTCCAGGAGTTGGCGGATGCTTCAGTTCAGTTCAGGTCTGGGAGGAGATCCCTCAGGAGACCATTTTCCACCTCATCAGGAGCATGCCCATGCATTGTAGGGAGGTCATCCAGGCACGTGGAGGCCACACACACCACTGAGCCTCATTTTGACTTGTTTTAAGGACATTACGTCAAAGTTGGATCGGCCTGTAGTGTGGTTTTCCGCTTTGATTTTGAGTGTGACTCCAAATCCAGACCTCCATGGGTTGATAAATTTGATTTCCATTGATAATTTTTGTGTGATTTTGTTGTCAGCACATTCAACTATGTAAAGAAAGGAGTATTTAATGAGATTATTTAATTTATTCAGATCTAAGATGTGTTATTTTAGTGTTCCCTTTATTTTTTTGAGCAGTGTAGATATTGTAAAACCCAACAACAGGCACAAAAATTTAAGTGGGAAGTGTCTGTAACTCCATAAAGTATACAATAAAGGGATGCCTTATTTATATATGTATATATATCTCAAAGTTTGGAGCGTATACATTTACAATAATACCTGTCTTTGCATTAGAGTACCAGCAACTATAATATATCTACCGTTATCTAACCTTTTGTCAATTAAAATTGCGACCCCTCTTGCTTTCTAATTAAAGTTCGAGTGGAAGACTTGACTCACCCAAGGGCAGTGTAACCTTCGATGATCTTTAATACGTAGGTGCGTCTCCTGTAAAAATACTATATTGGAGTTTAAACATTTCAAATGTGTAAAAACCTTAGATCTCTTGACAGGATTACCCATACCTCTGACATTCCAACTAATAAATCTTAAAAGCGTGCCTGTCTCAGCCGGAGTGGGACCCCCCAAAACACACCCAAAGTGTCCATAAAACAAGGGAGACAGCAGTGTTTCCCACCAAGAGCTGTCCACAATGTGAAAACACCTCAAAGAGTAAGCTGAACTAACCAACAAAATGACCTAAACAAAAAAAATCCAGTAAGAGAAAAGTCCCCTACTGACTTCAAATCTGATAAATAGTCTGCGCACTTAACAAATATAATGTCCTTACCTTTTAGAGACTTATAACAAATAATATAACATAGTGTAGCGCGTAAAGTTGAGGAAATAACACTAATAAAATGAAATAAACAGAAACTCTAACCCAAAGCATCAGAACAGAGAAGCACATTAATACAGAAGTGAATTTAAGAGGAGTGAGTCCACAGAATCTAGACGAAGTAATGCACCGACAATATCTTCAATAAAAATCTGAATTCTGTAGAGCTGGAAGCCCGAGTGCAAGAAATAATAAAAGAAAAGTGGGGAAAAAACTCCACTATGTAGGAGATGCAGTTCACTCCGAGATCAAGAGTTTAACGTAGTCTCCTGCTACCTCCGCTGAGATAAAGTCCTTCTGGACACCGTTATATGTAACAGAAAGCCGAGCTGGGTGAAGTATTCCATAGCGAAAGCCCTCAATACCACAAAGCTGACGCCGAACCTCGTTAAACGCGGCCCGGGCCCTGGCTATTAGCTGTGTATGTTAATATCTTAACATACAACACTTGAACCTATTTGTACAATCACACTAAATGAAGTAATTATGAAGTAATCTTTATCCTAAGGCATATACAACCTGACTTGACTATAATTCTTAATTATATAATCATTGTGATAAATAAACAACAACAAAAATCTAGAACATAACCACACAATAAATATGATTTGTGATTAGGTTTGTTGTCATTATTTGGTGTGGAAAAAATAAAGACAGGGACATTTGATTCTAGCAAAGATGACACCACAGAGTTAATAATCCCTCACTTCATACAAACACTGAGATACACAGTGAATAATGAATTAGAAACAGCTCAGAATGAGCTCAGTTAGAAGAATCATTTCCAATAATCATTTAACTTCAGGAAGCTTCAGAGGTAATATGAAGTGTTTAACATCTAGGAAAATATTTTGTAGATAATGAGTGTGCACACATCAACCCTGTTGGTAAATTCTTCCAACAGAGTGAGATTATTCTTTGTTTACACTGTGTGTGTGTGTGTGTGTGTGTGTGAAGCAGAAACCCAGCTGTTTAGATATACTTGTAAGCTGTCAGGAGCACAGATTAAGAGTAAGCGCTGCACTGCGAATGAGATTGAAGTGTAGATTTAAGTTTTCAGACACAAGAAGCATGAGGAACAACTAGGATATAAAATCACTATTAAAAACAAAGAGAGAAATGTGTGTATATACAGTAGGTGATTCCATATCATGCCATTTAGCCCTGGTCACTTTTTAACATTGTATCCAGGAAGGTGTAAACATTAAAAAGTGCATTATTCCATCTTTTAACAAGGTTTCTTTACTGACACTGGCTTAACTTTGCTCTTAAATGAAACAGGGTTTTAAGTGTAGGATTAGCAAATACACAAAATGTGGGAAACCATTATAGTATTCATGCTGATGGCATAAAGACATTATGGACATTGATCATTTACTTATTATTATTTTATATATTATCTAAATATCATTGACACTAAAGAAAAAAATTATTAGAGAACTTACTTTTCTTCTTCCCAGGATCTTCAGGAAGAATTCTATTGACTACTGGAATGTTCAAAATATTTCCTAGAGGTCAATGTTATGGGACTAAAATGTGCATTTTTCATAACCTATTAACGAAAAATTATCTTAAATTGGATTTGCACATTAATAATAATTTAAAAAAAAGTATGTAATTATAATATTTCAATGTAAAGTGCAGTGGATTAGGCAGTGCATATAGGATTTTGCAGTGTTTTTCTGATTGTTGCAGCCAAAGTGCTTGATTTTGTTGTGGCTATTTTCTAATTCTGCGATGCAATTTGTGGAGGTTTTTGTGTTTTTTTTGGAGGAAAATCTACTCAAATTTGGTGAAATTGCAATTGCACAAAATTATTTTGCACGTTCGTTCACAGTGATGTTTGTTGGTAAAGGTGACCTTCTAGCTGTACTCATGTTCGACACATGAATTGAAGAGGGCTTTGAGTGAAGGCGGGTTCTGATGATGTCACATGACACATCTTGGCCCAATTCTGTGGAAAATCTGTGGTAATTTTGAACAATTGCACACTCCTCTGACTATTGAGGAGTGTCCTTAATTTCATTCCTGGGAGGACTGGCTAGGACAGGCAGAACAGTGTTTTCTAAATGTTTTCATTACCTCTTTTTAAAATGTCTTTTACCTTTACTTTACATACAGTCATGTAAAAAAATAAGTACACCCCATAGAAATTGTTGTTTTTTGTATATATTTGGACGAGCAAACATTTGATCCGCTTCGAAACAGTGCATATTAATAAAGTTGATACATTCTATAAAATGACAAATAAAATATACAGTTTGTGGCAATTTTCACAATTTAAATGAACAAAAAACAGATCAGTCATATGGAAAAAGCACGGACACCCCTACATTTATCATACCTCCAGCCCATGAGCAGACCATCTGATGCAAAAAAGAGGTCTCCAAAAAACCCAAAATTTCATCACAGGATCTGCTAGTAAGTCCTGCACCTGTTGATGTCAAAGTGCATGCATCTACAGTCAGAAAGAGATGCACAAGTTTGACCTGCATAGAAGGCGTGCTAGGAACAAGCCTTTGCTTTGTTCTACAGTTTGCCAATGAGCATATAGGAAATCGAAAAGGAGAATCAAAGATAGAGTTGTTTGGCCACAGAAACAGCACACATGTTTGGCTGTGACCAAAGATAGCTTTTCAGATGTAGGACCTCATCCCAACTGTGAAGCACGGTGGTGGAAATGTTATGGTTTGGGGTAGCTTCTCTGCCTCAGGGACTGGACAGCTTGCATTCATTAATTAAACTATGAATTCTGCTTCATATCAAAGTGTGCTTGAAGATAATGTGAGGCCATCTGTCTGAAAGTTGAAGTTGAACTGAAAGTGGAAATTTCAACAGAATAATGATTTTAAGTACACTAGCAAATCCACCAAGGAATGGCTCAAAAAGAAGAAATGGAGGGTTATGGAATGACTCAAAACCCAGATTTGAATGCCACTGAAATGATGTGTGTGTGTGTGTGGGGGGGGGGGTGAAATGGCCAGTACATGCAGGAAAACCCTCAAACATCTTGCAACTGAAAGAATATTGCATGGAGAAGTGGTCAAAAATTCCAGCAAGCCAATGTCAGAGACTGGTGGACAATTATGCAAAACACATACAAGAAGTTATTTCTGCTAAAATTCATTCAAATAAATTTCATGACAATTATAATCAGTTGTAAAACATCAGTTAAGTCAGGAAGCATCATGCTATGCATCAGGAAGCAATGTGTCAGTCATGGATTTTGTCTGACCTGCAGATCCAGAAAAAAAGGTGATTTGTAACACCTGCTTAAGTTAACTGAAGGCATGAAGGTTAGCCATTCACCTGGAGGATTTGTATGGAGACCAGCAGTGAGAGGAAAACGGCAAACAATGCACTCGACAGATACCCTGTCCGTCCCCGTGGCCAGTGAGGCATAATAATCCCGTCATATGGAGGATACACTAAGCTGCTTAATGAAGGAAATTTCCGGATCATCAGCCATGGACCTACAATAACAGCACAGAGGGAACATGTAGAACACACAGCCTGTCCCAGCTCATAATGGCAACAGCAGAGCAACACTCTGTATTTATCTACAGGCTGTATTTTTTTTTGTTATTATTGCTTGTTTTGCATGTCATGCTATTTTAGAAGTTATTAGAGGCTTCAAACTCACCATCTGCACAATCATTAGCATGTTAAATGCAGTTGCACTTGCAGGGATTAGTGAACCTGCTCTATTCATCAGGGATTCTGTTGCAATGATAAATGGGCTTAAAAATGGGTATTAACCTTTTGGTGGTACTGAGTCACATGGTATTTATGAAACAACTGCTTAATCGTGTTGCACAGCTGAGCAGAAATGGACACCTCACTGGTCTGGTATTTTAACCCTTAAATGTACAGCTGTCTCACCTCACTTTATTAACAAAACGGCTCTGTCAAATACGAATTGATTTACAATAGGCTGTTACAAATATTTAATTGTCAATCACAAATAAAATACTCCTCAAGGCTTCTTTGGATAGTTCAATGTTTTCAGCTTCCTAAAAATTTTCTATATTGGACCATCTGATAAAGTTGCCATACACTGTAGGGTTATATAAAGGACCTTTGAGGGTTCAGAAGGGTTTCACTTTTGAAACCCTTCTGAGTGGCAAGAAGAAAGCCATTTCTCAACGTTTGGTGTGACGTTTGGTGTGTCTCCCAGGTGGCTTGTGGCAAACTTTAGACGAGACTTTTTATTGATATCTTTGAGAAATGGCTTTCTTCTTGCCACTCTTCCATAAAGGCCAGATTTGTGCAGTGTACGACTGATTGTTGTCCTATGGACAGACTCTCCCACCTCAGCTGTAGTTCTCTGCAGTTCATCCAGAGTGATCATGGGCCTCTTGGCTGCATCTCTGATCAGTCTTCTCCTTGTCTGAGCTGAAAATTTAGAGGGACGGCCAGGTCTTGGTAGATTTGCAGTGGTCTGATACTCCTTCCATTTCAAAATGATCACTTGCACAGTGCTCCTTGGGATGTTTAAAGCTTGGGAAATCTTTTTGTATCCAAATCCGGCTTTAAACTTCTCCACAACAGTATTACGGACCTGCCTGGTGTGTTCCTTGGTCTTCATGATGCTCTCTGCGCTTTCAACAGAACCCTGAGACTATCACAGAGCAGGTGCATTTATACAGAGACTTGATTACACACAGGTGGATTCTATTTATCACCATCAGTCATTTAGGACAACATTGGATCATTCAGAGATCCTCGCTGAACTTCTGGAGTGAGTTTGCTGCACTGAAAGTAAAGGAGCCGAATAATTTTGCACGCACCACTTTTCAGTTTTTTATTTGCTAAGAAAGTTTAAAATATCCAATAGATTTCGTTCCACTTCACAATTGTGTCCCACTTGTTGGTGATTCTTCACAAAAAATGAAAATTTTATATCTTTATGTTTGAAGCCTGAAATGTGGCAAAAGGTTGAAAAGTTCAAGGGGGCCGAATACTTTCGCAAGGCACTGTATAACACAGGAAATAGTCAATGATCACAATTTTTTTATTCATTAAAGAATGTCATCATACTTTTAATCCATTTATGATTATATTTAAAGTCAAATAAGTAACTGTGATCACTTACATTATAGTATGAACTGTCGTTTCCTCAACAAACTCTCTTTTTAATCTCTTTTGAATGTAATCAGATAAAATTTGTTACTGAGAAACCACCAAACCCTCCATCCTGAAGAGTTTCCTATGTCAGTAAACTTAAAGTTACACCTTTACCTCTGACTGTGATGTAGTGCTGATACTGGAGACTCCTTAAATAAATGTTAAATAAACATCTTGTAGAAAACTCCACCAGTTCTTACTATAGAAACCATATTAGAACAAGTGCATTAATATGAACCTGTTACTCGTCTTGCAGCTGGAACTATTGTCAGAGCTGCTGTTGAAGAAATAATTCATCAACACCTTCTGACCAATCAGAATCGAGAACGCAG
Organism: Ameiurus melas; assembly: GCA_012411365.1. Taxonomy (NCBI): domain Eukaryota; kingdom Metazoa; phylum Chordata; class Actinopteri; order Siluriformes; family Ictaluridae; genus Ameiurus; species Ameiurus melas. The sequence goes on from CM022762.1 coordinate 17,555,939, forward strand.
CAGGTCTGTGGTAAGCCATTTCCTATTCATTTAATGTCTTTCAATACATAAAATCCTCTGTGAAAGAAATCATCTGAAAATGCTTTTTTATGCTGTAGAAGGAAACATTTCGATCTCCTTCTTATCAATGTTAACCCATCTCCACTATTTGTTTTCTACCTTTAATGAGGATGGAGGAGGTGACCTTGAAACCTGCAGAGCCGAGGACACGTCAATCGCCATCGGTTTCTCTCCTGTAGCTCTGAATAATTACACTTGACTGGGTATCTGTTCCAAACATAGTCACAGTACAATCTGACGTCTAAACCTACCAAAAAGTGTTTTTAGAGAAAAATCGTGAGGGTGAAATTGTTTCTCTAAATCTCCCAACGTGAAATCAACACTATTAATCTTAGGTAGATTGTGTCATTTTAAAATATGCACAGAATTGAAACAAAAACAACAGGCAGGAGCTGTACTGATCCAGCCAAATGATTTTAATCGATCACTTGTCAGGTAAAGAATGTAATACAATGACAGGACTAGAATTCATAAGAACACCTATAAATACTGATCAATACACATGGAGCACATTCACATAGCCTGACTCAACATCAGTAGCTATAACAGAGAAATAACACTACTGCAAAAGGAAATCTGTGAGAACATGAGTCCAGAGAAACCATGATGTCTCTATCAAGATGTTAGATTTTCTCTCTGCTCTGGCTACTTTAACATTTTCCCCAATAGAAATAGTTCACTTAGAAAAAACAGAAATGACAGGAAATGAAAAGTAGAAAGGTATAGAGTATGTACATCACAGAGGTGAGGAGTGGTGCAGCAGATTATTTGTACATTATCAGAATGGTGGCTGGTGTATCGGCTAAACTCACGCTTGAGCCAATCCTTCACTTTTCATAAAATAGCTTCTAAAACCTAATTTACTATATTGTTCTACAAGTCAAAATTGTACGCGGATTAGAAAACGGAAATAAAAAATTTGCATGATTCCAAAGAGAACAAAGGCTAATGTAAAGAGTCGTTTGAGACTAAAGCTGATACTGAGAAAATGAACCAAATGACTTGAAGTCAAATATGTACAATAACTAAAAGCAAAATCTAGATCTGTGCTTTGATTAACCACCTCTACACTTCTGTGTGGGATGGAGATCAGTCAACTTGCACTGTCTTGCATAATCTTTCTGACAGTCTGAGAGATCTATCACAAAACATATAGTATATATGCCAATTATAATACTGTTAAAGAGATTGCCTGTGATTCTTCTGCTTAGTGTAGGACAAATTTCAAACGCAAAAATGACATACATATGGAACAACCTGTGCCATTTAGGTCTGACTCCTCTTCCTCATTACATTACTTCCCCACTTTATAAAAGCATATAAGCAGAAACCCCCTTATTCAAAGATAATGCAATGAGAAGGAGATAAGCTGCACACACTGCTCATACCAAGTGGCACAGTTGGCAGAAGATAGATGTGCAACTCTAACATGGAGTCTAGACAGAATAGAGGTCACTCCTTTTCCCCTAGCTCACTCCTGCCCTCCTTTAAAACACCTACAATATAAATACAAAAAGGTACGTCTTACCAAGTGTGCACATCTGTATGGGAACTTTTCGATAGCAAATATTAAACCAAGAGCTTTGACAAAGCTGTTGTCTGTTTATGCATGGTATATCATATTTCATGGGAGACAAATGTTCCTTAAATGGGGCCATGATCCAGAAACCTAACTAGTTTGTGATGCTGCCCCAGAACTTCCGGGATTTCAACGGCTCTGTAGTAATTAGTCAGAAGAGTTGCCCCAGGAAGCCTCAGGTGACTTAGAGCTTTGAAGAACACTCTCCAACAAACAGCTATTATCATCCTCCATTTAGAGACTCATTTTCATAATTATGAGTCATTCTTTGGCCTGCTGTTATCCATCTGATTCACCTTTATGGTTGTATAATGAGGTTAAGCTATTTATATGACACTACATGAAAGAGAGGTAACTTAAAAAGTCTGACAAATGCATATATACCAGAACCTCATGTTTGAGCAGTTATATTCTAATCCTTCTGTATGTGGTTGTTTACTAGTATCAATAATGTCAGCTTTAGAAACAAGTCAAATGCAAGTCTTATACTTTCTCTAAACAAATCCTGAACTAATATCTAAAAGTCACAGTGTGACTCTTATTGTGCATCACACCATCGTTTAAGAAATGGACGACAAGGAGATAACTTCGATATTAATTAAGCATGCTTGGGAATAGAAAAAGCATGCATTTTCCATCACCTTGCACATGTCCTTGTCATTGACTAGCTGAATAAAGGCAGCAATGAAGACTAGAGTGGGAAGTGTAATCTCTTGAGTAATTGAGGGAGGACGGAGGGAGAGAGATAAGCACAAACAGTGTTGGCATAAGGGGGAGAGCATATGAAAGCATGGCCCTTTTCTTTTGTGGTGAGGACGAGAGAAAGGCAGAGAGCTGGTACAGATCTTATTCCAGTCAGCTGCTGCAGCCTTCTTTGGAAAGCAGGACACGCACCTGGTCCTTAAAAAAAGAGCAGAAAAGTTACCTAAACCACAATGAGCACTGAGCACAGTTTCGATTGGAAACACAAATGTTGAGTCTCTGGTGCTATTTTCCTTACATGCCTCTCCAGATAGTTTTAACCCCATGACCTTATGTGTAGCTCAAAGTGGAAGTGAAGAACCTCTCTACTGAACATTATTTCCAGGAGCACTTTTGGTATCTGTTTGTGCATGGAATGAGATCATCTGTGTCTACGGTGTTGTAGTGGTCTATCATTTTTCATTCACTCCTGAACTATTTAAATCAATTTGAGAAGGTAATTACAAGTACAGGGCATTACTCAAAGGTTGTCCACAAGTCAGTGGTTTAAACGGGGGTATAATTAAGAGCGTATAGCTTCATCTCATTCTCTCTGTCTGTCTTTCAGCAAAACAACTGCCACGGTTACCTTTAAAAATATATAAATCCACCAAACATTAAAGAGTTGAAAATGCCTAATTGCAAAATTGGAAGGTTCTCACCTTAGACGTTAGAGGGCTGCTAATAAGAAAAAATGCTAACACTAGTTTAACATGAATGTAACAGTTTTAAGAGACCTGTTGCTTTTAAGATAAAATAAAAGTATTGAAAAAAGAATCCTTTATATATTTCCAAATTAATTGTGCAACTGCATGAGTAATTCTGGCCTGAGTTTCCCAAAAGCATCACAATGGTGGAGCATTAAAACACTCTCTCTACCAGTCAAGATGATCATAACTTTTGAATGCTTTGGGGAAAACAGGTCTCTGCATGGTCTTGGTTTATCCAAGGATAATATGTCAACTGTGCAAGGATTTTTCATTACTGGCATCATGCTAATTAAGGGATTTTGGCTAATATCTATTTAGGAATTACTCAGTATGTGTTAAAAATATAAATGTTGAATAGTGCAACTAATGTGACTGATTTCTGGCCCACCTATGCTTTTATTTAATTTGTTGATCTCTGAAGTAGAAACATGAAAAAAAGGATTCCTCTGTGTTGCTGCTGTTGTAAAAGATTTTAAACACTAAGACAAAACAATGCCTTACAAACTGCTAACCAAAGTTAACAAAGATCAAGAAATGCTCTCAATATATATAATAAGAAATATGATAGTAAAACATGAGCGTGGTTTCTGTTGATTTGCATTCTGACTTTTAAAATGAAATTTAGTACACTTTTGTACCAATCTGCCACCTCTTATACCTGCTTATGTAAAAGTACAGTACATGATCAAAAAGAGTTTTCAACCCCTAGGGGTATGAATGAACTCCCTTGAATAGGCTCATTTTACGTACAGTAAAATGATGGACAGATTAACAGTTGACAAAAAAAAGAAACATTGTAGTCATTATAGTCTATATGGAGTCTAACAGCGACCCTTTGATCACAGGTTTGAGGGATAGAGGCTGATGAAGGAAACCGTATGTTTCAGACAGTGCAGGAACAAGGAGAACTTCATTAGGATACAGAAGCATGGATTTTGTTTTTGGTTAGAAATGACCATGACCCTCCTGTCTACCCCGATGACCGCCTGAGCCATGCTTCTTGTGCTTTCTGCGCTCATGATGAGACTTGTGATGATGGCGCCTGTAGCGATGGGACCTCCGAGCTGCAGAAAGAGATGGAAAGGGAAAGCAAATGAACACAGAGTCGCCAAAAGAAACTACTTCGGACTGCTGGAGCACTTCTTCTTTAGTGCTCTTTAAAAGGCCAAATTCAGTTCATGTATTCAGTTTGTTTACACACACACTCACACATTTGATAAATGATAAATTAAGCTTGGTCACTTACACTTTGTGCAGAGTATTTTGGGATGGTCCCATTTACCACTGGCACGGCACTTGGTGGTGGGAATATGGCGCTGGAGGAACCCATCTGCACACTGATAACGCACAACTGAGTGGATATCGTAGTGTGAACGTTTGCGGCCTATCAGGAAAGCGTTGTCCACTAGGGGAGGGGGGCCACACAGCACTGCAGTGACAGAGAAAAAAAAAACCCCAATGGTATTAGGTTATCTGGGAAAACCGCTTTCTCACTTTTTCACAGCTGTCAATGTGACTAAATAATAAAATCAGGTTTTGACCCAAAATTTGGGTTTTCTGCCTATTACATACTTTGACATCTCTATTTTGAGAAACATACGTACATTTTACTCAAATGTATTTATTTATTTATTTAGATTACTTTCAAGCATTGGCTATCTGCCTGCAAAATCTATTTTGGTTAAGAAGGAAGTATAACACACATAGTAGGTAAATGCAGTGCAACTGTTAGATGCCTTAAACCTTGCCATCGAAGTGTGACTTCCTTATACAGCTTTGGTCAAATTGCTGGACAGCTACGGGCGGCTGTGGCTCAGGTGGTAGAGCGGGTTGTCCACTAATCGTAGGGTTGGCGGTTCGATTTTTGGCTCCACATACCGAAGTGTCCCTGTGCAAGACACTGAACCCCAAGTTGCTCTTGATGGCAAGTTAGCGCCTTGCATGGAATCGCTGCTACCATTGGTGTGTGTGAATGAGACACAGAGTAAAGTGCTTTGGATAAAAGCGCTATGTAAGTGCAGACCATTTACCATTTACATGTCATAGCGAATTTAGAGTGTAATGGACAATGGTGATTATGCTGATAAGTGACTGCATACTTCCCATCATAAATGTATAATTCTTTGATAATTATAATTTATACATGTACTGAATATTAAATGAAATGCAAATGAAATCAATAAGTAGCAGTGCTTTTAGACAATCTGTATCTCTCAGTTGAGTTGGAATGGAATCTTTAAATTAAATTTTCTCCATTTTCATTTTCTTTGGTAACCAAAATGCTTTAAAATGTTTTAACATTTGATTTTGGTGCATGCAAAAAAACATGTAGCGTTCAGAATTTAACGCTAATATAGAAGAAAATGTCAAAAGGGTTTTCCCAGGTCACCACATGTTACATACATCATTAACACATCTTTACTGTCTGTGAACACCAGCTGTTTGTAGAAATGGTTCAATATTGTAGAAATGTCACTGTGGTGGATAGGAAAAGAACAGGAAATTAATGTAATTTTACTTCCACTTGGTTTCAGACAAATACTGAAATTACATTATTTACACGTCAATTCAGAAAAAAAAATCTGAAATATTTTTATACATAATTATATACAGTACACGTCAATGTTGGTAAATGGCACACTTATATAGCATGGCATCTATTATCCAAAGCGCAATACACCATGTCTTGGTCATCCATTCACACACCAATGGTAGCAGAACTGTGTGGGAGCAGCTCGGGGTTCAGTGTCTTGCCCAAGGACACTTCAACATGTGGAGTCATCTGGGCCAGGAATTGAACCGCCAACCCTATGATCAATGGACAAGCCACTCTACCACCTGCGCCACAGCCACACCCATGGTGGAGTATGTCTTTAACATGTAGCACTGAACAATGCCAAATATCAACCATAATGCTCAAGCTTATTGTTCAGTTACTCATCTTAAAGCAATTAATTCAGTAACTACAGTAAAACTAATAGTAAAAGTATGTATTTATAAGGGTGATGAAAGGTGTTCAGGTCCTGGGTTAAGAACATCATGATTTAGAAATGCATTTTACTAGTATGACATGCCATATTTCTGAACAAAACAGCTCACTGTTTTTCGAAGACTGTGTTAGTTGCAGAGGTAAAACATGACAATACTGTTGGTTAATATTTATATGTCACTTCCCACATGTGCGGTCAGTTATCTGGAGATATTTAGAAGTAGGCAACAATCATTGCCCTTTGATGGAAGATTGCAGAAAGAGATTTTTTTAAGTGGTTGATACTGATGACCTGATCAAATATAAAACAACATCATGAGAAAGGTTCATTTAGATTCCAGGTCGATGAGGCCTTGTTGTAGTTCTTTTCTCTTTCGTTAGATGGCAGTCTTGTTGCTCACACTCTGTGTCTCTATTACTGAGTCTGCAAAATTAAAGTGACCCAAGTCCGCTGTGGTGAGAAAAGAAGCAGTACAGGGAACTAATTTGCAGACAGAACACATATATTAACTGGCAATTTCTTGACAAACCTTCAAGCATCTTCTCCAAACATCTTTCAAACATTAATCAAGAAAATCTACTCAAACCTATGACAGTTATGAATTTATACCTATCTGGACTGTTATGTGTCAGCTGTTCCCTTTGAGATCTTTGTTGTCAACAACAGCAACAACTCTAGAACAACAATCAATGCCAAAGGTTATCTGTTATCCTTCCAGATTAATTAGATACAAGACAAAAAATTGATCTGAGATGTCTCATGCCAGTCACTGTTGACATGCATCATCCAGCAGTTCCTCTATGTTCTCAAGATTCCACCGCCTCCTCCACTCGCACTAAGAGCTCTGCTCCTCTGTGGAGGCATGCAGCCAAATGTCATCTAGAAAAGCCCTACTGCTGCACAAAATACAAAAGACCGAATCAATATCATTGAAGATGGGGCAATGAGACAAAGATAGAGGGTAGTTTTTCAGATTCTGGCATTTAGCAAAAACATTACTCAGTTCCTCACCCTACCTGGGATATTATTGCTGGACAAATAACATATTTACAGAGTTTATTGTGTTAGATGGTGAATGGCGCCACTCTCCAACTGTTGCTCTTGAATAAAGCTGAAATTTCACAGTTAAAATTCATTTATGGCAGCAGCCCCAGGGAGATTTTTGCATAATAACGCTGCGTGGTGTTTTTCAAATGCCTGTAGATCCAAGGAAAACACTTCAGGATGTTTCCCGCTGCCTTTATAGTGCTGTCAAAACCTGGAAGGTGATTTAATATTATAGTCACATGTAGGACATTGCCTTACTGACTCAGGGTTTAGTACTGCCTAAGGGCAGACAGAGCTTCACTAAAAATCTTGTAGATATGTGTTCTGTAAGGTTTACAAGAACATACAATGCAATGAACATCATCTGTCTTTTTAAGGGAGTCTACTCTGCAAAAAACAATGACATCTTTATAAGTGAAATTATATTGAACATACAATAAACCAATAAACCATTTCCCCACAAATTTCAAGCTTCAAATAGTTTTATTCTATTGGCAGCTAACAGTAAGCTTTTATTTTTAGACAGAAGTAAAATAATCTCCCAATAAAATAATACAATTTTAAATCTTGAAATATGTAAAAGCCTCTAAAACCCACAGAATAATATTATATTGAAGAAATTCACTTGTTAAGTTATATTTTTTCAGTATTTTTTTTTTATTTTTACAGTTTATCAAGGTACAGTTAGTAATATATTTCCATTGTTAAAACCAGTAAAGCAGCACTACAGGCTGTATTGTTATAATAATAATAATAATAATAATAATAATAATAATAATAATAATAATAATAATAATAATAAGAGGAAGAGGAAGAAGAAGAAGAAGAGAAGAAGAAGAAGAAGAGGAAGAAAAAGAAGAAGAAGAAGAAGAAGAATGTTTAAGAAGATGAACATGGAGAAGTACTGGGTATGAGGAAAGTCTGAAAACATTAAAAATCCATTTTCAACTGTCAAGGTGTCAGCTGTACAGAAGTTTTTTAATTATTATTATTTTTTATTTAATAATGTGCACTCTATATGTATAGGTATTTTGAATTGTATTTAGTTACAATGAAATACTGGAATTTTTCATGTGAACATGCTGCATTATGCAATTATAGGAGTACATGTGTATGTGCATAATGGGGCATAGAATTAGAAATATGGCATAAAACTGAAATCTTCATACATTATGTTGAACGTTATAAAGTCACTGACTCGTTTCTCATTCTTTCACCACATCAATCAGCCTTGGCTTCTAATCACTGCTGATGACCTGCACTGATGCATGCTGGGATGTGCTAATCACAGTGAGGAGTCCATTTCTTGATTAGTTCTTTTTGCACTGTGATTGAAATGTGAATTTTCACTCAACTTCTTCTAGTGGACCGCCAACCCTTGATAAGAAAACGACCAATGTCTCTAGCTAGAAGACATGTGATTTATTTTAAGCAAGAATTTAGAGTAGAGAATGAGACATCTGGAGTTAATCCTAAATGTGGATTTTTGTTCACAACCTCAAAAGTTCCAAAGAATGATTTATAAAATTACACACTTCCTAAATCATTCATCCACGGACCTGTTTATCCATATTCATTTTAAAATTATGCAGACATGAACAAACACATCAACCTAGAAACTCCATCTCAAATACCCTTTAATGGTGAGTAGATCAGTTTTCCATTCACATTTGTCCTGTAGACTCGCAGGTTCAACGGGCTGTTGATATAACGCCCACCAGCTTTTTTTTTTTTTACTTCATTCACCCAACCACCAGAAAATCTCTACTTTCCAAAAAAGAAAACCTTTAATTTCAGCATGAAATGTTTGTTTAAATATAACATACTCCTTGGTTCATATATTTCTCAATGGCATAAATCACCTTGCTCCTGTGGTGCATGCTAATCTTCTCCAAATCCAGCCACCTGCTGCACTATGAATGAAGTGATCTGGCTGTTGGTATGGACTAATTTTACTTGAACTTTTTCCATATTAATAAGCTTGAACAGTGATACTATTGAAAATATTCAGTACTGCACGAAACCTCGCATTCAAAAATATTTAATCGAGTCACTAGTCTGACTCAAATAATGTCAATGTGCATCAAGAGAACATCAAAGCTCACAGCTGAAATGCTAGCTAAAGGCTTTCTGCCTTTTTATTTTGAGGGCACAAATATATTCACTACACAGGATAAAGACTTGAATACATGAAGTCGCCCATCCCAGGTACTCAAGCGCTCAATTATTTTCCATAGTTATCGCTTTTGTAGCCTAGGTAATTGGGTAAACATACATAGCATGGGACTGGACAGCACATTGGAGCTTTCACTTGCCCAGTGAACTAGCAAATAAATCTTTCATTTGTCTATCCCTGCACTAAGATTCAGTCCTCAGGAAAAAGTGAGCCAGTACTAGTGCAGCAATGCAAGAGTACCATTTGTTTAAAAAAAATAAATAAATGTTGTAAGCAACCAGAGTAACCAATCACAGTCCAGCCAGGCAGCCAAACCTGGCAAATCTGTAAGCTTTGTCTGCTACATATGCAAATCTTCAGACAAAATTAATATAATTGGCACACAAAGGAGTGAACTGAACCACCAGTGGTGTTATAGAAGGACCACAAACTACTTCGTGTTATAATGAAGCTTTTAAAAATGGCCCTCCTGACAAAACCTCTATCACACTTTCGCTGCCCCAAGATGCACAGCAGAAGGATGAGTAGAAAGCTGAGGTTACTCTCTCCAAGGGGCAGATGAGTGATTGAGGATATGAAATATGATAAGATGAGACAGGAGTCCAAAAAGATATATGCACATAGCATTAATATAAGTTGACACCTTTTCTCCAAGTGTTCACAAGTGCCTTGAAGGTTTATGCCAATATATATTAACGTATGGAATGCAGAAATTCGTAAATAAAAAAACAACACACATTAGCAAACAGAATGCTGAGCACACTTCTTTCTATTCTCTCTCCCCTTCTCTCTCACACACCTGTGCCTTTCTTGCAGATGTAGGGCAGCTTGTAGTTGCAGGGCACGTCGTTCCATTTGCCATTCTCATGGGCGATCATCACCACGCAGTCCTCTCCTCCCGCAAAGAAATTATCAGGCTGGTTCTCCCTCCAGTTCTCATATTGCTGCAGGAGGCAGGGATATTTCAGACATAAACATAATCCCTTGACTTTGCTAGCCATTTAACATACCCTGCCACATATTAAGCATTTTACAAATTCGTTTCCAGATACAGCAAATTTGATTTGAGGTCTTGGATATAAGCAAGTTTTCTGGCTTTACAAAGTTTGGAGAGTGAAATGTTTTGAGGGGTAATTTGTCTCAGAGCATGCACTGACTGAGCTGTGCTATTTAAAAAGCCCCTGAATTGCATAAGAACAGAAAAATCCCACCATAGGCAGTTTTTGATTAAACATTGCAGCTGCCTTGCCTTGACCCAACCTTCTGCTTTCTTTTAAAAAGATTCTGCACTCAAGCTGTCTTGCTTCTTGCAGTCAGCAGACTACTCATCAAAAAGGCAACTGAACAAAAAAAAAACTGAAAGGAATATGTCAATCAAACAAATTAGATGGAAACATCTACTGGCAGACAAGTGAGCATATGGCCTCGCCTCACCAGATCCATGTTATCAGTCCAGTGGAAATCCTCCTCCACTGTTCTGTCATTCAGACCGATCCAAGTGTTCTCGTGGCTCATACCTGATAATGACAGAACCAGATTTTTCATTTGGTATTCAATTTCAGATCTAAAACTTTTTAAAGCCCAGTTTCCTCCCAATTAAGTCATAAACACATAAACACTCTTATTGTGAGGGGTTGCTTCATCCAACACATTTTAAAACTGCAATGCAGTTTAAAAATCATAATTAGGCAGTTAAACACTTCTATCCTTCCCACCCAGCAAGCAGGGCCAAAGTATATCCTCTTGGACTTATCAGGATTCAATTAGTAATCTCCCAATGAGAAGGGGTTGCTGTGAACTCAAGAGTCAAAAACACACCATTTTAAGTCATACTCAGAAACCAGGATCAGCTTCACAACCAGTATCCAGCAGTGACTTTTTACTCCCCTACCAAATATTTCCACTCTCAGACATCATTCAGGCTTAAAGCATGCACTAACGTCTGCTGCTAACACACAGACACTCTCTGCCAAAAATATAATTGTGTTACATTATGTTACATAACATATGCAAGTTGACCCATACCCCATAAAGCGAAAAAGCATTTTGGACAAGGGAGAATAAAATTTCAATCCTAGTGTTTGAGATGAACATCATTATAGGGACCATTAATCTTCCTAATGGCTGAGCTTCTTTAATTGAAGGAGTAGAGACTAGTGTTTTCAAGATGATTAAACACACCTTTTGGCTCAGGAGTGGTGCAACAGAAAAGCTTTTAGCCCTATCAACAAGAGATTCCCAAAAAATGCTACAGCCAGCTGTGGCTGGAAGTCCAAGAGAGCAAAATTGCCCATATTGTCTAGGTGGGAGGAATGGCATTCTCTCTTCCCATCAGTTAGAGTAACACTAACCAATCGTGGGCATCTGTGAGTTCATATATGTGGAAGAGGTTGGATAGCGCTTTCCTCCAAGCAGCAGTTCAAAAATATATATGGTTGGCTGGTTTCACACATCTTGGAAGAAGCATGTATTAGCCCTCACCGTCCTTGAGTGGTAGCTGTCATATGATAGAGCTGGGAACTAGCCAAGTCTAAATTAACAAGAAAATTATGGGCTTTTTAGGGTAAATTTGCTGTTCCTCTATGTGAAGACAATGTGTTCAAAAGAGTGGTGAACAGCAAGTGTCTCTACAATGTCATTAAATGTATACTAGCTTGGTAATGCATTCAAATTATTGTAATAGTATTTTCTCTATATATATCCCACTACATTAATGGCAGGACTGTACATTATAAGAACATTACTACATATGAAAGAACAAATTTGAATAAAAGTCAGTTCACACAGAAAGCTTTTAGTCATGCACAAATGTCTAATTTTACTGGCATTTATATCCACACCAGCTGCAAGACGTGCTGTAAAATCATGCTCCCATTTGTCTAAGAGGTTTTTTTTTTTTATAAGCACATAAACTCCATAGACATCCACCCGAATCTATTAAAAATAACATTACTCTATTAAAACCAATCTATTTACACAACAGACAGCATTATAAATGCTTTAATGATACCAACACCATTTGCAATTCTCATCTCAAATCAGCATGTTCATTTTCTTTGTCATTGTCTCCCTTTGGTGCTTGACATGTAGGCCCACTATCAAAACTGAATTTCTAAGTATTCATTAACTCAACATTTGCCTACATATACAGTATGGAACAATAAACGTTTGACTTTTTGTTTCCATTCTTTTTTCCATTTCAGAGTTGCTGTGAAACAGAATATATCGATAAAGTTCTCAGTCAACTTTAATTCCTCTGTGCCATGTAGTGATTAGTTAATAAAAAAATATGTTGTTTTTTTTCAAAGACACTCATCTTCCAACCCATTAACCAACATGTTTGCTTGTAATGCAATCAGACATAGTACATAGTAGGCTGTGTATTGACCTGGAATATTCAGTTCCACTGATAAAAACACCAACTCTGAATTCTGTGTAAGTCATGTTTTGGAAAGACATATAACTCAAATACTGTTTTAACTGCAGGTCTAGACTGTACAATTTAGCACAACTCTTGCTTTTTATGTTCCTTTTTATTTCTTTGCCCAGCTCTGTGTAAACTTAAGCACCAGTTACACTAGCTTTTACTTGATATAAATATGGACATATTGTTTGAACTTAAGTCACAGAACTAATTTGCCAGCTATAATCACCGACAGACAGCTAATTGGACTTAATGTACAGTATTTGAGCTAATTATAATAATTGTGCAAGGGTAGCACTAGACATGTTAACACTTTTCTAAAACATGTATAAAGTTCTTAGTTCTTAGTGGATGTCCTGCAAAAGCATTACACAGTTTGTTAAATGAATTGAGTGACTAACTGTTGATGAAGTCCTGCTCTTCTCGGTTGTGAATGCTAGCCAGGTGGCCATTGTGTTCTCTGCAATCTTTCTCTGCATCTTCCCAGTTGAGTCTGTGAATGAAGTATCTGTAACAATGACCGTGGAACTTCCTCCAGTTATGATCACAACCTTCAGTGTCTGCAGGAAGAGTGAAGGTGAGAGAGGGAGAGAAAGGATAGAGAGAGAGAGAGAGAGTTCAGGTAGAGCCACTGAAAAGCCAAAGCCACCTTCCATTCTTTTCCCATTCACACTCCCATACACACACAAACACACACACACACACACACACACACACACACACACACACACACACACACACACACACACACACACACACACACACACACACACACACACACACACACACACACACACGCACACACACTCAAATGTGTCAATCACCAGCAAAAAAGAGACATGTCTAACTGTTTCATTTCCTCTTCTTGGCGTTTATGTTCTGGCGCTCTAATCCGTGTCTGTGCACTTTATGAGTGAGCAGCTTAGTATTAGCACAAAAGAAAGCAATACAGAGAAATGTCTTCCATTACTGTGCTCAATGGTTAATTAAGCCCTGTCACATCCTTGTCTGAGCATCTGAGCAGACTCTCTTCAACCCTCAAGGGCTTTGAGCATCTGTGCAGAAGAGGAGGCATAATCTGCACACTTTTGTGTTTATGTGTGTGTATTCACGTGTGAGAGCATGGATGTATACTAACACATACTGTATGTCTGTGTGTGAGTGGAGTGTGCAGGTTTTATATGCAAGCCTGTTTCAACACCCTGGACAGATCATTTCAGGGGCCTCGTAGCACTGCACACCGCTTTCTTCCAGCAAACCTAAAGCGACACCTGCAAATTGGCCAGTGCAAATTGGGCCGTATGGACTGTGATTAGCATGCACGCCTGTAGAGGCCCATGCTGAGAGGAAGGTGTTGTGAGCCAGAGTACTGTAAAGTAAAAAGGTGAAAAAGACAGGCTGATGTAATTTTCTCTGCAGTATTAGTTCTCATTCATCACATATTTGATCACTTCCAAAGAACTTTTCTACAACGTGGACATGACATGGAGGGTAAGCTGCCTTTGTTCTACTTCACTAAAAAGTCTTCAGAAGTGTTGCATAAGTTCTGCTTAATGGTTCCTACCTTCACTTTCTCTTCTCACTAGCATGAAGTACAACGGATAAAGAACAAAAAGGCATTCTGCACAGTTATAATAAAATGAGTCTGCATAGTTATAATAAAAATATGAAATGTAAAAAATGGAATTAACTTTTTTTTTTAAGTAGAAATATAAATAAAGTCCATTAGTAGCAGAGATATAATTAAACTGCAATAAGAATTTTAGCGGGTTTTTGGACCATGCAAAATAATTGTAATATAATTACATTATTAATAGAGGGCATATTTAAATACCTCATAAATGGATACTTATTCCAAGTAACAAGGCGGTAAACACCTACGAGGTGTATACTTTCATTTCCACACATATGATTTGAAGCTACGGTCATGGACAAAAGTATTGGCACCCCTGGAACTTTTCCAGAAAATGCACCATTTCTCCCAGAAAAGTGTTGCAATGACAAATGTTTTGGTATACACGTGTTTATTACCTTTAAGTGCATTGGAACAGCACAAAAAAGCAGAAGAAAAAAGGCAAATTTGACATCATTTTACACAAAACTCAAAAATTAGGTCGGACAAAATTGTTGGCACCCTCAACTTAGTATTTGGTTGCACACCCTTTGGAGAAAATAACTGAAACCAATCGCTTCCTATAACCATCAACAAGCTTCCTACACCTCTCAACTGGAATTTTGGACCACTCTTCTTTTGAAAACTGCTCCACGTCTCTCAGATTTGAAGGGTGCCTTCTCGCAACAGTAATTTTGAGATCTCTCCATAGGTGTTCTATGGGATTTAGATCCGGACTCATTGATGGCCACTTCAGAATTCTCCAGCGCTTTGTCTCCAATCATTTCTGGGTGCTTTTTGAGGTATGTTTCGGGTCATTGTCCTGCTGCACCCATGACCTCTGACGCAGACCCAGCTTTTTGACACTAGGCCCTACATTATGGGCCAAAATCTTTTGATAGTCTCCAGATTTCATGATTCCTTGCACACAGTCAATGCACCCAGTGCCAGAGGCAGCAAAACAACCCCAAAAATCCTTGAACCTCCACCATGTTCGACTGTAGGTACTGTGTAGGCCTCTTCTTGTTTTCTGTAAACAGTAGAATGACGTGCTTTGCCAAAAAGCTCTACCTTAGTCTCATCTGTCCACAAAACGTTCTCCCGGAAGGATTGAGGCTTACTCTGGTACATTTTTGTAAACTGCAATCTGGCTTTTTTATGCCTCTGTGTCAGAAGTGGGGTTCTCCTCTGTCTCCTGCCATAGCGCTTCTTCTCATTCAGATGACGACGTATGGTTCTAGCTGACACTGATGCACCCTGAGTCTGCAGGACAGCCTGAATTTGCGTGGAAGTTGACTGAGGTTGTTTATCCACCATTCTAACTATCCTGCGTTGCATTCTTTCATCAATTTTTCTCTTCCGTCCACGTCCAGGGAGATTTGCCACAGTTCCATGGGTTATAAATTTCTTGATTATATTGCGCACAGTGGACAAAGGAACTTTCAGATCTCTGGAGATTGACTTGTAACCTTGAGATTGCTGATATTTTTCCACAATTTTGCTTCTTAAGTCCTCAGACAATTCTCGGCTCTTCTTTCTCTTCTCCATGCTTGGTGTGGCACACACAGGCACACAACACAAAGGTTGAGCCAACTTTTATACACTCTAACTGGCTTCAGTTTTGATTTCTATATTGCCAGCACCTGTTACTTGCCACAGGTGAGTTTAAATGAACATCACATGCTTGAAATGAAATTATTTACCCACAGTTTTAATAGCGTGCCAATGATTTTGTCCAGTCCAGTTTGGGAGTTTTCTGTAAAATGATGTCAAATTTGCCTTTTTTCTTCTGCTTTTTTGTGCTGTTCCAATGCACTTAAAGGTAATAAACATGTGTATACCAAAACATTTGTCATTGCAACACTTTTCTGGGAGAAATGGTGCATTTTCTGGAAAAGTTCCAGGGGTGCCAATAATTTCGTCCATGACTGTAAAAACTGTCTCATTCAGGGGTCAGAAACAATGCAACAGAAAAAGCGAACCTTTGGCAAGGAAACCATCTACCTACTGTAGAAATCACAGAAATCAGCAAAACACAGAAAAGTTTAAAACATTTTGTAAAACGTGTCCAGCATTTATTGTGTGTCCTTTGGCCAGGATATCCAGAATGTATCATATTTCTGCAGCATGCTAGCGCTGTGCCTAGGCTGAACAAAACAACACCATGCTGTTCGCAAAATACACAGCAGTTCAGATCACTTCCTGCAGCTGGGTTGATTGCTGTGTTCTTACTTGGCCAAACAAAACACACCTAGGTTTAATCAAATAAACTAAGTGTTGCATATGTGGAAGCCCCAAATTTCACCCTTTCCTACCTAATTCTTAAAACATGTCAATAACTGTAGCGTAATGACTAAGAGATAAGACAGTAGGTCCTTGCTGATCAGGAGCCTATTAACCACAATAACAAAAAGCGAGACAAACAGCCTTGTCTCTTGCATTACGAGTTGGGTGGTTATGAAATAAAAAAAAAACTTTTGTGTTCCACAAGCATCCCTCTCTCAGACACAGTCTGACTGCACAGCAGTTGATATATTATTGTCCACTGGGAGCATGTCCAAATCAGATGGCTCCAGTGGAGCCCAACCTGTTATCTCCAGTAGCAGGAAGAATACAGATGCAGGAGCCTCTTCAAGCTACCCATGGCATACAGTGTGAGTCAGTGAGGGTGGGAATGGTGAGTGGTCCACTTTTTCCTCCCTACCTGCCAGGCTTTGTCCCAAAGACATGTGGAATTTATCGCTGGAGAGCACATGTTATTGGCAAATAAATGACTTCTCTCCTTCTCCATTTTCTTTTGTCATACATATTATTAATAATACATGCACTGTGTAAGAATGCTCAAAACAGATACTGAGATTTGAGAATTCACTTGTGCTTTGTTGTCATTATTCAAAGGATTAAAGACTCACCTCAATTAAAAACAAATATCAGTGCCCCTGCTGACTGGTTACTCTATTTCGTGATTAATATTCACCCACCTGAATGAGCAGCAGTTAAAAATAAAATGGGGAAATGCTTCCAAGTGAGTGATTGGGTCATTTATCTCCATCACAAGGTGATATTTTAGTGCTTTAGTGTTCAGGACCCGTGATGATAAAAGATTTAGCAATGGGGAGGAGGGGTGATTTTAAGGGCTTGTCTGTTGATGGCACTCTGTGGAGATGGGTGGCTCGCTGCCATTTGTAAGTGAGACAGTCAGCTTTGCCAGCTCTCTGAACATGTTTTTTTATTGCATGCCAAGATAAACAAAAACGCATCATTAGCATATGTGTTGGGGATAAAAGGGAACAGGGAAGGCGCTCCAGTCTGTATGATCTACTAATGTGTGTGGATTCTCTCAGCTCTCTGTAAATAGACATGGTGAAGAAAACTTGTGCCAGGTACATTAAGAAAAACATCTATGAACAGAGAGTATGGAGTGCATGAGACCATTTACTGTATAAGAGCAATGGAGGGACATCAGAGCTAGAAGAGAGAGAAGGAGAGAGGGAAACATGGGAGAAGAGCTGGAGTTTATAGAGAAACAGCACATGAAAAAGACAGTGATGAAGATATGAGCTCATGTTCTTGTCTAACATCTTTGGTAGGTTGTTGTTGAATTAGCATTCTCAATTTAAAGGACGTGGCAAGTCAACATATTTATATAAATTGTGGAGCTGGAGTTCTGCTTTAGTTACCTGCTTACTGTGTGAAAAGTTTTGGAAGTCCAGACGTCAACCTCACTGAGATGCTGTGGTGACATCTTAAGACAGTTATGCATAATCAAATGCCCCCAAACAGCAATGTTATAAAGAAGAGTGGGCCAAAATTCCTAAATGTAGTTCTACATGTTACTGATTTATAGGGTGTACTTATTTTTCCGACCTGATTTCTCATAGGGGTGTGTGTGTGTTACTACATGAGGAATCAGCCAGTAGTTGGAATACTCATGCCACTGATGTCACCGGTCTAAGAAGGTTGCTCTGCCAAATGTGTCCGATCTTAAACTCTCAGCACTCACTAAACACTCTCAACACTCACTAAGCACTCAGTCGCACTAACCCCCAAAACCCACCAACAGAAAGCATCCATGTGTGATGAGCCTCCTTCTTGATTAAGAAGGCACAAGATGTGCTCTTCTTCCATCAGTGAACTTGGCAAAGATTATACTTCAGCATATGGGCAGAAAGTAAGACTCTAGTGCAACATTACAACTATGCAAATGTAATTAGTTCTAGTCCTATTTACGGGTGAAAAGTTAAAAAATTGACTTGCAAACAATGGATGTGCAAAATGTTCGGGGACAAGATGATGCTCACAAAATGATAAACCATTACCTGCCAAATTCCTCAATACACTATGGGAATTTGTTCTACTTAATAATCAGTTGTCACATACACATTGATGAAAAAAAAATTACCAGCTGATAAAGAAGAAATTAACTGAAGTATAAAACAGTTAATCAATCTACCGAGACATTAAAAAGCATTTAACACACTTAAAATTTCTCTTTTGATAAGGTGTTAACCAAGTGATCATTTCATTTAGTCCATTTTATCTACTCCTCTTTCTATTATCGCTTTGTCCGCTGTCCCAGGATGCGGGACCTGAACCAAGCCGATCATTTCACAGATTTTTAAAGTGAAGCTTTCTGCTTTCTCTCACTGAGTAGTGATCACTGAGAAAAACAGACTAGTATGTACATCTAAAAATAAAAATGTGTGTATGAAAACATGTGGCTTGTCAGTTGATTTGTCTATTGATGAATTGATTGTTCAGTGGCACAAATAGGCCCCTATAGTCCACCCTGCTCTACTTGGGAATTCCTCTACGTGATATGTGTTATTACAATTAAGAAATTTTCATTAGAGTGAATGATGTCTAAGGGCTCAGGTGGCTGAATTTAATTTGCTCGCACCAGTACTTTCTGATACAGGATCCCAGTGGAAACGTCTATCTCAATTATTTGCATATCTGGGTCTCCATCTCACTCCTGCTTCTTCCAATCTGCCAGTCAATCAGCTGCCCTTTAAACAAATGCACAAAGACAATGTGTGGGATGATGTCATCCAGCACGTGAAGCCAAATATTTCATTAATGACAGTCCCTTTAAAAGCTTTTGATAGGACTACAAGTTCATGAAGCAATCACAGGAAATGTTAATAATGTTACAAGTGATGAAACAATATTGTAACATACTGTTACTTTATCTATTTGATTAATTCTTGCTAATTTCCTTCTGCAATTGCAATTTTGGGCATGGCCAATTCTTTTTAGCCACAGAGTGTGTATCAGGCTATTTAAAATTCAAGCATACACACTGGCTGAGTGGTATGTCAACAAACAGACTGCAAACGCACTTAACCACAGTACTGACATCCTTAAGCCTAAAGTCAACAAACATGCCACATTACCTATCCAATTATTATTCTTTTGTCCTGTTCACTTAGCATGCACGATCCTGTGCATTTATTATTATGACTTTATTGTACATTTTGCACTGTTGTGCATATTATCTTTATTTAGTAATGTGTATTGTGCTTATACAACTCACCAGTCACTTCATTAGGAACACATGTACACCTTCTCATTCATGAAATTACAAAATCAGCCAATAATGTGGCAACACAGTGCATAAAATCATGTAGATACAGGCCAGGAGTTTCAGTTAATGATCCCATCAAACAACAGCTGAACTCACAACAGTCTTAAACATTTACACAGAATGGTGCAAAAAACAAACAACATCCAATGAGCAGCAGTTCTACCAGCAGAGACAGCTTGTTGATTAGAGAGGTCAGAGGAGAATAGCCAGTCTGGTAGGAAGACTACAGTAACTAAAAAACACTCTTCTCAACCAGGGCTCTACGGTAACAATTTATTTAGGAGCACTTGTGCCCGTGAGTTTAAATGGAGTGTGGTCTATTAGAGTTGGTGAAGAGAGTGAAGGAGAGCAGCAGCGTACTGTATGTTTGCAGACTAAACAGTTGCTACTCTTGATTATGATTGGTGAGGAATTATTTAATTCTTATTTAAGTCTGAATTACACATAGCCTTGTAATGTTAGCATTATTATTAATTTACTGGCGCCTGATTCAGGAAAGGCGCCTGATTCAGGACTGATTCAAGTCGCAGGTTCAGGTCATTTTGCGTGATTAATAAACGTCCGTAGTTTGTGAGATCGGCCAGTTGAGAGACGCAGATGATGTGCAGTGTTACTCTTGTCACGATAATGACATCTTTGCAGTATTTACACACTTGTTCGGTTGACTGAGGTGATGAAAAGCAGTGCGTAAGTAACCATTGTGCGGTGTATAAGAATTTTGGACTTACGGTAGTCTTTATTCTGATTATATAATACAACTCCGAACAGTTCACACCAGTGCGCCTATATATGTTTTCACAGTTGCACAAAGTACTTTTCAGTCGCAAATGCTACTGAAATGGCCACACTGCAGAGCCCTGACAACCATGGTGATCAGAAAAGCTTCTCAGAATGCACACCACATTGATTCTTGAAGTGGATGTGCTAGAGGACCAGCAGAAGACCACATTTTTTTCTGCTGTTCTACACACACACACACTCAGGAAAAATATAAATGTTCTTTTTTCAGGAGACAGTATTTTAAAGATAATTTTGCAAAGATCTTTATTCGAAAAGGTTTAAACAATGTTTTTCATGCTTGTTCAATGAACCATAAACTATTATTACACATGTACCTGTGGAACAGTCCTTAAGACAATAACAGTTTACAGGCGATAGGCAATTAAGGTCACAGTTACCTTAGGACACTAAAGAGACCTTTCTACTGACTCTGAAAAACACCAGAAGAAAGATCAAGGGTTCCTGTTCACCTGTGTGAACATTCCATACATAGGCCTGCTGCAGGGAGGCATGAGGACTGCAGATGTGTCCAGAGCAATAAACTGTAATGTCTGAAATGTAAGACGCCTAAGACAGTGCTACAGGGAGACAGGAAGGACAGCTGATTGTCCTTGCACTGGAAAATTACATGTAACCGTGTGTGTCCCTCCAGACGTGATGGAGAACTTGCAAATGCCTTGCTGGAAGAGTGGAGTAACATCTCACAGCAAGAACTGACAAATCTGGTGCAGTCCATGAGGATGAGACGTACTGTGGTACTTAAAGCAGCTGGTGAACACACCACATACTGACTGCTATTTTTTATATTGACCCCCCTTTGCTCAGGGACTCATTATTCCATTTCTGTTCTCATTATTCAATGTCTCTGAAACTTGTTCAGTTTATGTCTCAGTTGTTGAATTTTTTTAGTTAACCATTACATTTATTCATTTAACAGACGCTTTTATCCAAAGTGACTTACAAATGAGAAAAATACAAGCAAAGCGATATATCAAGCAGAGAACAATACAAGTACTGCTACCATACAAGATCCATTAATTGAGTTCCAGAAGAAGCAAAGTGCAAAGAGTAGAGGTGTAAGTGCAATTAATTATTTTTTTTTAAAGGAGTTTGCTAGGTGTTCACAGAAGAAGTGGGTCTTTTTGAAGATGGTGGGAGATTCTGCGGACCGGATTGAGGTGGGAAGTTCATTCCACTACTGAGGAACAGTTAGTTTGAAGGTTCTGGAAAGGGATCTTGAGCCACGCTGAGTAGGAACTACTAAGCGTTGGTTCCTAATCGATCGCAGATTGCGTGAGGGAACATATGTTAATACAAATATTTACACATGTTAAGAAATTTGCTGGAAATATAAACAATTCAATGTGAGAGGACGTTTCTTTTTTAGCGGAGTTTAAATCTATATCCCTCTCTCTCTCTCTCTCTCTCTCTCTCTCTCTCTCTCTCTCTCTCTCTATATATATATATATATATATATATATATATATATATATACACAGATATAGATACACACACACACACACAAAGAGAGAGAAGGCTAAATAGGAAAGCTTCTGTGTGTGTGTGTGTGTGTGTGTGTGTGTGTGTGTGTGGATGCACTCACACACACACACACACACAAAAAAACACACACACACACACACAGAGAAATTTCTCTATATACTGTTTATCCTAATGCTTTAAACGGTACCTTAAATACCTCAAAAAATATTCTTGTTCGAGTGGCAGTCAGCATTCAGTAGCACAGTGTACACATAGTGAAATGCTGCTTCACTAAGCCAGAAGCTGCATTAATAACTTATCAGACTCACATAACAGCACGCCAGGGATTTCATACCTTTACTCAAGTTCATCTCTTGCTTTCTCTCCATGAAATTAATATTCATGCATTGTATTGAGAGAGAGAGAGAGAGAGAGAGAGAGAGAGAGAGAGCATTAACGATAGCATGAAATATGTTTTTGAGAAATAAATAATATTCATCCAACAGTCTTGGGATTAATTCACTTCTATAGGTGTTCTGCTCCTATTGCTATTTAATTGTGTTTGAAAGTGACTTATACCACTAGGAGCACACAAAATTATGTCTTTGTATTTCCCTGCACTTTCCCTTGGTAATTTATTTCAGTTATTGAACAGTCAAGCTAATAAGAGTGTATCACGCAGTCCAGGCAGGCAGAATTTGCCAGGTATGCTTTGAGGTGCTCCATAAGTTGATTTGCTGAAATAAGCAAAAGGAAGGGGGGAATAAAGCACAGCCAAAAAATCCACCAAAACATCCTTCAGGGTATTCCAGCAAGTACTACAACAAGTTATGTTTATTCACTAAAGGACACCTTCAAACTCACTCCTGTTTAACACAATGAATAAATAGAAACAAACTCCCCATTTACAGTGTGTTTTAAATTTATCATCTCATTGTTCCACAGTGCATTTCTCCGGTTGTATTTATAGATCCAAGAGTACAATATGGTTCCCAAAAGACTGTAATTAACGTAACACTATCTCGCATGTGCTGAGAGCCAGACTGGAGTTAGCTGGCCTCCAAAGCATCATGGTCACTTGTCAAGTTTGGCAAAGGGAAACTCTTGTCTCCATGGAAACTGGAAGGTCTTGCTGAGGGAGGCGTGCTACAAAAGACCAATGCCATTTGGAAGAGAGCAGGCAAGCTTTATGTCATATTACATGAGAGACCAAGGGAGCAAATAAATTAACCTGATATGGGAACATGGCATCTCTTTGATTATTCCAATCACGTGGGGGTGCCTGTTTGTACATTTAGCACATCGCCCATGAAACAACACCAAATTGTTCATCCCCAGCTCAAATTTAAATGTGTCCAAACAAAATTTAAATATTGAGTAATCACTTAGCACCATTGAATGTCTGTAAATATTCATGAGAGTATGTTGTATGTATGTATTAATGATACATGAGAGTATCATTATAATTTTTGCACGCATTTACACATACAGTATCCAAGAGAACTGCTATACTATAAAGCAATAGGCTTTAATAGGAGGACAACAATGCATACATTTGCATACTGAACAGCAATCTCAGTCTTGTACATTGTACCACAAACATTTTCTGCTATAATCCAGATTTCTGCTTCTCCTCTAAAGCATGTCAGTCTTTAAAAATTCATCAGGCTGCTTTATGAAGGAGGCAGAATGGACATAACCGCCCCCACAATGTCCTGCTGCTCCAACTCAACCATGAAGACTCTATCGCAGCAGGCTGCTTTCTTATACAATTTCCAAAAACAAAGAGTGTTTGTGTGAGAGTGTGTGAGATGGATTGGAGGGGTTCCTTCATCTCTAATCTGTGTGTTTTATACTCCCTGCCTGTGTGTGTGAACCGAGGGCCGGACTGGAAAGGTGCGTTTTCGTCCAGCAGAGTGATCATATGGACCACTTTCCCTTCCCTCCTACCCATTATCTCGGTCTACATCTCTCTTTCTTTTCTCTCACGGTCTCTCTCCAAAGAAAAAGGATCACCTCAGTGCTTTATGTTTGACTGTAGGGTTGCAGAGAGTTGTACAGTATTTATTTATACACCAACCGAACCTACAGCAACATATTTGTTTCAGCAAAGCTGTAACCATTCAGATAGTCTTCTGACAGGTCTCAGAACATACTGGCTCAAAAAGACATTCACATCAAATTACATTACAGGTGCTTTTGAAATAAAATAAATAATGCAATATTAAAATCAAGTCAAAAAGGATTAGAACAAATACTGTTCATCTTTCTTTTAGTTTCTGATTTACTAAGTTCTCAAACGAGGCATGTCATTTGCATGTGACACTGATAAACTGCATGTGCAGTTAGTGGGTGTGCTGGAGGTGGTTTACGAAGAATAAAGCATACATGACATCACATGCAAAGTACAGACAGGAAACAATATTTAAATGTGGTTTTTGCATGTGGCAAGTTTGGATCTTAAAGACATTTCCTGAGGCGTAAAACTGAAACTCAAAGTTGCATCAACTATACTGTAATGCTGATGAAACATTTAACATTTAGTGAACCAAGAAGAATATAAAACTGCCAAAACATTTTTATATTAATATCCATATGATCAAATAAAAGATCCATTTGTTATGTTTTAATATTTAGTTTGTCTCTTAAATAATGCACTACTAAAATGTACTACAAATTACAAAGGAGGGTTTCCCACTTTTAATGTTACTTACTTTCTTTCTTTATTTTTATTTTTTTTACCAATTATAAGAATTTTAGATCGGTGGGTACTTATGTGAAACATATGAATGATATACAGGAAATACACTCTGTGACCAAAAGTATGTGGACACATAACCATCACATTTATATGAGGGCCTTCCGCTAAATGTTGCCAGAAATTTAGAAGCATGCAATTGTATGGAATGTCTTTGCAAGCTGGTCGATGAAGACATGGTTTGCCAAGGTTAGTGAGGAGAGTGGAAAAAAGTGACCTGACCTCAACCCCACTGAACACCTTTGGAAGGAACTGGAAAACTCATTTTTCACAGGGTACCGGCTATACCCTGTGAAAACCCTTCCTAAAAGTGGGGAGGCTGTTAAAATTGCACAGTGGGACTAACTCCATGTTAATGCCCATGGATTTGGAATGGGCACATATGGTTGTGATGATCAGTTGTCCACATTTGGCCATATAGTGTACGTATGACTTTGAAGATGAATGAAAAATGAAAAAGAAAGAAAGAAAGAAAGAAAGAAAGAAAGAAAGAAAGAAAAATTGGATGATTAAAAACATATTTAAATTACAATATGAGCATAAAAGAAGAGTACAGACCTGAGTGTCTGTTCTGTTTATGAGGTAAATGTAAAGAAATGGTTGTCTAGCACTAATATAATGTCAGAATTACGAGACACTTCACTATTATTTTGAGCTACTAAGGCATGCTTTCAAGAGACTAATCAAATATAATGTTTTTTTTTTATTCAAATGATGGAAATATAGTGACTCTTGTGCATACACATACCAATTTTATTGGTATTTAGTAAATCACTTTGTGGATGTAAAATGAATCTATCTGCACACACACTGACCTGGAAGTTACACTTTACTGCAAGTGGAAATGGACAAGACTAAAGACACACACACACTTTTAATAAATTGCTAAGAGAATAACAACTCTATACACGTGTCAAGTATTGCAATCAATTAGCAGAAGAATTGTAGCAGATCTTCTATCCAGTACATACAGTATCAGTTAAAGCCAGTCTCCATGTGTGTTCACTTGTGTCTTTGTGTGGGAGTGAGCGTGCTATTCAATACCTTTTTCACATGTGCCTCCACCGTAGCTGGGTAGACACAGGCATACAAAAGAGTTGATCTCGTCAATGCAGGTGCCTCCATTCTGACATGGATTTGACTGACATTCATCAATATCTGACAAAGAAATGAAAACAAAGACAGCAACAGTTCATGTGAATGGACTGGATAAAAGAATCATATTAGCGACTGAGACTGCACAGCCACACACAGTTTTTGACTTTTGGATGTTTTTAACATAAACTCTATTAAAGCGTAAAGAGCTTTATTCCGAAATACATTCTAATAATGTACAATATCTGTGGGCAAAGGAAGATGTTAGCCACTCAAATACAGGGACATTTTCCAGATTCTTGCTAATTCTCTTCAAACCATAACTTACATCCATGATTGCCTGGAACACTTTACATTAAGCATTGCATTATCAAGGCTTATTGCTTTGCTCTGGCTGTAATTGCCATTTAAATGACCATTTTAAGTTGGTGTTCGTTTAGTGTCTGGAACAACGGCGTAAAGCCGAGCCAATAATATTCCACTGATTAAATATGATAATAAATGAGTGCCTTATTACAGCAGAGTTTAAGCTATCTCTAACTTACACTAAATTATGTCAAAAAAAACGGTACATCAACAAAGCAGTAATGAGTGATATCAAAGCATTTAGATCCATCAGTTAAGATTTTTTTTAAATCAGTGGGACATATGATAAATACCATTTATTATACTTCAGTAGCTAATCAGATACAAATATATATATACATATATATATATATACACATACATATATATATATATATATATACACACACACATATATATATATATATATATATATATATATATATATATATATATATATATATATATATATATATATATATATATATTTAAAAGTTAGTTGACCACACCACATGGGTAATCTTTTACACAAAACAATTACTATAGATAAATACAGACTAATCCTAACCCTAACCCTAACCTTACTGTGCAAACGAAAATCTTTTACTCTTCTTAGTGTTTTTAAATAAATGCTACCTGGTTTTAAGGCTGTTTTTTTGTGATATGTAAATGACCCCACAATGTCTAATTGTTTAATTATAGTGAGAATCTAATGAATTAAATGTATTTTACACACTGACATACACAGACTAAAACACATAGTGTATGCACACTATTCTATAGAGGAACTTCTACTGACATTGTTATTAATGTCATGGTCTTAATGCAGATAATTAATACTAAATCCATCCCTAACTTTAACTTCAGTAACTCAAAGGAAACATTTTGTCTCTCTCTCTTTTAAATAAAAGCTGCAGTTTTTGTAAAAAAAAAAAAAATCAATCAAGCAATCAATAAAGAAGATAAAGGATTTTTCTTCATGGATACCAGGCACATGTCCCCACAAAGTAGCGGTGTAACACAATCCATATCTCTTTAGTGCTTCAAATATTGTTACTTATATTCTGAAATAAACCCAGTGGGAATGGCCTAAACATGAAGGGTTTTTATTTTTTATTAAGGGTTTTTAATTTTTATAAGGGTTTTTAATTTTTATTTTTTTTATTAAATACGAACCACACAACTACAACCCTGGAAACACTGTAAAAAAACAACAACCCAGAAATAAAAAGTCAGCACCATCAGCATGGTGTGTGAATCATGGCTCTGACTTCAGCTCCATCACTAGAGTTCATAATCCCTTGCAGAGATGGGATTTTTTATTTTATTTTTTTAAATCATGCTCATACAGTTATTATAATTTTTTTGTACAAGCCCATGATATTTTCTAAGCAATGTCTGTCCACTTCACAAAATATAAAGAAACTATTAGCCTAATTTAAAACAGAACAACCTGAACCAAGCAGTTGCTAAGGATGATGTAATGGTATCAGGTTAATAAATGGCCTTTCTTTGTCTCGCAAGCTTCATGTCCACATAAAAGTAAAAGGTCCCTGCTTGAACAAATCTGTTGTTGCATCTCACAACATCACGGTCCTGATATACACCACTATTTTCCACCAAATACCTTGTGAACCTTTATGGCAATATTTATAAAAAAAAAAAGGCTTTATGCATCCATTGATAATGCTAGTTATTCATTCTGAATATTGTATTCATATTCGATTGGGTAAAGGTAAAAAAAAAACATACACACCAAAGTTCAAAAGGTCTGCTTGCCTGTAACTACACTTTTCTTGCTGATTGTAGACCGAAGGGAAAATCAATTACAGCACAGATGGTGTATGAGAGCCATTAGCCTACACAGCATTTTAAGGGATATCTCATTGGCTGCGAGGTAAAGCCAAAGGTGAAAACCCACTGGATTATCTCTTCCTTTTTTGCCTGGAGAATGAATCCTCATACTGCTTGTACAATCAACGTTTTACAGTTAAGACGAATGTGCTAGGATGAAAGCAGAACTCTCCCATAATGACACAATGCAGCAGCAGGAGATAGCTCAGAGTCAAAGAGCCAGCTGATATGATGCAGAACAAGTGTAGCATGCCTAGACAGACAATCCATAGATCATGGAAAAGAGATTATGCAGCCAATCTACAGTACATGCATTCTCTATCTAATCAGAGAAAACCAAGCACAGAAAAAAGGCCATCTTCCATTCCTTCATCACATCCTCATATAAACCATCTCCACATCACCCTTCATAATGTTAACATGTTTTCATATCGCTTGGCCAGATAGGGCTCAGTAGTGTCGGCACATTAAATAGAAAGGTTTACTTGAGATGAAGTGTAATGAAATTCAGAGAATACAACCACAAACACATATTCTACTGTATGTAATTCTGTCATGCTCAGTGTATTAGAGACTAAGAAGTATGATTTACCAACATGATTCTGAGTATCACACTGACAGGAACTACACGAGAGAGCATTTTGTAATGTCAGTAAACCTCTGTAATTTTATTGAAGTACATTTGCGTATTATGGCGGTGGTTTATTTGCTTCTTATTCCCCAATGCCAAAAGCAATAATACAACTATTTTTGCCTTCAGACCTCAGTTGTAAGGGAAATAAAATGAATTAATAATAGACTGTAAAGTCCACAGTCATTGGTATAAGATCCTATGCCAACAAACAATCTGGTTGTAACATTACTAGAAACAAAAAGGGATGATTATAAACCCACTATTTGGCCTCAACCAGAAAAGGAAACGTTCCCATTGAGAGTGGTCACAACTCAAAGATTCTTTCTCATGTTGTCTCGAGGTTTTCTTTTTCCTTGCCACCGTTGCTTGTTTTTATCATCAGGGAACTAATCTACATCCGTATTTCTGTGAAACTGCTTTGTGACTATGTTTATTGTTAAAAGCGCTATACAAATAACTGTAATTTTCACTTTTCAGTGGATATAATATATATGATCACACATACAACAGGATTTGCTCTGTGGCAGTTAGAGCTTTCACAAGGTTTGGATTTTAATTGGAGCAAAACAGCATGCTGCTGATGCATGCTACAGCACCCTTAGAGTACCACAGCTCTCTCCTTCGTTTGCATTAACAGCTTTGATGTAGTCATGCAACACATTTTCAATTGCAACCTATTGATAATGGTAAGTCAAATCAAATTTCAGATGGCACTTTGAACTCTGGCTGTTTTAAGCAGCACTAAAGGAATTAGTCAAGCATTTTTACTCTTGCATGGCTCTTTTACTCTTAAATTGATTTCTTACAGCAACATGTGCTTATAAAGTTTTTGAATTGTCCATAGAATTTGAATAGAGTAATAGTTATATTTCTGCATAACTATGAACTAAAACGTCAGGGTTACGCATGTAACCCTGTTCCCTGAGAAGGGAACGAGACGTTGCGTTTAGCACAACTCTATGGAAACCTCTCGCACGTGACCGGTATCTGAAGCTTGTGTAAAATCATGCCTATTTATAGGGCTGCAGATGGGCAGATGACGCCATGCATGAACCTCAAAGTTAGAGGATGCTGCCCCACAGAGGCTCCATCAACAGGGGCATGGCTGGCCGAAATGGCGGCTATGTAAACCCTGATTGTAGAAGGAGCCCATCCTGCTGTGAAACTTTCTTGTAAGAACTCCAGGACTGTAGCTATTGTGCAGTTCATTGGGTCTAGCTGACATTCCTCACACCACAAGACAAAAAGCTGCCACTTGAGTGCATACAATTTCCTTGTGGATGGTGCTCTAGCATTTAACATGGTCTCTACAATCTCAGTTATGAGACCAGAATCTATAAGCTGTTGCCCCTCAGGGGCCAGACCCACAGTTTCCATAGTTCTGGCCAAGGGTGATAAATCAGCCCTCCGGCTTTAGACAGTAGATCCACCCTAAGGGCTCAAATGGGGCACCTGACAGACCGTCCAGGACCACAGAAGGTCCCAGGAAGGTATGCGCGGCCTGCAGATGGGCCTCAGCCGCCTGACACCACGCATAAACCTCGAAGTTATAGGATGTTGCTCCACAGAGGCTCCATCAACAGGGGCGTGGCTTAAAGCATTTTCCGGTACTCAGTTTCGGGTCCCGCTTTCACGCGACTACTCCTTGTTTTGCTAATTAAAGAGGCGTGCTCAGCACTTGAGGACTATATTAGTGTGTCTGCCAGTTGTAACTACAGCAGAAGCAATTATTGACCCAGGTGAACAGTAAGTGGTAAGTAGTAAGTGTTTCTTTCTGGATTTTTTAGTTGGAGCTTGTTTTAGAACCGATTGTCAGATAGAAGCTGTAACTGTGCTTCCTTGTTGCTACGAGCTGTATACTTGTTGCTAGATTAAAGCATTTTACGGTACTCAGTTTCAGTTTCGGTCGGGAGTCGCTTGTTCACGCGACTACTCTTTGTTTTGCTAATTAAAGAGGCGTGCTCAGCACTTGAGGACTATAATTATTGTGTCTGCCAGTTGTAACTACAGCAGAAGCGATTATTGACCCAGGCAAACAGTAAGTGGTAAGTGTTTCTTTCTGGATATTTTAGTTGGAACCTGTTTTAGCATCGATTGTCAGATAGAAGCTGTAACTGTGCTTCCTTGTTGCTACAAGCTGTATACTTCTTGCTAGATTAAAGCATTTTCACAACCTTACTTCCCTCTAACAACCCCTTTTCCTCACTTGAGGTAAACACCGCAACCGACATGCTATCTTCCACCTTAACATCTTCTCTTGACAGCATATTCCCCCTAACCTCCAGACCTGCTCGCACATCACCCTCTAGTCCTTGGCTCTCAGAAGCTCTGAGTAGCAACCGGGCCAAACTAAGAGCATCTGAAAAGAAATGGCGCAAATCAAACAATCCAATTGACCTAACCAATTACCGGACACTCCTCTCCTCTTTTTCCAAAAGCATCTCCATTGCTAAAGCCACATACTTCCAAGATAAGATTGGTAGTTCTCCCAACACACGCATTCTTTTCAAAACTTTTTCCTCTCTTCTCCATCCCCCTCCTCCCCCTTCCCCTACCTCTCTCACTGCTGATGACTTTGCAACTTTCTTTTCCAGCAAGGTTACATCAATCAGGAACCAGTTCTCAACCCCAGACATGCAAAGACTGACTCCTCCTCCACGTAACTCCCAACTGACATCCTTCTCTCCCCTCTCAGAGACTGAGGTCTCTAAACTCCTCCTCTCTAGCCGTCCCACAACCTGTTCCCTTGACCCTATCCCTTCTCACCTTCTTCAGTCCATCTCTCCCACACTATTACCTGCACTTACACACATCTTTAACACATCGCTCTCTACTGCCACATACCCTACCTCATTTAAGCAAGCCCGGGTTACCCCACTGCTTAAAAAAACATCACTCAACCCTGCTATAGTTGACAACTACAGACCTGTTTCCCTCCTCCCCTTTCTTTCCAAAACTCTTGAAAGAGCCGTTTTTAATCAACTCTACAATTTTCTCACACAGAACAACCTCCTAGACACCAAGCAGTCTGGCTTCAAGAGCAACCATTCCACGGAGACTGCTCTGCTTTCCGTCACTGAAGCCTTACGACTAGCAAGAGCAACCTCTAGATCATCTATCCTCATCCTACTTGACCTCTCTGCTGCTTTCGACACTGTGAACCATCAGATCCTCCTGTCAACTCTCTCCAACCTGGGCATCACTGGATCGGACAGATCCGTCAAGGTATCATGGAGCGGAGGTATTTCTGAAACTCAGCAACTCACAACTGGCGTTCCACAGGGGCCAGTTCTGGGTCCACTCCTCTTTTCCATCTACACTACATCTCTCGGTCAGGTGATTGAGTCTCATGGCTTTTCCTATCACTGTTTTGCTGATGACACCCAGCTCTATTTGTCCTTCCAGCCTGACGATCCATCTGTCTCTGCACGCATCTCTTCTTGCCTGTCAGACATCTCGGTCTGGATGAAGGAGCAACATCTTCAGCTTAACCTGGGAAGATCTGAGCTTCTCGTCATCCCAGCCTATCCCTCAATCAACCAGAACTTCACTCTACAGCTCAGTTCACTTACACTCATGCCAACCAGAACGGCCAGGAACCTTGGGGTGATTCTTGATGACGGCTTGACCTTTACAGACCACATCTCAGCAACTGCAAGGTCCTGTAGGTTCATCCAGTATAACATCAAGAAAATCCGACCATACCTCACCAAACAGTCTACACAGATACTAGTCCAGGCTCTGGTCATCTCTAAACTGGACTACTGCAACTCACTGCTTTCAGGCCTCCCAGCCAGCTCCATCAAACCCCTTCAGATGATTCAGAATGCTGCAGCGCGCATTGTCTTCAACCAGCCCAAGTCACACCCCTCTTCATCTCCCTCCACTGGATTCCTGTAGCTGCCTGCATCAAGTTCAAGGCCTTGATGCTCACCTACAAGACCTTGTCAGGAACAGCACCCTCCGACCTCAACTCTCTCCTGAAGGCATACATTCCCTCTCGCAATCTGCGATTGACTAGCGACCGACGTTTAGTAGTTCCCACTCAGCGTGGCGTAAAGTCCCTTTCCAGAACCTTCATGATTACCGTTCCCCAGTGGTGGAATGCACTTCCGATCTCAATCCGGACTGCAGAATCTCTCACTATCTTCAAAAAACAGCTAAAGACCCACCTCTTCCGTGAACACCTAACCAACTCCTAGGGGAAAAAAAAAACCAACCCACACACAACGCACTTACATCTCTACTCTGTGCACTTTGCTTCCTCTGGTATTCAATTAATGGATCTTGTATAGTAGCACTACTTGTATTGTTCCCTGCTTGATATATTGCTTTGCTTATTTGTAAGTCGCTTTGGATAAAGCGTCTGCTAAGTGAATAAATGTAAATGTAGGTCTCATCTCCGGCTCCCCTTCCGGATATATAAGAGATCCCCCAAACATGAGACGGCTAGCTGCCTTGGCAGCGACCGCCCCAAATCTGCGAGGCTTCCGAGAAGAGTGCAAGTCGCGAGCCGAGCTGCTTAATGTAGGCATTACCATGCGCAGCCTCTCGAAGCTGCCATCGCATGCTACACTCCTAAACACTTCACCCAGAAAGTGTGCACTATTCCCCGTGATGAAACGGGAGCAAGCCGTAACACACTTCTTGAATTCTCTCACTCATATTTCTCTCTCTCGCTCATTCCTTTTTTTTAAACGGATAGAAAAGTTCTGAGATTTTGAGAAAAGAAAGCGAGGAAATTAAGCATATTTTTATTTCTTTACACAAACAACCGACATGCAGTTGATAATAAAGATAATAAAGAAGATAATAAAGGCTGATGGCGCAGTTCACAGGTGACATATTTATATCACGCGACGCGCTTAATTGCCACGTCACCTGATCATGGCAGACCTATAAATAGGCATGATTTTGCACAAGCTTAAGATACCGGTCACACGTGAGATGCTTATGCTTAGTGTTATGCTAAACGCAACGTCAAAGTTCCCTTTGAAAGGGAACATCATTTTCACACAACTCCTAAAAGTAGATAAAGAGAACACGATTAAACAAATGAGACAAAAATATTATACTTGGTCACTTATTTATTGAAGAAAATGACCCAATATTACATATCTATGAGTGGCAGAAGTTTGTGAACCTTTGCTTTCTGTATTTGGTGTTACCCCCTTGTGCATCAATAACTGCAACTAAACATATCCAATAACTGTTGATCAGTCCTGCACATCGGCTTAGAGGGATTTTAGTCCATTCCTCAGTACAGAACAGCTTCAACTCTGTTGAAGACTGGTGCTCACTCACACCTGATTGTTATCCCATTGATTGAAATAACTCTAATTTCATCTTAAAATAAAACTGCTAATCCTAGAGGTTCACATATTTTTGTCACTCACAGATATGCAATATTGGATCATTTTTCTTAATAAATAAATGAAAAATGAATAAATTATATTTTGTCTCATTTGTTTAATTGGAATCTCTTTGTTTACTTTTAGGACTTGTGTGAAAATTATATGTTATAGAAAATATAGAAAATTCACTAACTTTCAAGCACTACTGTACAATTTCACATAGACTACCTTGTGGTTAGGATGGCTATATGATTTCACCTGCATTCCTGTTTGCACCTGCACACCTGTTTGCACCTGCATTCTGAATCAATTATATGTACAGTAATTATATGGAACACTGAAGATTTAATGCATTTTAGAGAAGCTGGAAAATCATGATTCAATCATAAGGACAAATGGTAAGTAATAAAGAACATTAAATATTTCAAAGGCCTAAATTCTCTCTGAGTGTGTGCTCACAGCTGTGAGATTAATCGGAGTGGCAGACAACGATGCAGCACAACCCACATTACAAAGTTTTACAAATCTTATATTCAGCAGCTTTATAAATGATCTCAAAATTAAATGGTGCAAGAGAGAATGCATGGAAATTTCTATGGCATGAAGGCCTAGGTTTTCTATGTAAAGATCACTGCCACTCTAACCTTACCAAAGAAGATAATAGCACGGCTTTGGGCAAGACCACTGTCACAGAGCACAGGGTGTATATTTTCATCTATCTGTACAAATACATATACAAAAATGTGTATCAATATGTACAATGTGTACTTATGGCATAGAATAGTGAAGGTTTTATCCCATTTGAAATGCTGTAATTAGTGGACTGCTAAGAATATGACATGATAAAATATTTGGTAACTATAAATCAAGACACCTCACTAAATTTAGTGCACTTAAAAAAAAACTCACTATGCATGCCTCTGGAAACATTTCCATATCTCTGTGTGTCATCCTTCAGAACTCATGTTCATCTTTAGCCACTACTTTACCATGATTATGAGGTCACGCAACGCAACAACACTGTCACCAAGTTGCTGATGGTATTGCTGCTGTGTGGATGACATTCCATGAGGATGAATTAGCTTGTGGGAACAAGACAACCTGTCTGGTGCCTGGTGCAACAACATCTCCCAGAGTTTTGACAAAAACAAAGAACTGATTGTCAGTTTTTGAAGAAAGTAGACAGACATGCTGTCTATTAGTTCGTTGACATGTATTGAGAAAATAGCTCTAAGAAACTTATTCTAGCTTAAAATCACTACCTTCCTAGTGAAAAAGAAGCAATTATGTGCATCAATTTCTCCATAGCTATCCTCCAAGACCCCTCACATTTAACTAGAGCCACTTTCTCGAGCCGTTTCACTGACAGTTTCATGGTTTGGTATGGCAGCTACACCATATCAGACTGCAAAGCACTGCAGAGGGTAATGAAATCAGCCCATCACATCATCGGGTCACTGCCCCCACTCAGCTCCAACGTCTATAAGAAATGCTGTAAGAGGAAGGATCGCAGTATCATCAGTGACCCTGTGCACCCCAGACCAAACCTCTTCACCCAGCTGCCATCCAGGAAATAATACTGGAGTTGTCAGTCAAGTAACAGCCAGCTAAAGGACAGGTTCTTTCCTCAAGTCTTCAGTCATCTTAACCTGTCTCCAATGAGCTATTTGCACTTTTTCATGTTTTATTACTCCCAATATAAAGTGTACTCACTATTTTCTCGCTCAGTTTGGCTTATCTATTGCCCCCTGACGTTTAATACATACCTTACCAGTTACTTTTTAATATTTAACAGTGTCTCATTTGATATAGTATCCTGGAGGAATAGTCTTAATTTTGGTACAAGGGTATGAAATTCGAGTGCGCTTTGTCTTTTGAGTTTGAAGAAAATAATTTATAATTACCAAAAAAGCGGACAGAGTAATTAACAAAAACTGCTGAGGATGCACAGCCCATCACTTTTGCATTGCTTCGCCAGCATCACTACAATCTGTTCCAAATAAGGGGTCTGCTGGAAACAAAAGCTGACTAAGACATGAAGCATCGCATCCTACAGAGGGAGAAGTACTTCTGGCTGCATATCTAGAAAAACAAGTATCTTTTACATTAGCTGTAAGTAGCAACAGCTCCAGAAAAATTTAGTTATTGATTAGGCTCAAAATATCTGAAGGCTCTGCACAAGTGAAATATGTAAAAGCAGCCTTGGACACTGAACCACATCCCAAAGGGCTGGAGCCTGACATCAACTTTCCAGGCAGGGGCACATTTCTCAGTGCCTCATGCAGATCTTAGGGTCTGAAGTTGGATCTTTCATTTCACGCTCTTCAGATTTATCCTTTCAATTTCACTGGCTGCCAAGGCATTTGTAAATGAGCAGCCAAATAAAATGTAAACAGCACCCCATTTCTAATGAATGAGACCTCAAATGCACTCAACAATTTCACCAACATGGCTGCATGCACGATTTCTTCTGGGCTTGGTGTCCACTCGGTGGGATCTAATAAAGCACTAAAAATTTGAGAGGAAAAAAATAATAGATCAATATGATCACCAAAAGACTTTCTTTGAAAGAACGCAGAAAGCTCCCTGGGATTACATTCTATCAGCCAGTGCTGCTGGGTTCAAACGCTGATGATTAAAAATGTAAACGCTCCTGACAGAGTCAGGCAGAGCTCACTTGCTATGCAGTGGTTGTCTGCAGTCTTCTTTTGGCTGTCAGCCCTCTCGTACCATTACTGAAAGCTATCAAAGAGCAGCTCTTCTTGTTTTTCTTATAACACGGGCAACAGTGTCAACCACATGACCTAATGCTGATTTGGTGCACTGACTCACAAAAGGTCTTCTCAGGACCTCTCAGAAAAAAAAAACAACCTCTTTTGCACCCCTTTTAGAAAAGAGTAGGACAGCAAAAATACTCGGTTTTCATCAGAACATTTATGTTGTATTCCAATTTTTATAAGAGACCTTAGAGCCATTGCTGACTGCTGAAACTTTTTGTGAGCCCTTCAGATTTTCAGAACTCCTGCTGCATTTGTAGAATTGCAAACACAGCATGTGCTCATGAAGAGTCACACAGAATTCTGTAAACATACTAATAATTTCACTCAGTTCAGAATGATTTGTCAGCAATGATGGTGTTCTGGGAATGCTCTGAATCCTGACGCAGTATTTCATTTTTTTTAGCATTTATTATTTTGCTTTAGAAGGACAAATTGGTGTCTTTCAAGATGGCTTGTGTGACCCGTTGATGGTGATTGCCTTCAGTGTAATTGCCTTGGCAAGCTGAGAATAGGTTTTTCAATAAAATTGGCTGTGAATTGTAGCTGGGATCAGGACTGTCACAGGGAGAGAGGGACGTGTGAGAGAGGCGACAAGCGCTCAGCCCTGATTCGTCTTATGTTTATTTATTTCAAAAAGGGACAGTGTATATTAATCAACATTCATAAATGTAAATGTACCCAAGTTAGCCCGAAGGCTCATTTTCATTGGTAGTCCTCCGGTGCCAGATGTTTTTAGGCATAAAACAATAATAATACAACCAGAAATTATAAACAACACAGCAATACAGCTAGACAGCACATATGTTATACAATAAGTTAAAAAAAAACAGACATAGATAAAGTATTCATATGGGTTAAAATTATTGTCGGCATTACTGATTGTGAAGAAGCCATTTCTTACGATTAGATTTAAATGAGTTGAAAGATAAACACTGTCTAATTGATTGTGGTATAGAATTCCACTGATGTGATGCTGTGAAGGAAAAGACAGCCTGGCTAAAAGAAGTTTTCCTGTGTGGAATTATGCAATTGGCCCTAGCTGTACCTCTAGTTACTCTTTTTTCATCCTATTAAAAATGAATAAAGTCAGCCAGGGGAAGGGGGAGCTAAACCATACATAATCTTATGAACTAAACAAACATTTTTAAACTTAATGAGGTTTTCCCAGCTAAACAAATTATATGTTGTGTCTTGCTCAGAACAAATTCTTTGTAAATGTAACTATGCAATTATTGTTCCTCAGTAAACAAGGCACTTAGAATAACTATCACTCCAGTGTAATGACAAAAACAATCATAAACATATTGATTCTCCACAAAATGTCCTGCCTCAATCTTGTCCTGCTCAGGCTGTAAGCTCAGGCTGCGGTAACATGAAGCATTAAGGACTCTGGGACCTATATACCAACACTTCTTGTGGCTTGATTAATTAAACAAGGCTTAGGAAATGCCAAGAGAATTCTTACATCGCACTGGGTGGAAAAAGGCCAGGCCTGAAGTTGAGGATTAAAGTGTCATGTTAGCCCCACAGATCTGCACCCCTGTGACAATGACAACAAATGTACAACCACAATCTATTATATTTCAGTACTTAAGAAAACTGACAGATACTGTCCTAGTCAAAGATCGATATTCTTGAATCACACCAGTTTGATCAATAGCCATTCAATTACTTATAGAGATTTATGCAATGGCGTAATACCAAACAGGAGGTTATATTGTGATTTACAATACTTAAGGCAGGGTATCTCACCTTTAAGAAGATCATCAGGGGTGATCTACAGTGTTATGCTTTTGTCTCGTTGCATATAAAATATTGGGGGTGTATACTGGGTTATTAATAATTATTGCAGTAAATTACCGTAATGGCCCAACTATTCCGATTTATCAAGGCTGATTGTAATCACTGACTCAGAATTGAATTACGCACATTAATACCAAAATTGCACATATCCATATTAAAACGGTAAATGGCACACTTTTATAGCACTTTTATCCAAAGCGCTTTACACTGTGTCTCATTCACCCATTCACACGCACACACGAATGGTAGCAGAGCTGCCATGCAAGGTGCTAACTTGCCATCAGGAGGAACTTGGGGTTCAGTGTCTTGCCCAAGGACACTATGGTATGTGGAGTCATGTGGGCCGGGAATCGAACCGCCAACCCTATGATTATTGGACAACCTGCTCCACCACCTGAGCCACAGCCGCCCCATTAATAAGGCCTCAAACAGACTTAAGTGCACTCTAACATTCCAATGGAGTTTGCGCTCATGTGAAAAGCAAACAAGAAGACAAGTTTTGGCTAAATTATTTCCGAAAAACTATCATAAAAACTAGTGCAACCTCAGGACTGTAAATTAGGAATTCTCACAGTTGGTCATGCAGTTGTGTTGCCCTTCATACAGGAAGCTGAAGGCGAATGCTGGACAGCTTCCAAGAAATCACAGGCTTCACTCAGAGAGAGCAGCTCTGGAGGTTAGAACAGCCATGATTGTGGTTTTAAGCCAGACAGGCACAGGATGCTGTTGACAGGGCTAGTGCAACAACTCAGGGAGCGTTGCAGAGCCTAATGAGCAGACGTGTCACAACATCTCAAACTGTTGCTTCTCTGATCTGACAAGCCCTCTGTTCTCTGTGCAGTGGGGTGAGGTCAAGCTTGCTCACTTTCATTGCTATCTTCAACAGCATGTGCATGTTTGAGTGTGTGAAAAAGGATACAACAGAGATAAGCATATGAGGGGGTGGGGGTTTGAAAACTATTTAAGGGCCAAAGTTTTATAGGGGACAGAAATCTTGGTACTGGATTCAGTCCTACATCCTGTATGATCACACAGCATGCCATGCCATGCCATAAGAGACTTGAAGTGATTTAGGAAGCTGTGCTGAAAACAGAACAAATATAAAAGCACACAGGAAGCAAGAAAACATTTTCGGGCTTGACAACCTACTTTGAATAAAATTCACTCCTGGGTGTAGGGATTATAAAACCAGAGGGTCTTGTCCTTTAAAGCCAGGCTATTTATTTAATAATAATAATCTAATAATTCTCATGGTTATTTAGTGAGTAGCATAATACAACTCAAAAGAGTGACAGTCGGAGAAAGTGAGTGGTAAGAATTACACACCTGTGTAGAATTTGGCTAACAAGTGTTCTGTGTTTCAGTGAGCGGTGGCAAGGATAAAGAGGGGTGAGATGAGAGCCGAGAGCTCTGCAGCACAGAGCCTTGTGTGTGTCTATACTGTATATGTGCACATTAAAATAAAATATCTGAAAAGTGAAAGTAATAATGAAGGAAAATAAAGGGCCTTTTTGAGTTGTCCCAAGCCTGCTTCTCATCTCCCCATTCCTGACCCAACCCAAGAAAAGTGTGACATATGTCTCATGGCATCGAGGCACAGTGGTGCAGTGGGTAAGATTAACATCCCCCAGATCCAGTGTTCCTTTTCAATACTGAGCTCAGGTTACTGTCTGTGTGGGGTTTTTTGGGGGTTTGTTCAACACATACCATGGCGGTTTTCTCTTTTATCTCAGGTTTCCTCCAATCTCCCAAAAGCTGATAGTTGGATCAGCTCTCCTATATTGCTCCTGGGGGTGAATGAGTATGCATGGAGCCCTGTACGATTTCATTTCATGCTCAGGTTTCTCAGGATAGGTTTTGAACCCAAAGATACAATAACCAGTATAAAGCAATTGCTGAAGACGAATGAATGAAAAAGCAAAATGAAAAAAACAAAAAGGAAAAATGACGTTTAACATCTTTTGAAGTTTGATCTTATGTACAGGAAACTTAATTGGCCAGTATGAGCACACATATTCAGAGCTGAACACTGCTTTATCGACACCACCACTGTGCTTTCACACCTGAAGAAATGGCAGAACACTCAAGAGATGGAGTTACTGATGTGTTTTCATCCTATAGCAAAAGGGTCTTGTTTTTGTCCTTTAATGGTTTCACTAAAATTGTGTGTGTCACTAAATCTGGAATCAGAGGATTAAGAGTGCTCTAATGGCAGAGCATTCCTCACTTACATTCTAAGGTATTTTGAGCCCATAGGTTACAGCGCAAAATTATTAATAGAGCAGCCTTCATGCATCATTCATATGCAATTAAGGGACTGGTGCCTATGCAATGAACCTAGGAAATGCAGTTATGAGAATGGGAATGGGTTTATTTTCAGTTCTTCATCTGGAAGTAGGTAAAGAAGAGTATTGTTCCTTATGCTGCTTGTCTATAAATTAATTCTGTGAGTTTATCTGTGAGTTCTGAAAGGTTAGGCTCTGGTGAAGGCAATGAAATGAATTTTGCCAGAGAAAAAGACCAAAGAGCCATAGGGCTGCTTTCACATCATCTGTGCTGCATATAGCAATTTCCATTCAACTTCTGTGCAAAATAACAACAAGCCGTCAGGGAACAAAAGCTGCAATAAGAAAAGCAATAGAGTTCTGCAGCAAAAAAGAGAAAATGCAGTGAAAGAAGCAAGCTGTCCAGCTTGGTAACTGGGCTGAGTGCATATGAGAGATGAGAAATGCTTTGTTTTGATGAGAAACAACAAAACCAACCATGGTAGATTGGCGCTGTTGAAATTTGAACATATGAACTTCTGTCCATTATTCAAAGCCTTAACCACTGAGCCACCACAACATGCACAACTAGCTTACATTAACTCACTCAATTCTACCACTGAATTAACTTGCACTAAAAGACTGCATTGAATCAGTGTAAGCTAGTTGAACTTGCTGTGTTATAGATGAGAAAGTTGCAATTTTAAGTTGCTTTCTTTAATTTGCTCATCCTAATGAGCAAATGTCCTGGATTATCTATTTTATTACTATTATTTTACAATGTGTAAGATAGTACAGTACATTACAGTAAATATATTTACAGTTACCTTATAAATTACCAATAAATTGCTGTAAAATTTACAGCCAATTTTTACAGTGTAGGGATCAACATCAACAGGGCAGATTAATTTTGTCTAAACTTTTGTATACTTTCCAGTAATGGTTGTTGACTATAGTTAAGTGGTTGACTACTTACAAATGCTAAGAGTTAAAAATTCTGCTTTGATGATTTAAGTTTAGTAGCCTTGATAAATGATCTAAACTTACGGGTTTTTTTTTCTAGAAGAGCATACAGATGCAGATGTAGAGTCCTTGAAGACATGCTTGCCAGGATTGATTGTTAAATAAAATTTCAAAGAATCCTAAAGAAAATGTTATTTTCTAAAATGCATAATGACACTGATTCAGATAAAATATTAGTACTTGAAAAGAAAAAGGCAAAATCTGAATTTAAATATGCTACACAAATATTTGCCTTTAATTACATACTCAAATTAATTAAAATTATAATTAACAAAATTTATTTACATAATCAAATTATGAAAATAAGTCTTGAAGAATTATGATTCTCTATGTTTGAGATCCAGATTGAGACAGTGTGAAAGACAAATAGAGAGGACAAGGGAGAAAAAAAACCCTCATACCCCCCTGTACTCCCCCCATACTGGAGAATGCAGTTAACTAAATTAGGAAGACCATCTAATAACCTTCCCTGGCTTGTAGCTGACCCAGGCCACTACCTAATGATTGTGCATCAGCACCTGTCATTTCCCCTGAAGGCACAGTTAAACTGATGGACAACATCTGCTATTATTTTTCCATTGTCTCTAAGCACCAATAGGCTTGTACTGATTTCTCCAGATATTCTTCAGCAGGACAACAAAGTGACCCTCAGGTAACTTAATTCAGCTTGCTCTCAAACAAAGCTGATTTGTTGACCCAAGCTCAATAATCAGTGACCGCAGATTAACATAGCTTTCTCTGTGAAGTAACAAATGCAGTGAGAGGAAGAAGTGCTGTTAGCTTTAATGGCCCATTCTTTAACTACAGCACACCAATGAGGGCTCTTATTCCTATACTGTATATTCCTATTAGCTCATTTGTTTCCATCCGACAATATTTGACTGTTTTACAGACAGCCTGACCCAGGAGAAACAGGTCCTGTCCCTGTGGACACTCTTTGATTACCTCAAAAATATTTCAGCTGCCTAGTAGTAATGTAGTCTATGCATTATGTAGGAATCCT
The DNA here is from genome assembly GCA_012411365.1 of Ameiurus melas. NCBI lineage: Eukaryota > Metazoa > Chordata > Actinopteri > Siluriformes > Ictaluridae > Ameiurus > Ameiurus melas. Next base: position 17,599,040 of record CM022762.1, read on the forward strand.
AAACACCTCTTCTCAAATAATCGCTGAGCACAACTTAGGGAAACTTAGGGAAATCCTCTGAGAATAGTGTGGCTTATTTATTTCTTTTTAAACTGTGAAAAAAGAGAAAGAATGAAAGAAAGGCAAGGAGGATAAAATGACAGGAGTCAAATTGCTTATTTGAATTCACCCCATCTCGTTCATAAATAAACTGACTAGAATGTGCAAGTGTAAAGTCGCAGCAAATCTGGTCAGGGCTTTGTGCTAACATGTAATTAACCTACTTGCCATTATGAGTAATTAATATTACACAAAAAAGATGCTCACAAAAGAGCTCTACCAACAGTCAACACAAGCTAATTACAGATTCCTATGAAAATATTTAATAACATATTTTATAATATATATATATATATATATATATATATATATATATATATATATATATATATATATATATATATATATATATATATATATATATATATATATATATCAATCAGAGTTACTGTTAGCTGGTAAGTTAGGTGGTTAGTTGGTAGTTATTGACTTAAAATTTCAACAAAAAGCAATTCAGACAAAACAGACAGCAGATATATCACAAAATACGTTCACAATTGTACATCCAAATAAGGTCTCTGTCTGCGCAAATATTTTTTAAGCCTCTTACCCCTAAGTTCCCACAGTATTATGTCCCACAACCCTATATTCCCCATAGAAACAGCACGCCAACCCGGAGTTCCCAGGCCAAAATTGGCCTCAAAATCAACATTTTAATTTTAACATTTTTAGGCCTTGAAACAATTTATAGTAAAGTATTTGTATAATATTACTTTGAAAATGAAGCAGTTCAGTATTTTTACTAAACTTAGAGCACAATTCCTAACTAGAGAAATTACGAAAAATGCTCACTAAAATCTTTCTACTCATTTAGAAGTACCATACAAGCATCAGCGTGGTCAATGCCTTTGAATAAATTCAAGTAAATGATAAATAAATAAATAAATAAATGCATTTCAGCGCCAAAAGTCAACTTTCTGCTGATAATCAGACCAGCAGGGACTGTTTCACGGGCACACAGAAATGGTCAGGTTATGAGACGGATCAGGGTCTGAATCAGGAGAGAATCCTCGATCTCACCTGTGTAACTGTGTATGTTTTGTTTTTTTTCCACTGTTTTAGATGTACCCATGTTCACTGTAGGTGTAACTTTACACTACTGTCAGCTGAACGTTTACACTGTAAAGCCGCTATATTGGCCATACGGGGATTTGGCATGGACGACCAAGCCGGTATTTCGTCCTTACAGGAATAGATCAAAGACGGCAAGCCGGTTTTTCGGCCATACTGGGTAAGAGGGTTAATACATTTTTCTCTAACGTGCATTCTGATTTAGCCACCTTCAGGAGGAGAAGATCACAGGCTGATGTGCATCTGTTATGAAACAGGAGGTGTTGCAGAAGCAGGTGCAGATTAACGTCTTAATATATAAACAAGCAGACAAAACATAGGGAGCGCGGTCTATACTGAAAAAGATTACTACGGTAAACATAAGACTAAAGTCTAGGCATGGCACGAGAGCAGGACATGGAAAGAAGTAAGATTAGCATGCATAACGCATTCACCATTACATTCAAACATACTAATAATACTGCGAAGTGCACAGCAACACGAGGGATTTAAATAACCAACATAATCAAGCTGAACCACAGAGAGCTGGGACAAATTAAAGACACACCCTCGAACATAAACCAATAACGGAACAGGAAGGGAACAAAACCATAATCTGCCGGCGGGAGCATAACAGAACCCCCCTTCAACGGCAGTCCAGGGCCCCTGTGTGATATGTCTCTTGCTGCATCGGAAAACAGGGCTGCCTCTGCCGGGCAGCAAACTGGAACACCGGATGACACCCACAGCAGGACTGGAACGCTGGACGACACCCCCAGCAGGACTGGAACGCTGGACGACACCCCAGCAGTACTGGAACGCTGGATGACACCCCCAAACAGGACTGGAACACTGGGTAGCGCCCCCAGCGGGGCTGGAGCTCAGAGGGATGTCCTCAGCGGGGCTGGACAACGGGATGGCTAAATCGGCAGAGCTGGACGACGGGACAGCTAACTCGGCGTGTGGGAGGTCCACAGCTGAGACCTCCCCGTAGGCCTCAAGCTGGAGCACTGAGGGTGCGGTTACCCCCCAACCCCCCCAAAAAAATCAAGGCCAGCCTTTGGTTCCAGACTGGACAACACAACTGGGTTCCCTGCAGGGCAGGAAGGTGGAGTGCTGTTCCCCTCCGGGTCAGAGGATGGGGCGCAGTTCGGGGCAATGGGACGGGGGAGAAGCGCTTCCTCCATAGTGCGGAGTATCTGATTTACTTCATTCACCCACTGCTGGCTGCATGGCGTGGTGGGAAGCCCCAGGAATTCGGATAGCTCTGCTGGCTGCATGGCATGGTGTAATTCCCCTGCAGTGGGAAGCCCCAGGAATTCGGGTAGCTCTGCTGGCTGCATGGCGTGGTGTAATTCCCCTGCAGTGGGAAGGCCCAGGAGTTCGGGTTCTCCGGCAGTGGTGGCGGGGGAACTTGCGTGGGTTGAGACGTGGCACATGGCACGGCTGGCTGCAGCGGTTCTAGAACGCGGTGGAGCTGAGCAAGTTCCTCGTTGAGCTGTTTGCTCTGTTCCCAGAACGAGCCTCAAACTCGGCCACTTCGGTGGCGCTCATGGTGACCTGCTGCTTCCGCATGATAGGCACAGTATTCTGTTACGAAATAGGAGGTGTTGCAGAAGCAGGTGCAGATCAACATCTTTATTTATAAACAAGCAGACAAAACACAGGGAGCGCGGTCTATACTGAACAAGATTAACTAGGTTAAACAGGCATGGCACGAGAGCAGGACATGGAAAGAAGACTGCTTAGCATGTGTAACGCATTCACCATTACATTCAAACATACGGATACTGTGCAAAGTGCACAGCAACAAATCTTTCAACATAAACCAATACCGGAACAGGAAGGGAACAAAACCAAAAACCAAGGCATGTGTCCATCCGCAACAATCCTCTTTACGTGACTCAGCAGCAGTCTTTGCCCTTTGACGCCGCAGCGCCATCTGCCAGCGGGACGTAACAGCATCTCAGGCTGCAGAGAAACGCTATACACATTCGATTTCACTTCAGCAGCAGTGAGCTTCTTTGCCATGAAAAATTTCAGAAAATACTCATAAAAATAAAAATAAACAAATTAGCATTATTTCTTTTTTTATATTAAAATATATGTGGCAAACTGCAGTTTAAAGTTTTTGTTTTGAATGTCTATTTTATTAGACACTAATTCCACAACTGCCATTTCATTTGATTGTTTTGTTGTTAGTACTATATCGCTGTAACACATCTGGGCTGGGATGGGAATGAGGAGACGGAAAGCTGAGGACAACATGAAATGTCTTTTTATTCTCTCTATTTTTATTCTTTATATTTTCACTTTTCAGAACTCTTTCAACTACACACGTCTTTGTGCTGGTCTCTCTCTGTCTCTTTGTCTCTCTCTCTCTCTGTCTCTGGTTACGGGAGCCACTGAAAGCACAGACGCACACAAGTAAATTCAGGCTAATCCAACACAGGTGACAATCACGCTTTACCTGCTGATTTGACCCACCTCCTCTCCATCCACAGCTGACGCTAGACCATGCCCCCACATCCACAATCACATATACTAAAATGTTACATTGAAAAAGAAACACTAAAATGAGCTGACAGGTAGGATTTTTTCCAGTACATTAAACTTCATCATTCCCAGACACTTTGGCCGGCACCAAGATTTTTTAGTGGAAACGCCAATACACACACACAGATATCACATTCTTTAATTCGTTAACAATTAAGGCTGAAAGCTGAAATGAACCCTAGAGATACCAAAATACATTGCATATGTGAATAAGATGTGATTTGAACCATAGATATCAATTATGAGCCCCTACTCTGCCTTTTACAATGTAATTTGCACTGCATTGAAGCAGTTAGCATACAGATGCCTGTAACTATTGATACACATGCAGTTTAAAAGATAGAGCATCCCTTCTGCCTTGGTTAGTTAACATAATTCAAGCAATGATTGTGTAACTGCTGTGTTGAAGGATTGATAATCATGACCCATGATAATGAAGCCTTGGTGCCTTTTGACACAGTGGAGCATGGCTTTGACCTTTGACCTCAAAGCATGTTCACAATTACATATCACGAGTAGCCCTTTATCAGGACTTATGGATTTGCTGAGAGTGAGCTGCTTCAATAACATGCCATGTGTCTGTATACGTCGTTTGGGCTTCTGAATATTTTAGCCTTGCTGTAAACACCCAATTTTGCAGCCAACTAATGCTGATGTTTTTGTTTTAAGTGAAACTTGGTTAAACAAATCTACTCTTGATAGGGATGTGACTATAGATGGGTACAACTTATTCAGAACAGACCGACCTAAAAAGGGTGGAGGTGTTGCAATATATGTGAAAAAGTAATTTATTGTAAATGTAGTTGTCTTAAAGTCAATAAGTAGACAATTTGAATTATTGGCTCTTGACTTAGAAGTCTCTAAGAAATTTCATATCATGGTTGTTGGTTGTTATGGATCCCCTTCAGCTGACAGTAGTACTCTTTCTTCTTTGAGGGAGTTAATAACAAGTTTAAATTATAATGAAATTGTCTTTTTAGGAGATCTCAACTGGAATTGGCTTTTGCCAATGTCTGATCAATTTAAATCATTTTGTGATTCTTTTAATTTATTTCAGATTGTGAATAGCCCCACCAGACCTAACTTAAAACATCCAGACAAATCATCCCTAATTGATCTAATTCTTACAAATGTCCCTCACAAATATTCCTGTGCTTCTGTTTTTGCAAATGATATAAGCGATCACTGTCTTATAGCATCTGTAAGGAACACAAAAATTCCTAAAACAAGAATACGCATAATTTTTAAGAGGGCAATGAAGCAGTTCTCAGAGCAAGGCTTTTTACATGATTTATATGATTTTGATTGGGGAAAAATTAGCCTTATTGATGATGTTGAAAATGCTTGGACATTATTTTATGATGGTTTTATAGGCCTGGTAAACAAGCATGCCCCACTTAAAAGACAGAGTGAAAGGGCGAAAAAATGTTTGGTTTAGTAATGAATTGTCTGACCTCCTTCTTGAGCGAAATCAAGCCTGGGCTCAAGCTAGAAGGTCAAAACTAGAGTCTGACTGGTTGAAATTTCGACGGTTGTGGAATTTATGTACTGTAAAAATCCGTAATACCACATCAGTCTATTTCCTTTCTGAAACATCCAAAAATTTAAATAACCCTCTTAAGTTCTGGAAAACAATCAAATCATTAACCAATGCACAAATAGATACAGAAGTTATCTTATATTGTTGTTGACAAAATTGAAATTCTTAATAGTTTTAATAATCATTTTAATGCTGCTAGCTCCCTTTATGACACATTACATAATCCAGATTCCAGCTCTCCCACTGTATGTCCTATTGATCAGTCACTGGTATCTCAATCATTTCATTTTAAGACAGTAACGGTACCAGAAGTAAGGAAGGCTTTGAAAGATCTAGATCCAAAAAAAATCATCAGGTCCAGATAATTTGGAACCATATTTTCTAAAAATATCTGCAGAATTGATAGCCAATCCAGTTGCATATTTTATAAATGTTTCGTTAGCTAGGAATCAAATAGCAACCATTTGGAAATCTGCCAATGTTATCCCCCTTTACAAAGGTGGTGACTCCGTAAACATTAATAACTATAGGCCTATTTCTAAATTGTCAGTATTAGCTAAAATAATGGAATCATTCATTAGCATTCAGTTGAAAAATTATTTAAATATTTTGAATGAATTCCAATCTGGTTTCAGGAAACAACATAGTACAATAACAGCTGTTTCAAAAGTTGTAAATGACTTTTAAGTTAAGACTTTTAAGGTTAAGATCTTGGACAATAAACAGTATGGTGCAGCACTGTTTATTGATTTCTCAAAACTTTTGACACAGTGGACCATAAAATACTTCTTCAAATACTCACCTCTATTGGACTATCAGAACAAGCAGGATGGTTCAACTGTTATTTATCAGGAAGTACACAATGTGTTAAAGTAAATGGCCATCTATCTCCCTAAACATTTCAAAAGGGGTGCCTCAAGGCGCAATTCTAGGACCCCTTGTTTTTATCATTATACAAACAACCTCTGCAATAATATAAAAAATACAAATTATCATTACTATGCTGATGACATTGTTCTCTATTGTTCTGGGTCCACGTTAGGTCAAGCAATCATAACTTTACAATCTGCTTTTAACATCTTGCAATATAATCTGGCAACTTTAAAATTAGTGTTAAACTCTGAAAAAATTAAGGTCATGACTTTCACTCTGAGAAAATTAAAGGAAAACTCTATTTGTACACTATCAGGTACAGAGATCGAAGAAGTGTAACATTACAAATACTTGGGCATTATTATTGACCAGTCACTCAGTATGTTTACATGGACAACAATAATCCACTCTTGATCTAATTTAGACCATACTTTGATTAAGAAACCACCATGTAAACACCAACCTTAATCTAATTAAGGTCATAATCTAAGTAAGCTCTTATCGAATTAAGACCGGTGGAGTACTCCTGTTTTAATCGTATTATGGACGTGCATTACAGACATGTAAACACCTTAATCACATTATGAACGTCGTGTGATGCGTTTTCACTGCATTTTGCGACAGGACACGATCACACACGGCAGAACTCTCTTGTTACGGTGAACAAGAGAGTTCGGCTGTGTCCCAAACTGCATACTTTCCTACTATAGGTCTGTAGTGGGAAAAATACATGTATCTCGGCTACTATACAGTAGGTAAGTGTGACGTCGAACGTCCTGGCTCGGTGACGTAATGACGCGAGCTCTTAATCTAATTATGATCTATAACATGTAAAACGGGAACATGACAGGAGTGTTCTAAAAGCGACTAATGTAAACACCTTAATCACATTATTACCTCAATTATATTAAGGTCAATAATTAGATTATTGCTGTCCATGTAAACGTAGTCATTGTCTTTTACAGTGAATGTCTAAGATTTGGTTAAAAGGTTGAAATTGAAGTTAGGTTTTGTTTTTGTTTTTTTAGAATCAAGTCGTGTTTATCTTTTGAAGCAAAAAAACAACTGGTAAATGCAACATTTTTGTCTGTCTTGGACTATGTTGATATTTTATACATGTATTCTACCTCCCAGTGTCTTATTGCTTTGGACACAATGTTTCATGGAGCATTGAGATTTATTAAAAACTTAAAATCTCTCACTCATCACTGTTTGCTGTATTCTCTGGTCAGATGGTTCTCCCTTACCATTCAGCGTTGGATGCACTGGCATCTTTTTATTTATAGGGCAGTGTTGACAATTCTTCCTCCTTATTTGAACACTTACATCCTCCCGAGGATTGTAGGGACATATCACTTACGTTCAAGGAATGTATTTTTATTGTCTGTCCCTAAAGCTCGTACTAACTTTGGAAAAAAGGCTTTTCATTTTGCAGCACCATCTGCATAGAATCAGCTTCAGAAGGAATTACAGTTGAAGGAGTTGGTCTCACTATATTCTTTTAAATGTTTTTTAAAGGACCTTGCCGAAAGGCAGTCTGTTTGTCACTGTCTTTTAAATTGATTAAGACCCTGTTTTTTTATGATGACATTGTTGTCCAAATATGATGAGTGAAAGTGTGTCTATGTGCTTATTTGTGTCTCTGTATTTATTTGTAACTGTGCTGCTGCCACTTGCCAGGACACTCTTGTAAAAGAGATTTTTAATCTCAAGGAGTTTTTTATCCTGGTTAAATAAAGGTCTGAATGAATCAATCAATCAATCACAAAATTCTTGTATTTACATAATCTTCCATCAAAATGCAATATCTCTAAACAAACTTTTCCACTACATAAGCATACATGTATGAGTTAGGAAAAATCTAACATTAGACATCACGAAGTGTAAATGCTCTGTCTGTTTCAGTCTGAAACACACCATGTTACAGAAGAAAAATGTGTTCTCATTTCCATTTCATTGTTTTACCAGGAGGTAATGTATATCTTTAGAATGAATAGATGATTAATTAGTGTATGTTACTGTATGTGTAAATCTAATGTTATATATAGTGCATTTACATTGCACCATAAACAAACAAAAAAAAGACTTGTGTATCAATATTTATAATCAATATATTATCTTCAATTATGTAAGGTAAAAAATTGATTTTTAGTGAGTTTACCTCAATGAAGTGAAAAGAGACATTAGAGCATATCATAAAATGTAAGTCTTGATTGAATCCAGGTAGTAGGTTTCACTAATGACAGCTGTGAGATTACCATAGATCTACAGGTGCACTTCAAATAATTAGAATGTCATGGAAAAGTTAATTTATTCCATAATTTAATTTAAAAAAGTGGAACTTTCATATATTGTAATGCATTATACATAAAGTGAAATATTTCAAGCCTTTTTTTTGTTTCAATCTTGATGATTACAGCTTACAGCTCATGAAAATCAAAAATCCAGTATATCAAAATATTACAATAAATAATTTATAATACAGAAATGTGGACTTTCTGAAAAGGATGTTAATTTTTAATGAGATGCACCTGTATTTTCTGCTCTTTCAGAGTACAGCACTGATGTGTGTGCAGGTTGCACCACCATTTCTATGCTCTTCACAGCTGTTCTTAATCACAGAGACACAGCACTACTGTAAACAACACTGAATTCACTTTGGGGCTTATGATCTTCATAAAGCCAAAAGAAGCTAAAATTGCTGAATGAGAAGGACAGCTTTTATGTAAATTTGTTAACTCTCACAGCTTCGTGCACCACTTGAGTCCTCACTTGCTTTGCCACACACTGGGCTTGTTGTTGTAATCAATCTCCTGTGATCTAACAAGAAAATTACAAGTGTGCCAACAGTGAAGAAAGGACAAAATAAGCAACACGCTACATTATCCCCTCAAGGTAGCACTGCTTCATTGTCTTCATTGCTGTCATGTGTGTAATCACCAACATCAGTAGTGCTCAGCAGCAACATCAGAGCAGGATTGCCAATCAACTTTCCTTCATATTTTATTTTTCCTTCACTCAACCCTTGACCTTGAGCTGTGATCTGTGCACTCATTTGTTCACTTACCGATCTCGCAGCTCTCTCCGTAGAATCCCAGAGGGCAGAGGCAGCTGTACCCTTCGCCTTCCCTCAAGCAGCTGCCCCCATGCAGACATGGGTTCGTCTGGCAAGGCTCCTCCTCTGCTGGAGAGAGGAAACAAAGAAAAACTAACATTTCTAAGAGAATAATGTGAAGACCTTTGAAATGCTGAATTTTTCAGGAACTGACCAATCCATGCTCCCCCTAATTTCCCTGGCCTTAAAATCATTGCTTACACCCTGTCCAGAGTGTACCCCACCTTGTACCTGATGCTCCCTGGGATAGGCTCCAGGTTCCCCATGACCCTGTAGGATAAGTGGTATAGAAAATGGATGGATGGATGTTGGTTTTAACCTCTCAATTGTACAAAAACTTTATCAACATCCATTAACATGGTAGAATTTTGCCTTCATTCCTCCATTCACTGTGATGCTTTCTGACATCTTAATAATTTTTTATTGAAAAAAAAATGTTTTAATAATTTTTTCATTGCTGTGGGTTTCTGTATAAAGCCCTTCCCAAAACACAAAGCTGATCTATTATACCTTTAGGCAGCTGGATTTAAAGAAAAAACAAACAAACAAACATAATCTTTGTAGATATTATAGCCATTTGATGTTTTGTATTCAATATAAAAGGTCATAAGCTTGGGTATAACCAGCAGAAGTAAGATCTAGCCTTCCAGAATAAAGTTACAGAAGAGGACTGTCAGGTCCATGCATGCTTTCTCTATTCTTTCTCTATCCCTGGCATTACTAGGGATGACGGAGGGGAGTACAGGCACATGACTTTCAGCACAATGACAGATTGGCATGAATTTGTTGTCGGCACCCTGCTTATCATGATGGATGCTCCCTGGGGAAGGACAATGTGATCCAGCTCTTCCCACTTCACTGATGTGCTCGGCTCTCATAAATTATCCACTCATCGCCTTGTGGTGCCACATACTGCCGACTGTTTTTATGCTGCAATTTTTAAGTATTCTCATGAGTTATAACTCTGTGAAACCCCTGCTATACTGTATGTGTTTTGGGGGGTCAACTATAAATGAGAGACAAATTAAATGTCATAATTAAAATCACAATAGGAGGAAACTTTAAAAGGAGTCTGGCCCAGTGAATGTCTCTTTAGGTCTCTCTTGGCTTGTTCTGGAAAATTGATTAAGTGCTGTTGTGTAATTCATTAGTATCCCAGACCACATCACACACTGCATAGCCTCTATTATATTATACAACCAGAAGTATAAATCCTAGCATAAACCTGAAAGACATTCAGGCTGATTCAGTAAAGAATTTTCCTGCAAATATGTGCACTGTCTTGATGTTTTTTTAATTGGTAATCTATTGAACTATGAAAAACAAACGAACAAAAAAAAAACAAAAACAGAAAGCATTCTGTGATCAAGCAGATGGATTTGTAACATTTATAACAGAAACTAAAACACAATCATAAATAAACACAGAAGTAGCTCTGAGAGCTTAAGCTGCCAGAACATGGAAAACCTTGTATTATGCTTTATGACTTTTGGACCCATGTAATAGTTTCTCTGGCTGCAGAGCCCAACTTTTGGTTGTGAAATATAGCAGCCCGAGTGCTAATGTCTAACACTGTGTCCTTCCACCACCATTAGCTGGCATTGAAGGCAAGGGTGACTGACAATGCAGTAATGGACTGGGTGGACAGGGGGAGTCTGATGAGGACAGGAATGCGACCAACCATCAACATGCTCACACTAAACAAATGGCACCAATATATAAAAATACACAAAAAATACTCTCTAATTTGGTTGGCATTAATAATGTGTGCTGGTATAAAATATCATTTGGAAAATACATAACATTAAAACCACTGAGAGGTCAAGTGAATAATACTGATTATCTTACATTTGGTACCTGTCATGGGGTGGAATATACAGTATTAGGCAGCAAGTGAATAGTCAGTTCTCAAAGTCGGTGTGTCGGAAGCAGGAAAAATGGGCTAGTGTACTCTAGTGTCAGAGTGCCCATGCTGACCCCTGTCCCCCACCTAAAGCAACAACAACGAGCACATGAGCATCAGAGCTGGACCATGGAGCAATGGAAAAGGTGGCCTGGTCTGATGAAACACGTTTTCTTTAACATCAAGTGGACGGCCGGGTGCATCGCTTACCTGGGGAAGAGGTGGCACCAGGATGCACTATGGGAAGAAGGCAAGTTGGCGGAGGGAGTGTGATGTTCTGAGCAATGTACTGCTGGGTCCTGGGATTCAAGTGGATGTTATTTTGACACCTACCACTGACCTAAACATAGTTGTAGACCAAGTACCACCACTTCATGGCAACAGTATTCCCTAATGGCAGTGGCGTCTTTCAGCAGGATAATGCACCCTGCCACACTGCAAAAATTATTCAAGAAAGGTTTGAGGAACACGATGAAGAGTTCAAGGTGATGACATGGCCTTCAAATTCCCCAGATCTCAATATGATCGAGCATCGGTGGGATGTTCGGGACAAATAAGTCTGATCTATGGAGGCTCCACCTAGTAGCTTGCAGGATTTAAAGGATCTGCTGCTAACGTCTTGGTGCCAGATACCACAGCACAGCGGTCCCCAACCTTTTTTGCGCCACGGACCGGTTTAATATTAGATAATATTTTCACGGTGTGGCGGATAAATACAACAAAATAAAATGATAGGACCGGCATAAAAACTTGGATATTTTTAAAATATAATAATAAACGTGAATCCAATGTGAAATCGCAACTTTATTAGCAGCGTCCTCCTAACATCCTCTCTCTCCCTAACGTCTCTGGTCTCTATGGTAAGGTTTCAACGTATCACGTGACCGAGACAAGCATCTTGACATGCGTCAAGAGTGAGTCGTGGAAGGATGTAATGGAGAGAATCCGGTCATTTTTCAGATCCAGATAGTAAATAAAACGGAAATAATGTAAGTTATTTATTCTTTCTGTGCGGCCCAGTACCAAATGACCCACGGACCGGTACCGGTCTGCGTACCGGGGGTTGGGGACCGCTGCCATAGCACACCTTCAGAGGTCTTGTGAAGTCCATATCTCAATGGGTCAGCACTGTTTTGGCAGCACAAGGGGGACCTACACAATATTAGCCAAGTGTATTAATGTTATAGCTGATTGGTGTATACTCACCATCCACTTTATTAGGCCGTAGGTATTCACAACCATGCTGATATTCAGTTTAACTGCACGATTGCAAGTATGTTATTGATTTTATGCAACAGATCTATAAATAAGAAATTAATATTGAGTAACTGACATTTTGGACACAATTATGGCCAAATAGTCTGCTTATTTTTGCTCCACTAGCAGAAATAGGAACGCTGCGCAACCAATCAAATGAGTGTAAGTCAAGATATGGTAGTCCTAAAAACTTATCACTAAATCGTGATGGTTCCCCACTACACAAGGTATTTTGATTCACTCTTAAAAGTTTGTTGTAGACTTTTTTGGGATTCTTTAAAAGAGATTTATTTGCATTTAGCAATGGTTCTGTCCAACAGTGAAATGGTTCAGTAAATAGTAACTTTTTTCATTACAATATTCAGAATTGCTTTTGGGCCAGTGTGGTAATATGTGCCTATATTAGTCTTATGTCATATTGATCAATCAATCATATACCATTAAACAGTAAATCACTTTGACTTTGGCATTTATCTTCAGATTGTTCTTTGGGTGATGAGAATATCATTATAAGAGAAATTTAAGACATGAGCACACAGCTAGTGACACAGAGGTGCTTTTATGAAGGCAGCAACGATATTCCCTCAAAAGGCAGCTGGCAGATTTGTATTCTAAGAGCAGGGCTTAGCCAAGCTGAAGGTTTTCTCTACCCAGTTTAATGAGTCTTTCCCAGACCTGATCACACACTCCTTCACTCACATAATCATTTCTTTCACAGAGCATGACCACTGTGGTAGAGTTCAAGGGCTTCCTATCATTGTTATGATGAAATAAACTCTTTATAGCCTACTTGAGTTTTTTTTTTTTTTAAATCCTGTCAAATGGATAATTCTGTAAGTGGACAGATTGCATTCAACATTAAGCAGGGCTTGGTGCATGCTGCAGAGAAATAAGACATTGATTAAATTTTCAAACAATTAGTCATGAGTTACTGCTTACAAATGAGATTGGGTTTGGTTCTCTAAGCAGTGGATGATGTGTAAAATACACATATAATCAATATTCCATTAATTAAAACACAAACTAGCTCACTATATGCCATGACTGAACCACAGCCTACATTTCAGACACAGATTAGTTGTTAAGAGAAAATAGTATCATATAAGGATAAAAAATTGAGACGAAAGTGATAAAGAAAAAAGATCAAATGTAGTAGAAAAAGGAAGCTGTCACAATGGCGTTCCCTTTCAATGGGAACTCAATATTGTGTGAGCTTCACTTTATACCGGTATCTGAAATCTATGTAAAATCAAGCCAATTTAAAGACTTGCCGTGGTCAGGTGGTGTGGCATTTCACGTATTGCGTGACTATGAAACAATGCCTGTAAACCACGTCATCAGCTTCTTTGTCTTGTCAGCTGCATGTCTGTTGTCTGTATGAGCAAACATTGCAAAAACTCTTCACTTTCTCTCTATTTTCCCACTTTTTATCTATATATCTATCTATCTATCTATCTATCTATCTATATATATATATATATATAATATATACATACACACACACACACATATATATACACACACACACACACACACATTATATATATATATATATATATATATATATATATATATATATATATATATATATATAATTCCCTCTTCTGTCACTATCCTGTTGAACCAAAGTGAGTCAGAGAGAATTCAGGGAATTCTATGCTCTCACTAAATTACAGAAGGGGGGTGGACTGGAGTGGAGCATGCTGCAGCAGCCTTTGAGGGGGCTGACTGCACCCATTGTGAACGTTTCACAATGAAGCAACACGGCTTTCCCACTTAACAGCCAAAGGGATATGGGCTTCAGAACCTCAGGGCCCTGGGCCAGCTGCTGCTGAGGCATCCAGCCAGCTCAGATCCTGGGGGTCCCGTATGAATCTGGAGGAGGAACAGGGCATGAGAATTGCTCTATCTCTTGCTCTTTCCTCTGGCTCCAACTCTCCGGTACCAGGTTTTGGAGCTCATGAAATGACTTCTCCTTCCGGTATGGAGAGTCAACCCACTCTCTCTGACTCCGAGGAGCCATAAGGGGGAGCCAGTGCATCATCATCTCGGTCCTACAAAGAGCTGCTCGAATTTAAATTAGACTGACCCAGGGAAGAGGAAGAGGCTTGTGATAGGCTGATCAAGGGCTTTGTTTCCAGTGAAACAAAAACTCCCTCACACTGCAGAAATCCCCCCTTTTTTTCCAGAAGTGCACCACGAAATATAGCGCTTCTGGGGAAAGCAGTACACCAGCCGTGTTTATACCCCACATCGTCGGATTATTTGGTCTTCCTGGGGAATAAACATTATGGTTATTTCACTATGCTGAAAGTGGAGGAGGCACATGCAAGCTACCACTCTCCATCAATGAAATTAGGGGGGCCAGCTTTGCCATCCAAACCATGTAAGGCCACCTCGGCATTGGTTGGCAAAACCTATGTGGCAGCGGTCTCGCTTGCGGATCTCTGCATACAATCGCAGTTTTGCAGGCCTATCAGTCAGACTTGCTGAATGAGTAACCCCCTGGTTGGTGCAGGAAGTAAGATCTCTCTTGGGCAAAGGGGCAATAGAATATATACCTCTTTCTCTGAGGGAGGGAGGTTTTTACAGCCATTATTTCCTGGCCTGTAAGAAAGGTGGGAGTATGCAGCCAATTTTAGATCTGATATCATCTCAACCATACTCTTCTGACATACAAGTTCAAGATGTTGACACTCAAACTTATCTTTCCACAGATTCAGCTCGAGGATTGGTTTGTGACGATAGATCTAAAAGACGCATTTTCAACATAGAAATATTGCCCAGTCACAGGAAGTTCCTGAGGTTTACCTTTGAAGGCAAAGTATGTATCATGTATCAATATCCAGTACTTCCCTTCAGTCTAGCTTTATAACCTTGCAGCTTCACAAAGTGCATGGATGCTCATGGCCTCTGGAGCAGCCCTCATCTAGAGTGGAATATAAATATATAAAGCACCTACAAATGTGGGCCGCATTCCTAGCACTGAAATTCTTTCCTCCTCAGTTGAGAGGTCACCATGTGTTAGTTATGACAAACAATACAACGGTGGTGTCATATATCAACCAGCAGGGAGGGTTACCTTCACGCCCCCTGTTCAGGCAGGCTCAACTAATTCTTCTCTGGGCAGAGGGAGAGTTTTTGTCAGTAAGTGCAATGTACATTCCAGGCAGTTGGAATGTGATGGCAGATGTCCTATCGAGACGTGGGCTGAAGCCCGTCGATTGGAGGCTCCACCCACAAGTGTTGGAGTCCATATGGCGGAGGTTTGGCCGAGCGGAAATGGATGTGTTTGCCTCTGAGGAGACAACACATTACCCACTGTGGTTCGCCCTCACTCCTCCCGCACCATTAGGGCTGGACACCATGGTACACAAGTGGCTGAAGTTACGTTTGTATGCCTTTCCCCCAATCGCTCTGCTCCAACAAGTTCTAGTGAGAGTTCGCCAATACTGTCTATGTCTGTGTATGTCGCACCTTATTTTCCAGCTTGAATATGGTTCTCGGAGATAATATCTCTGCTGGACAGCACTTCCTGGGAGAGTCCTGTTTACAGGGATCTATTTTTTCAAGTCAGAGGGTTGATTTATCACCCTCGGCCAGAACTATGGAAACTGTGAGCCTGGCCACTGAGGGGCACCAGCTCATAGATTCTGGTCTCTCAACCGAGGTTGTAGACACCATGGTAAATGTTAGATCACCATCCATGAGAAAACTGTATGTGTTCAAGCAGAAACTTTTTGTATCCTGATGTGAGGAACATTAGTTAGACCCATAAAACTGCACAGTAGCTACAGTCCTGGAGTTCTTACAGGAATGTTCCTCTACAGGGTTGGATACTTCTACAATTATGGTTTATGTGACTGCCATTTTAGCCAGTCACACCCCCACTGATGGAGCCTCTGTGGGGCAACATTCTGTAACATCGAGGTTTATGCGTGGTGTCAGATGGCTGAGGCTATCTGCAAACCACGCATATGTTTCTGGGACCCTTCTGTAGTCCTGGAAGGTCGGTCAGGCACCCCATTTTGAGTCCCACAGAGTGAGCCTCAGAGAAGCTTCTGACTCTAAAGATAGCTCTTTTGCTGGCGTTGACATCTCTCAATCAAGTAGGAGATCTACAAGCTCTCTCTGTTGCCCCTTCCTGCATTGACTTTGCTCCTGGATTAGCCAACGTCTACCAATATCCTATGCAGGATTATATTCCTAAAGTGCCTACGTCTGCTGCCCAGCCGGTAGTGTTGCAGGCTTTCTGCCCTCCTATGTTCCTTACACCAGAACAAGAAAAACTGCACCGCTGCTCCAGCCAGTAGTGTAAGCCTGTTTTGGCAGTGACAGTAGAGGTGATGCTGTGTCAAAACAATCTTGCTTACGAGGCACTCGCGGTCTCATGACGCCTATCGGCATAAAGGCTCATTCCACTGTGGGGTGGGGTGGGGGGGTCGTTGGCACCTCCTCAAAGGCTTTATCTAAAGGGGTACCCTTACAGGATGTGTGTGCTGTGGCGGGGTGGTCTTTGCCGCACACATTTGGTATTACAGTTTGGACATGGATTCCAGCCTGGGCGTGAGTGTCATGCAGTGAGCCTCAGACACAGACCTTATCCTCAGCATGATGGAGTTCCCACAGTGTTACGTTCATGCAACGTTGAGGTCCCTTTGAAAGGGAATGTGTCTTCTCTTCAGACAAAGAGAAGCTGATGTCATGGTTTTGTAGGCATACTTTTATAGTCACGCAATGCTCGAAATGCTACGTCATCTTACCATGGCAAGCCTATAAATTGGTGTGATTTTACACAGACTTCAGATACTGGTCACACGCAAAGGCGCTCCCACAGCATTAAGCTCACACAACCTCTCGTTCCCTTCTCAGGAACATGCGTAACCCAGATGTTTTCTGCTTCGTGCCTTTGTCTTATGATTAAATCCAAAGTTAAATAATAAGTAAATAAGTTAAATAATACCAATTCACTAGTTATTCTGTTGTTTTCTTCTCTAAATCTGTGATTTCAACTGACAGCAAAAAAGTATTCCGTGTACCATCCATCACTGAATGCAACTTCCAGCAACACATTCATTTAGCTGCATAACATTAACCTTAACATTCTCCATCTACTCAACAAATGGATGTGTGGCTGTGGTTTATTACTCTGGGGACACAACATTACTTACTGATCAGACTGTTACACACAGGTAAACCCCCAAAAAAGCTCCTCTCTACAGACAGATCCCATTTTTCCTATCAGCTTGAATGGCTTTCTGGTCTATAAGTGTGAGCACTCATTACTTATGATGCAGTGTATTACATTTTGTACCATCCTTTTGCATCACTGCACAGGAAGGCATGATTACTAAGTAAAGGGGAACAATAACAAACATGGGCTCTTAGAACTTCAGTGTTTTCCCTACCATAGAAAGGCTTAGGTGCAGCACTTAAGTGTTTTTGCCTTAAGCTGAATGAATGTAAAAAGGCATTTAGGTGACATATCAGAATGAATGTAAAAACAACGTCTGAAAGTTCTATGCACTGACCAAAAAAAAAAAAAAAAAAAATGAAGAGATAGCTTGATCTCAAACGGGAAGGTAAGCTTGCCACGGGAATGACCTGCCAATCAACAATCAGTGTTTAGTTGCATTTTCAAAATAATTATATACGTATTTCAACATGTTTATTCTTCCTATGTGTGCAAAATAAGGTAATCCACATACATTTTCATTAAATCTCAAAAATGTTATTTGGTGAAATGAATGGACTTTTGACTATAAGTACAATAAGTGTTGCCAGCTTCTTTCACAAATATGCTAAGGATAATGGTTAAAAACAATTTTAAAACAACTTAGAATAACTTAAAATGTACTTTCAATGATTTCAACACCCCCCCCCCCCAAACACCACCACCCACCAGAAATCAGATAGCACCTACAGTGAGGGAAAAAAAAGTATTTGATCCCCTGCTGATTTTGTACGTCTGCCCACTGAAAAAGAAATGATCAGTCTATAATTTTAATAGTAGATTTATTTGAACAGTGAGAGACAGAATAACAACAAGAAAATCCAGAAAAACGCATGTCAAAAATCTTATAAATTGATTTGCATTTTAATGAGTGAAATATGTACTTGACCCCCTCTGCAAAACATGACTTAGTACTTGGTGGCAAAACCCTTGTTAGCAATCACAGAGGTCAGATGTTTCTCGTAGTTGGCCACCAGGTTTGCAGACATCTCAGGAGGGATTTTGTCCCACTCCTCTTTGCAGATCTTCTCCAAGTCATTAAGGTTTCGAGGCTGACATTTGGCAACTCGAACCTTCAGCTCCCTCCACAGATTTTCTATGGGATTAAGGTCTGGAGACTGGCTGAGATCTCGTCTGAGATCTTGTCTTTTCTGTCACCACGCGTGTACGATCAAGCGCGCCAGGGCTAAAGGCTAGCGAGCAAAATCGCGGGGAGAGGACATTTTTCAGTCTTTTAAAGACTTCATTGACAAAACCCAGCTCCCAGTGTGCAAACTGATATCAGTCAATGGTGGGCAGCGCAAATGGATTCATTGACAAGTGCAGGGAAGACGATGCTTTCCCTGACTTCCTTAACTATCACTGCATAATAAGCCTTATGCGCAAAAATGCTAAACATGAAAGAGATCATGGATGTGGCAACAAAGATCGCCTGTTCTATACGTGCTAGATCATTTCAAAGACACTATTCCGTGCGCATCTGGAGAAGGCAGACTGTGACCACTCTGAGCTCCTGCTACACACTGACGTGAGATGACTTAGTAGGGGTAAATTCCTGCAGAGATTTCAAGAGCTCTGTCCGGAGATATGGGAGTTTCTCTCAATGATGATCAGTGGCTGCTGGACTTTTTTTAAAAGTACATTTTTAACCGATCTGACCAACTTAATTTGGAGCTGCAAGGAAAAGACAAAAATTAAAGGCAGTTAATGCATAAAATGCAACTTCTGTCCGCAAAGCTGCAGCACCAGAGTTTGACAGACGCTTTCAAGACTTTGTTTTACTGGAGTCGCTAGATTCATGTGCTACCCATTTAGGGACGATGTTGAGGTTGATTCACTCGCATCGAAAATTGCAACGCTGTTTCACCTGAACTCGTATGAAGTGGAGGATGAGATTTTGAAACTACAGACTGACCTTCAGCTGAAGTCCAGGGCTCATGGACAGTTTTGGAACTTACTCACAGGGGAAAAGTACCCAAACATGAGGAAATGTGCAACCTCCTCACTGCATTATTTGGCTCTGCTTATTTATGAGAGTCAGCCTTTTCCCACATGAAGATTATTAAGTCCAAATACCGTTCCACAATGACTGATCATCATTTGGAAGCCTGCTTGAGGCTGGCTACCAGCAGCTACTGTCCGGACTACGCAACCCTGGCTGATTCTATTCAGTGCAAGTCATCAGAGTAAAGTAATGACCAAAAATGTACTGAATTGTAGTGTGCCATAAGGGCTCATGCAGTTATGCAAGGTACGTGAACATATATTGTATATATATATATATATATATATATATATATAAAGTAGCTCGCAAGTCAAACAAGTGTGGGCACCCCTTGTCTAGTATTTCCGGTAGATTTTCGAATCCATAGACACTTTTCCAGCTAATATTGCTCATAATCTCCTTGTACAAGGTAGGAGGAGCAAACAAGTGCATTTTAGAGAGATGTAAATGAAATGTGGAAAAAATAAATCAAGAGAATTGTAAATTAAACGATAAATTATTTAAGGAATAATGAATGAAGAAAAGCTGAAATGCAACGAGGAGTTTGTGGTGACAGTGTGTGTAACTAGGCAACAATGTTCTCTTCCATTACATGATGTTTTAGTATGTCCCAGTACTTGCATTCTCTTTTGCTACATGCTCAAAAGTATGTACCTTTTCTTCACAAAAAGAGCACATACTTTTAGAGCATAGTATAAGTAGGTGATTGGGATTGTAGCAAGTGCCTTTTTGCTCTTGATAGCATGGGAAAATCCAAGCAACTGTCAATTGTGCCTCTGTCATGAATGATGCCGTGTCTGTGTGGTCCCAAGCTTTTTATATTTGCATACAATTGGTTGTACAGATTCTCGTGGTACCTTCAATTGTTTGGAAATTGCTCCTACGGAGGAATGACCTCTTATGAAAATGAAGTAGATACCCTAACTGATTTAACACTGGAATTGTACAGTAACATGAAATGTGTGTTTGAATTTTTCTTGAGAAAAATTAGTCTTTACGTAAACTTTCTGCCTCAACTGAATATGCAAAATTAACATTATTGACATTAACTTTGATTCATGTCCTGCCAGACATATTATAAGGTTTCATAAGTGGGAAGAATTTCATACATTTTTATTCCCTCACCTGAAATATGTGCTTTAATATACTGCAAAATTATATAATTATGTCATAACGCTGTACTTTACTGTCATGTAATATCGGAAAAGGACTAGAAACTACGTTTCCCAGCAGCCATTGCACCATGCCACATATCTCATTCACTTTCTCATTCATTGTCTCAAATACAGCTGCAATCAAAATTATTCAACCCCCATTGGAAATCATATTTATTGACAAAACTTTCAGCTTTCAGCTGAAAGACTTTCAGCTGTTTGCAATGAACAAAACAAACAAAAGCAATTGAAAAAGTTAAACACAATGAATGCTCCAAGTGATTTCCCCAAATTCAACTGAAAATGCAACTTTTCATACAATGAGTACAATAAACCTGATTTGCAATGGGGGTTGAATAATTTTGATTGCAAATGTTTTGCTATCTGCACTTCTTTGTGTCATCAGAGCTTTATTAAACCTTTGTTTTTATAAAATCCAATGTTTCACAGCACACCCTACAATTAAAAGAGTTTGGAACACAAGATTGCTGAAAGAAATTCCCCTTAAAACACACTCTTGTTAAATTCTCTTCAGCAGCGTTATTGTCATCCATGACACACACTGACATAATTCAACACTTATAACCCTATCATAAAACAGCACTAACAGTGGGATATAAGACAGTTCCTCTCATCCGCTCTGAGTGGCATGCTGCAGCTTTCATTTCTCCAAATATGGCATTTTAGCTGAAGGTAAAAAAAAAGTTAGAGGTTCTTATCCAGACCTTTTTCTATTGTTAGCATCTGGAGAGCCTTTGACAGTCTCGTTAATGGAAGAAGCTCCATATTGCAGGTCTTTGTGCTGCCGCTCTAAGCATGACAAAAAGCTACCCTGCCTGCCTGTTCACCTCACCTCTCCCTTCCGCTCATCCCTTCACCGCCATCTTCCGCTGGGTGCTGAGTGCTTCACCTTCTGGCTGTTAATTACCAGAAAATAGTGTCTAAAGTGGGTTCAGGACTGGAGAGTGCTGTGAAAGGCTGTCGGTCTTGTCTGAATTTGCTTTGAAACACAAATGCTCTGCCCAATCATAACAGATTGAGCTGACTTCAGAGTGCAAGTGCACTTCTGCTACAATGTGGTAACATGGAAAAATGCAGATTCAAAGATGCCTTAGAAATTGTGTACACACAGGCAGTGTTAATCATGATTATAAATGAGAAAAGGGAGGCAAAAACAAACAGCAGGAAATACTAGGACCACAGAGGAATCACAGATCTATGGAAAGAGCTGCATATTGCTGGTCTTCACAAACTATAAAGTAAACTTGGGGAGTACATGTGTGCGTCTTAATAAGTCCATGATCAAGGAACAGGTGCAGGGTATAATAAGCCAGGGCTGCAAATTCATGCAGTTATCTAATCAGTCAATCATGTGGCAGCAGAGCAATGCAAAAATAAAAAAATCATGCAGATACTGGTCACACATACACACACACACAGTGATATATTTCCATTTCCAGAAATGGTAAAATAACCATGTAGTACTAGAGTAACGGAAGTAACAGTGTAGTCTGAAGAGAGCAGACAGTAGTCAGATCTGTTCATCTCACATAACACACTTCGCCTGGTGCCACAGAAATAGGGAACCTGAATAATCACACAGATAATCAGATACAGGGAAATACTGCATCATACCTTTCCGGACTATAGTGCAGTCAGAGTCTAATATTGCATTAACTGGAACAATGCAGCTCTTCAGACTGTGAGATATCAACTCTTTTGGGTTGAATTCCCAGACACTGAGACACTTTTTGAGATGGCCATAAAAATATTAATGTGGACTGAAGATAAAATTGTGTGATTTCAGCAATATAAGATTATCGCTTGTCACTCTGCAAGATGATGCCAATAAAATATTTTCAGAACTCTATGGTGTTTATACACACACACACCCACACACACACAATGACCACAATGGATTTGAAATCCATCTTTACTGCAGCCACCTTTTGTTGCTGCTTGTTTGTGGGATTTTCGGCCTTCAGTTTTGTCTTCAGTAAATGAAAAGCGTGCTCAGTTGGGTAGAGGTCATCAGACATTTAAAAACATTTAATTTCTTTGCTTTCGAAATATGTTTTGGGTCATTATCCATCTGTACTGTGAAGCACCATCCTATCAGTTTTACAGCATTTGATGAATCTGAGCGGAATGTATAGCTCTATACACTTCATCCTGCTACTTCTATCAGCAGTCACATCATCAATAAACACCAGTCACCCAGTTCCATTAGCAGCTACATGCCCATGCCATAACACTTTCTCCACCATATTTGACAGATGATGTGGTATGCTTTGGATCATGAGCCTTTCCATTCCTTCTCCATACTCTTCTCTTCCCATCATTCTGCTACAAGCTAATCTTGTTAATCTTAATCTTGTTTCATCTGTCAAAGTAATTTTGTTCCAGAACTGGGCAGACTTTTCTAAATGTTTTCTAACATAGTCAAATCTGGAAAGTTACTAGTGAGTTGCAGCTTGAGGTAAACCCTCTGTTTGTCCAGTTACTTTTGAGCCTCTGAAAAGGGAAGGAGCGTGTAAGAAATGGATTTAGTTATTCCTAAACAGTTAATGCAATGTTTTTGTTCAACACATAATTAAAGCTGACAGACTCCATTTCAATCACATTTTGATTGATTCATTTCAAATCCATTGTGGCGGTGTGGCAAAATCACAAAAACTATGTCCCTGTCCAAATACTTATGGACCTGTATGTGCTATAACATGTTCTTAGACTATTCAATGAAGATCCTCTGATGATAGAAAATACAGTACTGTATGTCATCAATCAGCATGAGCTGGGGTTGTGCAGAATATGTAGTCGCATAAACAAACATACTTCAAAGTGAGCTTGAGGTAATAAGCCTATTTTCTGTCCGTTAGCATGTTTCATTTACATTTCATCATTGCATCTACACTAGCTGTTCTGAAAGTTTCATATAAACATATTCCTTGCTCCTTTTGGTGGCTTTCTGATGAATGTTAGCAGCACTCACATTCTGAGATTTAAATCGTATTTCTGACACTAGCAGATCTTTGGGAATTATGCACTTCCCCCCATTTTCTCACTAATTTGGTAAATTCCCACTCACCAGACAGCTCTCAGGTACCAATCAGGCAGAGTGAAGTCTAACACATGCTTGCTCAGAGATAAGTGAAGCCAGCCAGCCACATCCTTTCAAACTACTGCTCACATGGCATTACATACTCTGAGAAAAGTGCTATCTCCCCTGTTTAATATACCAGTCCCTCCAGGATTTTGTGATCACAGAAATTAATACAAAATCAAGCAAACTCCACAATATACTGAGGAGCTTGCAATTTTTCCAATATTACCACAACTATGGGACACGACGCGGCAAGTGACCTCATTACAATGCACATTCAGCAAAAGCCCACTTCAGTTCACGTGCATCGAACATGAATACAGCCAAAAGGTCTCAATCACCAACAAACATCACTACGAAAGCTGCACGAAAAAAGCACAAAAAAAACTCTGCAAGCTGCATTGCAAATTTTTGAGAAAAGAAAAAAGAGCCACAGCAAAATCAAGCATGTTTGGCCACAACAAACACACAAAAAAACTTATATAATTATATACTATACATGATTGGCTAGTGTCGCTGCAATTGACAGCAGAGAGAGTATTCCATCCCTCCCACCTAAAGAGCATGGGCAATTTTGCTGTCTTGGACTCCTGGATAAGGATTGCTGTATGCGATGGATGGCTGTCTTTTTGTCTGTGATGGCAAAATTGAGCTGAAAATCATACAGTAATCAAACCAGACTTAAAGAGAAATACAAGACACAGCACATAACACACTACAAATGTTACGCATTATTATTAATTGTGTGTGAAGTAAGTGCTGTTCATGACGTGTCACTTACTTCAAATGGAATTATGAGTTGTGGAACAATAAATTGTCAATTTGTTCCAAATTGATTCCTAGAAAATTCCTATTTTAAAGCACAGTGTAGAGTACTTACAAACAGTACCTAGTGGACCACACAGTGAATTATGTAGGTGGTGCTGCAGCAAACCGTTCAACAATAAACCGTCATGATGTCTGACTGAGGAGAGCTTGGCAGATCTGTCAGCTGAAAAGACAACATGTAAGCTTTCCTGCTAAGAGCAGTGCTACCATACATCCTGTATGATCAAAGACCATATGTAGAACTTCTCATTGGGGCTGAGAAATTGTAAATGTTCACACTCACTTTCACACCTCGGGTGAGATCGTTATCTCCCCTGAATCATGCTTTCAGAACCAGTGTGAAAAACTCAATAGACTCTGCAGGCTGTTGAACATAAAGAAAAGCTCAATCTTTCTCCGCACTTTTACTAAATTTTTGAACCAGTGGAGATTAGGGGAAGGGCAGGAAGTCAAATAGAAGCTTCATCAGCTTCAGAGGTACTCTGGATTGTGAGCAGTATTTGAACCAGTACTCTGCACACACCAGTGTGGAACCCTGACCTACCCTGCTGACAGGATCGATATTAAATCTTGGGGCTCCTGAATGGCAGAACTGTTTAAGCACCAGTCCTACCATCAGGACATTACCAATCTTTGTTTGGAAGTCGAAAGCTACATTCACATTACCAGGCTGAAGTGAAACAAATCTAATTTTCTGCTTTAATGTAACACAGATCACATTTTTTCAAGATAAATGTGGTATACAAACTGGTAGACCTGCGACACATTTGTCCTTGATCAGATGCATGTCTATTATGTAGCCATGCAACATGAATGACAATGGTCAGATGGGAATCCAAAGGAGGACAGCAACATCAGTGACTATTGTAGTGAAAGAATAGGGAAAAATGGTGAACACAGGCAAAGACCCTGTGGTCAGTGGGTGGGATGGATGACTCTCTACTTATAGAGAATAACTTTCTGAGAATAACTTGGAAGTTAGCATCACCGTGGTTCCCTCAACAAAAATCCAATAGGATTTTTCCATTGGCTTTTGGATTATTGCAGAAAATAATCTCTGTGACCAACAAAAGTTTGATTCTAACATGTTCTGTTCATCACGATAATCTTCACAAATGAACACAAGTTTGATGAATTTTGAAGTCTAAATTAAAAAGTAAAAAGCAAAAACTAGGCTATAAATGAACTACACTACGGTTGCATGACTTCAACGTCGCCACCTCTAAGCTTCCGACATCTCTTTCAATCTTGATTTAATAAACACTACAATTGGAAAATACTATAAATTGATAAATCTACAAGTTGGAAAGTTTGAGCTAGAATAGTTTGCAAGAGAGAGAGAATATAAACACAATGAGGCTGTAGTAGATGAGTTTTTCCTGTTTGCTGTGACAACGTTTAATGTCCTTGACAACTGCTGTAGTCCCATTTAGACACTTGTTAGCAAAAAATGTAAAAGCTTTAAAAAACTCACAAGTGGAGTATAACTGATGTATTTAATGTCATAGATAAATCATGAAAATATCTTGAGTTTGTGTTAACCACCAACCTTATTTCAGGCATTCAACCTAAAACCCATTCAAAAAACCCCATTGACTTTAGGACGATGGAACAGGACATTACTTAAAATACTAATTTGTTTCCGGGGTTTAGGACTCAGTCCGGCTCCACACTATTAGAGAAATTCTAGCCAGTTACTGGTTTCGGTGAGCTCATGTACACAGAACAGGGCTGTTAATGCTGCAAACACATTCAGCTGTACTAGGATGTTGCAGTTTACATGATGTGGCTTTACTTGGAAATCCTTCAACCTCAAAGATTTGAAGCTGTTTTGCAATATAAGAACCAGCTACTGGGTCAGAAATAGCAGTGAATAGATTGGGAGAAAAAGGATAAAATAAAGAATAAAGAAGCCCACATCTCACACACAAGTCTATTTCTGGTACCTACCCAAATCAAGATTGAACCATTTTGCAGGAGGTCTCAAAACAACATCCATGCCCAGTTCTGCAATCAAACTTTTATTATTAGGTTTTTGTTTTTGGTTGTTCTAAATGCCAAGAATCATAAAGATGCCAAGATACACAGCATGAAAATTCAACTTAAATACAAGGTGGAAAACAAGCACCAGTAAACACACTGAGAGTTCTCTAAACCATAAAATATTATTTAAGGTTCACAAACTTCACATAGCCATCATCTGCATGTATGTTTAACCCTGCAGTGATATTTACAACACAAATAACACAGATTCTTGGTATTTTCTCTGGATTCTCCACCAAAATAAATGCTCCTCATGGTAAAGACGTTGCTTGCTCCAACCGTGCTATTGTCCCTCAAAGCAAATCCCTGCCATTAAAGTGCTAGTTGATTTGATACAGTGTGACTGATATAAAAAGCACAATCATTTACAGCCTTTAAATCTAAAGAATAGACATATGATGAACTGCCTGTAAAATCCTGCTTACAAAATATTCCTGAAATAAGACACTAAGCCAAATCTTTGACTAACTTTGGCTTCTTAAGTGATCACAGGTATCTTCATAAACACTGGCAAGAGACAAGACATAACAATGATGGAAAAATAAGCAGCAGAATATATTTTTGAGCAAAAATCTGAAGGAGCTGGATGAAGCAATAAAGAAAACAGTGCAGAAAATCAATAGCCTCCGCATACTGAATTCAAGGCCTGGTAGGCAGCTAGAAGCAAAAAAAAAAAAAAAAACCCTAACAAAAAAAATAAAAAATAAAATAAAACAGAAAGCAGCTCATGTAGAGCTTTAAATTCAAGCTACATTTTCCCTCACATGGGATTTATCACACTGTTCATATATTCAGTGTTTTTACCTTGTAGGAAGAGTAGGTGGCCTTAAAGATTAGCTGGAAAGCGATAACTCAAAGGTCTTCCATTTTACCGTCTACAGCGTCGCTTTCACAGCCAAAGCCGAGAGCACTGGATTCTGCCTTCACACAAATTACTTTTCCTTTTGGACCAAACCATACATGCACACTCAAGTTTATCCTGCCCCTGCATGGATTTGATTGGATTATGCACAAAACTGCATACACACACTTGGAAATTTTCAAGTTTCCAAGCATAATGTATGCGGAGTTTCGGCCTGACTTTTTTGTGCATGCATGTTTAGATTTCCCAAGCTTTACTCTTGCATGTTCATTGTAACAAAAGTCATCCAGCAATTATTCTAATCAACTCATCAGCTCATTAGTAAAGGAAACTGAAGAGAAGCCGCTGCTGCTCATGTACAATATTAGTGAAGGCAGGCATTTACAAGCAAGACCAAAGCTCTAAGAAAAATAGAAAGTTAGCAATATTACAGGATCTGCACACATTTGCTTTTCATATGCAGACACTAATGAGCTATGTACCACACATAAGCATTTGTTTGTTGTGAAAGATCACTGAAGATAATTAGCTCCACCTTAATATCAAGCTGTGTGATCAGAAATAAGATTCTAATTTTTATACAAAATGGGTTTGACAGGGCAAAGCATCCTAGGCCGTGTGTGGTCCTACTTTTTTTTTTTTTTCAGTTCCCCACTCACAACTTTATTTCCTAAACGCAATTAGTTCCCATTTACTGTTTGACAAACAGAAATTGAAGAAAATGGTTTCATCTTATTCTGTCATATATGATCTCTCATTATATTTTGTAAAGAGCCACTTAAAAGAAAAAAATAAAGCAGGGAAGGAAGAAGCAGATTGATGGTGTGTCTAGTGATTGTACATAGCCGGTAAAGCTTTGAAATTAGTATGATGCCAAGCATGTAGCATGTAACTCAAACAACCAATTTTCACACTGATTGGTGCATTATTTAATGTGCATTAATTTGATTAGCTTTATAATAAATACGGTATTTATAGCTCTCTACATTTGGACAGCACATGCACACAAGCGACAACAATAACAGTCACTTCAGGCCCAGGAGACGAACTACAAGCAACAGTAGTTGTGTTTACATGTACAACAATAATCCACTCTCAATCCGATTAAGACCATACTCTAATTAAGAAACTACCATGTAAACAGCAATTTTTACTTACCTTAATCTAATTAAGGTATCATCGAAGTGAGCAATAATCTAATTAAGACAGGTGGAGTACTCCTTTTGTAGTCGAATTATGGACGTGTATTACAGACATGTAAACACCTTAATCACATTATGAATGTCATGTGAGAGTTTTCACCGCATTTTGCGACAGGACACGATCACGCACGGCAGCACAACCCGCTTTACGGAGAACAAGAGAGTTCCTGCTGCGACCCAAATCGCATATTTGCATACTAAAGGCTTGTAGTCGGGAAAATACATGTATCTCGGCTACTATATAGACCGTAAGTATGCGATTTGGGACACACCCACGGCTTTAAGCACTTGTCTATTAGCGCGTATAGCATGACAAATAATTAACTGCCCTTAAAGCGTTCGTAAAAAAATAAATAAAAAGACCCAAAACTGTATACGGTATCATAACGAAGATGAACTGTATGTTGATACGTGAAATTCTGGAGGGACGTCTGGAACGGCGTGGCGCGATGACGTAATGACGCGGGCTGTTAATCTAATTATGTTCTATAACATGTAAAACAGGAACATGACAGGAGTATTCTAAGAGTGACTCATGTAAACACCTTAATCACATTATTATCTTAATTAGAGTAAGGTCAATAATTAGATTATTGTTGACCATTTATTATTATTGTTGTAAACATAGTCACTGACTTGTCTCCTGCAAGTGTGAACAACTAGCAAAATGGGATGCTGTGTTGTGTTCCAAGATGAAGATGACATAATTATGTTACAGGAATTGTTTAAATAAACCATTTCTTGGCACGACATCTTTTAAAATGGCAAGGGCAAATTTCTGGTTTCCACTAGTAGAAAATTAACAGAATTTCACACTTCAAAGCTGCTCACTTGTTCTCATTGGTTAATAATTTTTGCCAGTATTGCTACATTGAACATCCATGAATTAGAAGGAAATCTGAGTGCAGGAGTGGAAAGAGTTTTGTGGGAGAACGGTGTAAATGGGATTGTCTGCATAAAAGCAAAGCAAACAGGTGCATGAGCATCCAGGATAGATTCTTTTTACCCGACAGCAAAAAACAAATCCACGTGAGAGCCAAACAAACTCTGTTCACAGGTATTGTGATTGATTATAAGCGACTGCATTCTTGACATTTGGCAGTAAAATAAAGTGATACTGATCAGCTAGAGCTTGGGCAGAACCTCAGATACAAAATTAATTTCGAGTCTGGTGAAAGTTTTACCTTAATAAAAAACTGCAGCTGAGGTCAATTTCTGAACTAGAACTAGATGCAGTCTGCTTATAGAAGTGCATAATATTATGTGAATTTCCCTCTGAATGAATAAAGAATGAAAAAAATATTGAGATAAATATTTTTGAATATTTATCTCAATGATAATTATTATGTAATTACAATGATGATAATTGGTTAACAAACATGCTGAATTAATCCATGGTTGTAAAAATCTGTCCTGGACAGTGCTTTGGAATAAATGTACAGAACAGGAAGAGAACTGATATATGAAAATAATCCAAGCTGGGACAGTATGATATCCTTCCCACCCCAAAGTGGATTATTTCATATAATAGCCTGGCCCAAATTGTGCTGTTCTGATTATACCACAATGACTTGCAGACAAATACATTTTTAATTTTTTTTAATGGAGGACACATCACATTTAAAAAAAACAAAAAACTATTTATAGTTGCCTCTCTGGTCGCTCTTTATTCTCCGTGTTGAAGTTAATAAGACAAATAATGCAGCATGTCATTTAACAGAGAAACCACAAAGTGTAACCCAACTGCCCTCCTAGAAATCTTCACCATATCAATGTTTACACATTTTTCTTTGTTAAACAACATGTTTTCAAGCTTCTAATTTGTTTATTATATTAGCTTAGGTTATGTTGAACAACTACAATGTCCATGTGAATTAGCTGTTACTATAGAAACGATGCATCAGAAAGAGCACAATAATATAAACCTGTCATTTATATTATAGCCAGAGCTCCTGTTATTTATAACCTTACTGCACACTTTATGATTCAGGAATTCATACTCACTGTGGTATAACACATTTTAAAAAGCAGGCGGTTCAGTAAACAGTAAAAATTCTCACTTCATTCCTAAGAACAGTGTTAGACAGACTCACACTATTTATTTAACTAAAGGTGAGTCTACCTACTCTCTATTTTAGGTGATTGCCACCTTTAAGTAATCATAGTAATTACTCCCCTGAGGTATGCAGATTTTCACAAGTGAAAGAGAGAGAGAGAGAGAGAGAAAACTGTTTTGAAAGAGAATTAAATATTAACAATAAACCTGCAGTGGATGTATCAACAATTTAGTGAAATTGATTTCTGTAAAAATTTCAGCCTAGTACCATGTAGTTACATTCAAAACGATTTACACTACAGCACTGCTGAATCCTCGAATCAGAGGGTGTTTCTACAACAGCAGTTCAGTCTGTAATTTACATCACAGGGTTATATTAATAATTGTTATTGTTCTAATGCATTATCTTTTCTGTAGTAACGAATGATTCACAAGGACTTGTATGCTGGATGTATGAAAAAAGGGATCATCACTGATACTGTGAAGCTTTCTGTTAAGAGATGTTTGTGTAGCATTTGACTCTCCAGTGAGAGCTTTGTAACAGTCAATAAGTTTTCCACCATGAGAGACTTCAGGACTGAGAATTTGCTGGTTTCTTGGTAACATGACAAGTTGTGTTTTTTTTGTGTTGTTACCTTCACGAGGAGGAAAAATAAAGAGATGCTGGTGAAGAAACTGGTTACAACTGAACGTTTCTCATGGATTTTCCATAACATTAAATGTAAAATATAAACTGTAAATAGTTAAAACAAACAAAAAAAAGACTCATCATATATTAATGATAAGTTCTTTGTCCGCTTCAGAATCTGGACCCTGAACTGGGTCTGCATTTCCTCTCGTCCGAGCTCAGGAAGAAGTCACACCGACACCATCGTTCAGTGAAAGCTTCTTAGGTTAATGATACAGAAAGCATAGTATATATACACAGAAATATTGTTGAAGAATGATAAATGTCAATTGGAATCGGTCACAGATCAAATCAAAACATCTATTGCGTATGTTCGAGGGACATAAGGACTACACGATGTCTAGTCTACCAAATAATAAGAGAAGAAGAACCGAGAGACAGCGAAAGAGAGAGAGAGAGAGAAAGAGACAGTGAGGACGAAAGGTGGGGTGATTAGGAATGCTCAAAACAACCCATTCCACGAACACAAAACAATTTGTTTCCGGTACATCGTGACACAAACTAGAGACCGTGAGAATAGAGACACAGAGATCATGCCTGAAACTTATCAATTAATAAATAAAAAACATTGTAATTGCTGCCAAATCACTGCGGTACAAGAGGCTTTGAGACATGTTGTTATTGGAAAATATCACACCACCCCAGCATGGATTATTTTCCTTTAACACCATGGTAACATGCAAAGACAGATTTGAAAAAAAAGTCAAACAAGAAATGGTGTGTAAGGCATGTGATCGCAATCATAGTAAAGACACTTACAAAACATTCACATCAATGCAGGCAGTAGGGGTGTGTGTGTGTGTGTGTGTGTGTGTGTGTGTGTGTGTGTGTGTGTGTGCATGTGTGTGTGTAAATACTTGTACCAGGTTGTGTGTGTGTGTGGGTGTATACCTGTACCTGTGTGCATATTCTTTATTCCTGTAACCACACAACCTTAGTACAGCTCATTACTCTATATCTTCTACCTACAGACTCCTCGTTGTGCTCCTCATTGATATGTTTTGTGTGGGAGTGTGCTGTCAAGTGTGTATGTACTGACTGTCAATCTTTGTATGAGATGTGTGTCTATTTATGAATATTGATTGACCTTTGTGAATGTTCACATAGCTCTCGGTCACATCAATGAGACTGACGGAATGGCACCAACATGCGAGACACAGAACCTCTTTATCCTATTGCGCGATGATGCCTGTTTCCAATTAAGAGCTGGCGGGTACCGCACTGCTGTTATGACCGTCCTGAAAGCAACCATTTTTCAAAATGCCCATCTGTGATGCCTAAAAGGCCTCTTGGGAAAAGCAGATAGCATAAGACTCTCCAGTAGCAGATCATTGATTAAAAAGGCAGATGAACTTCCACCTGCGCTGCGGGGAATAAAGGAGACGTTCCAGGCCCTCGCTACTTTATTCAAAGCGTTCGGCTGTTTTCATTCACTCTTGTACTTGTCAGGTCCTTTTTCAACAGTTTTCTCTAAAGTAGAGCCAGGCTAAGAGGGACAATGATCCACTAGAGGATGAGAATGATTCTTTTCAGTTGGGTGCTGTGCTGTAAATAATGTCATCACACAAGGTGAATTTTATTAGTCTGTCCACTGCAGTATAACAATATTAGGAAGAAAATTTATAGCACTTAAAACATATATACATGTCCATAAATTACTTAATGAAAAGCTATTTAGCAAAAAGCCACAAAAAAATAAAGTAATGAAAAGTGAATGAGAAAGAGAACGGGACTGGAGTCAATTACTGCACACATCTACTGGCTTCTGTCAGCATTGATTTGTTCAGGCCTAAGATCTTTGCTTTAGCCAGCTGCCCTAATTCCACTACTCCTGACCTTCTAATTAGATAGTGAGTGCTGCTTCAAGCCAGTGTCTTGCTCCTTCTTTGTTTACATTTATCCCTGATGTTGCAAAGAATGAGAGAGGGAAGGTAAGGACAGGGAACAGGCGAGGCATGACAGATGAGGCTTTCTCTCTGCAAGCTGAAGCCACTAAATATATATCGTGGTGCTCAACAAAGAACAAGCTAATCATACCGTTGCCACACAAGCTTGTGTAAAGAATGCGGTTGACAAAACAACACCAAAGAAACTCACCTGATTCAGCTGAAGAGTTGTTTTCATAGTCGACTTTAGCTTGGCTTATGGTATTTCCACCTGTTGTTCCTGTGGTAGGAGCTGGTTGTCTCTCTGGTGCAGTCTCTGCCTGCTGGGATGTTTCCCTCACATATGGTGTGGTCAGGTGAAATGTGTTGCTTGTAGTCTCAAGTCTTACAATGGTCACTGTGGTAGACACATGTGTCTGTGGTTCTTGAGTTTCTTCTTGAAGCACTGGTAACCAAGTAACTGATATTGCAGGGTCTGTAGTGGACACAGCATCTCCAGAAGTGGTTGCGTCTGTAGTTTGAATCTGACTCTTAAGTGTTGTCATGGTGGTGCTGCTTGGCATTTGGTCAGTAGCACTCAAAACTTTTGGGGTGAGTTCTGAAGTGGTGGCCACATAAGGAGTCGGGATTTCAAAACTCAGCTTCGTCTTGACCAAAGGCACTGTAATCATTTTAAAAGGAGTATTCCTAGATGTTTCCGTAGGACGATGCATGTAGAGGATCTCCCCCCTGGCCTCCTCAGGAGCCGTGGCATCTTTGGAGACACTGGCACTGTGAGAGGGTTGTCCAGTTGGTAGATCTAAGCGCTCCCATTGTACTGTTGTTTGTATGAGAACATTCTGTTCTTCAGAGGCCTCCAGAGTACCCAATTTTGTCTGACTGTTGCTGATAAATAAATCATTTCCTCCACTCCCATCAGCATCGTTATCCTCTTCTGAAATCCCTCTTTGTGGAGCGGACTGTGATGTAGACATCTTTGGCAGTGAGTAAGTCTCTTCAATATGATCCTTGCCTTCCCCAGAATAGTTCTCATGGTTGTCCCTGATGACCGGTATTGTCATGAGTTCCATTGCCCTTCGTTTGGTCTCCACAGTTCCAATGGTCTGAGTCGTAAGGATCCCATTACTGCTTGGAGTAGTGTATCCTCTTAGAGACCGAAGCACCCATTCCTGCTGGCTGCCGAGCACTGGCACGGAGCCATAACTGCTCCTGGAACCCAAGGGGCTTGTTGCAGATGTGGGATTCATCACCTCCATCCGTCCTGACGCAATTAGTCCTGCAGGAACGACACCATACCGCAATTAACATTGTTAGGGGGAGGAGATTGCTTTAAATACGTGTTTAATTAGCAAGCCAAACATGCTGAACCACCATAACTGCAGCTATTAACTTTAATGCATGCAGCCTTACACTCTACACTCGTTATCTATCCATCAGACCCCTTCAGACACACTGACTTTTATACAGCACCTAATTTAGGATCTCATGGTAAGCATTAGCAATTCATAGGCATAATTCTAAGTCTTGCCTGTCATTTAAATGGAAATATTTGCACTAACTACATTTTTTCCACAATTATACAGCATGAAATATATTTGAACAATTTCCCTTACTATGTTAAACAAGAGCTTGCTTATAATTCATAATCATACACACAATACAGTATTTTCTTTCTAGGTTTTGTTTCTGGGCATATAGCAAATTCTACAATGCAAGTACACGAAGATCACGCTAAATGGCACAATCTTTTAGAAGTTGGTGTGCATCAACTGTTATATTACAGTGTGTGTGTGTGTGAAAGGAAATTCTCTTTTATCATCTTATATTTTATATTATGTACCCTCTTATATTATGAACTGCTCTCAAATATATGATGAATGTAATATTTATAGTTACCTCTTTGAATAAGCTGATCAACTGCTATACTTGGTTATATTATTATGTAATTCTGTGTCAACATGACATGGGACTTATTTTGTATCATAACTATGTGCTGTGTGTTTTGACTAAATCTGTGACACTTGGACCAGTAGAAACCGTCCACACAGTGCTGTTATCAATGTGTACAATGTGTATAAATACTTCTGTTTTGAATGAATTAACTGAAAGTCTCTTTTGAACACGCTCATATCTGTCAGTGTGTGTGTG
Organism: Ameiurus melas; assembly: GCA_012411365.1. NCBI lineage: Eukaryota > Metazoa > Chordata > Actinopteri > Siluriformes > Ictaluridae > Ameiurus > Ameiurus melas. The sequence goes on from CM022762.1 coordinate 17,634,641, forward strand.
TGTTCACTTCGGACTCTCCAGGCTGGCCTGACTCTGCAGCAAACCACTTTCTAGATCATAGCAACATAGAACTAAAAGTAACTCAATGTTACTAGACGTTAATGGTGTGTGTGTATGTGTGTGTTTAACTGTCTGACAGCCTTGAAAAGTACATTATCATTACAATATATTTTCAACAAGATGGCATAAAGTAATCCTTCATTATGAACATAAAAAAAAATATGAAGAAAGGCAAACAAAGGGTACCTTTTTTTCGATAAAGCAGGATTTAATGTTATAGCAGCTGGCTGCTAACAAACCATAAGTCATGCAGTACTATGCTGTGCCATGATTTGTGCCATTTTTTACTGTCTCCACTATGTTTAATCCTGACCTAAATCATTGTTCTCAGGTTTAAAAAGAAAAAAAATACAAATAAAAATTGCATTGTTCATATAATAGACCCATCATTTACTACAAATTGAGACTGCAAGGGTAATTTGGCACACAGGTAACATGAGCTGCCCTGAGGGCAACATGCTGTGGGAACACCTCATTAAGAGATATTCACAGACCACATATTCTGTGATCAAGATGAAATATTTAATCAATAATGAATTATTCAGTGCTCTGCAGTTACAGCGTCACATAATTGTAGGGCAATTTACATAGCCAAGTAGCTGTCTAATTAATGATTTGAATAATTGATTAACAACTTCAGTCATACATATGAAGGGAGATTATACATTCATCTGACTTATAACACAGTCATATGACCAATTTACATTTATCAGTGGGAAAAGAATGGGAGAAAGCAACACGAAGTAATGACATAAATAATTACCCTCATTGTCTCAACCATATGTTCAAGTATATGCTCAGTGGAGCACTGGAGGCAGAGAAAGCCAAAATTAACAATACATGTGTATTGAACATTGCTTATATCTTCTTTTTTTCTGAAACCCTGTAAAAAAATCTTTAAATTCTCAAAATGTCACGTTTTCTTTTCCTTTTCTTTAGCTACATTAATCAGTACCAATGTCTAAAGTAACACTTTTGCTTGGGATTAAGTGCTAGGTCATTGGGTTAGCTTGTTAGTTGGCTAGGGTCACGGTTTTCCCCTTCCTATCACTGTTCCCATGGAGACAAACACCATGTGATCATGGTTTCTGCTCTAGTCCTGTCTCCACTCCTGTTTTGCCATTGAATTGTTGGTTTATTGTTTTCACATGTTCTGTGTTAAGTTCTGATTTGTTTATATCTTCTGTGTGTCATTGCCTTACTACGCATTATTGTTGTCAAGTCAAAGCTAATGGCAACAGTTTTAATGCTGTATTTTTCTGGATGTGTGGTTTCCCTAGATTTTTTGTTTTATGGTTGATCCTTGATTTGCCTTGATTAGGTACTTGCGTCCTGCTTCTCACCGCATGACACAACCTGATAAAATTCTTCTCGTCATTCTTCTCGTGTTAACTTACTATGAGTTATAATTAGAGCTGCACTGACGTATCGGCCGATACCGTTTATTGGCCGATACATCGATGCTGCTCTAATAAAGGCAATTTTACAATTTTGATGACAAAACTGCAGTCCGTAATCTCTGTAATCTCTGCACTGCTAAAATTTTACACCGGAAGTGAGCAGCAGTGAAACAATAGTTTTGGCGTTGAGTCTAAAAAATTTTTGCCACATTGCTCGAGCTGAATTAAAGCACCAGTACACCATTGAAAGACTTAAATGAAGATGAGTTGACAAAAAAGTAGAAATGTTTTTGTCTGTGGTGAGTGAATGTGAGACTAACAGAAGGTTTTTAGAATTCAGTCAATGTTAATATGAATTAATAACAATAAGTTAAGAAATCTTACTTTAATCCTCAGAATTTAGTTCATGTGTTAATGTGAGTAATGTGTTTTCTGTTTATGAGACCAGTTACTGTGAAACAACTTGTTGAAATGGAGAGAATAAAGTTTTTATTTACATTTCTTTCAGAATTGTGAAATTAATTATTATTAATTTAAAAGAAGGTATAAAAGGCAGAACTATCAGTATCGGTTGTCGGTATCAGCTGATATCATTCTGAATAGTCAGTTATCGGTATCGGCTGAGAAATTTAGTATCAGTGCATCATTAGTTATAAGTCATAATCAGAATAAAGGTGTTGCTTTCATTACTTCCACAGAGCCATACCCACCTGAATGCCCATTGTTTATGCCGACAGCTGAAGTACTCATTGTCAGGATGCTTACCTTATAGTCTCCATCTAAGCTAATTGTCACACTAGAGTTCGCTTTCTCACGTTAATACAGGTACTAAATGACTTTATTTAGTTTATTTGTTCCTTATGATCCCAGTTTTGGGGAGAAAATATTAGAACAGGTTAACAAATGTATTACTAGACTACACACATAACAGTATCAAGGTCTATTATTAATATTAGGCTTAGCTTATTCCTTTTGTTTTCATTTGTAATGTTCATAGACAAATGTACTATCTGTCAGATATCTATGTATTCCTCTTCCAGTCAATGTGCTGGAATGTTTTCAGTTACATCAGTAACTATTTGAGTTGATTTTGGCCTCTTGTTTTTAAATTTTAAATAAATACAGCAAGACCTAAACACACACGGAATCTAAAAAATGTCTATTTGCTTATGATGAACAAAATGTGATTCTGAAAGCTTATCTCCTTTGTCTTTGGTTTTGTTGGATGTTCTTTGTCTATAAGTGCATTTGTCCTGTTTTTACAATACCTCATGTATCTGCTGACTTCCTGTTTGACATTATGGCATTTTAAAACAAATCTGTACTTATCCAACTGCACATTTTCACTATGTATGTGTTAGATTTTTATTTTAATATATTATTAAAAGTCTAAGTACATAATGCTAGAACACTGCAATTTTTTATTAATTTAGGGGTCCATGCACTTAGTGCTATTACCCTTAAAGCAGTACTTCAGTGTTTTCAAAAAGGTAATTTCTGTCTGCCTATAGCAAATGTGTGGTTACGTTAGGCAATTTTTAAATTAAAAATAGATCTATATAGAGTCATACTCCAAAAAGTGTCTCTTATTCTAATTATTTTGTTCTTAAGACCTTTTTATTTAGGCGCAAAGACAGACTTGATAGCATGCAGCTCAGTCTCAATGAGTGAGTGAAGTTTAAATTCTCCATAGCCTCAATCCAATCAAATGCAAAACAAGACAAAAGATGAAAGTCAGGCCCAGTGAAGGATGAAATAGCCACCAAAGCCCAATTTGCTTAAATGGCCCCTGCCTGAAAGAAAGCAAAACAGAAGCAGCTCTCCCTGCAAAACATTGTTTCAGAGTATTTCTGCCACTTCTTCCCTGAGTGTATATGTATGTATTTGTGTTTATACACTCACCCCCACATATCTAAAGATGTACCATGCACACTCTAATTGGAAAAGACCTAGAATGCCTGGCTGAACTGATGGCTTGGCTATGGTGCATTAATAAGATTCAGGTGTAAAAAATTCATGCCGACTAAAGCTAAAATCTTACCCAGAATTAAATTTTAATTTTCCCCATAAAATATGGCTTATGGGAGACTGATAGCTGTATTGATGCTGCCTCAAGTGGGAATACTATCCCAAAATATTGTACCAATCCCAGCTTAATGCTGGAAGCATTAATGTGCCATTAGTTTTCAGGACACACAATGATTTGCCACTTTGGAGGACAGTGACGGAAAAAAGGAAATACTGTAAATCTCAATAATGTGACCTCTTCAACCCACACCACTCCTTTTCTCTCTCCGTCTTCTCTGAGAATAAAATATAGTCTGAGGAGTAACCTCTACAGTGGGTGGACAGTCTCCCTGGACCTTGTGCAGTTTATGGATGCTACACATCCCTAATTTGACCATTTTTAACTTATTTCTAAGAGTATGACCATTTAAGCCCCAAACAACTCAGACAAGAATGCAAATCTGCATTTGAATACACATTGAAGAATACAGCTGACTGCCAGCATGTACAATCTGCTAAATGATGGCCATAGTCTAAGAATAGTTTTATTTATAATTTGTTGTCCAAAAATAAACCCAGAAGACTTAGTACAGTCTTAGCATACAGACAATGTATATGTCCAAAAACAGTGCACAACCCAACAGTATCAACCACTATTTCACATAATCTACACTTGGTGTAAAAATTATAGTTAATTTAAAAAGTTTGAGCAGAATTTAAATGATCTGCTATGACATGTGCAAAAATATAACCACAGCAGGTGAACTGAAAAAAACTAAGCAAATGAGCAGAGGTTTTGAAACGTAGAGCAGAAGTTGAGAGTATCATTTGCTTGCTTTGCTCAATTCATTTATTTCCTGCGCTCGTTCACACGGCTGAACAACCTTAAAAAAAAAAGGAATCCGGGAAGACCTAGTATCTGGGAAAGAATAAAACTATGTTCCTAATTGCAAACTACTAAAAGGTGTACATGTATCAGTCCCTGTAATGGCATACTATTTTAACCTACTATTAGTGCAGAGAGGTTTGTGTGATGTATTTAACTGGTTTACTTGGAACTGAAATAGTCTGTTTGGACATTTCATTGTGAAATTCTCAGGGCTCACAAGCGGCACAACAACAATTATATCAATTACAATTACACTATATCTTAAAAAATTACTTTTTTTGTTGCTGTTTTTGTACTCACTGTGAATTTTATCTGTAGTGTCTCTTCTCTCTTCCTTAATAATTCTGTGTTTACAATGGTTTTCAAAACAGATTTCTTTGCCATAGCGTCACATATCTTGCCCTTTTGTGCAACAGCAGCGGCTGTGGGCACCTGATCTAAAGCTCAAATCTAACTGGATGACCCATTTCATAGCGGGGCGACAGGGGAAAAGAATCTACACTCTGGTTGAAAAAAAAATCTTGCTTTGTCGTGCCGGTGTGAACAGCTCCATAGAAATTTATTGTTTTGATTCAAGACTGTCATCGCGTCATACATTCACGTCAATTAATAAAGGGTCTTTACGCTGCACTGTGACGCAGCAGTTTGAAAAGACACAGGAAGCACATGTTATCCTACACCCTCTGTAGCTGGTGCAGGATGGGTTGAATGGTGAATTAATGAATAAAGACCAAATTAGAGAGTACCGTAATTTCCGGACTATAAGCCGCTACTTTTTTCTACTTCATACACACCCCCTCATCACCGAAAACACACGAAGAAATGCATATTGGTTAATGTCATGTCTCCGCCCCGTCTTGTCATGTGTTGTCGAGTCACGTGTGTTTTGGTATTGCCCGCAGCTGTTAGCAGTTTGGGGCCTAATAAGGCTTGTGTGTATATATACCGGGAGCCATGACACACACAACATGGGTAATTAGATATAGAGTTAGAATTAGATAGCGAATATAGTTAGAGTCTTTGTTCATGTTTCCTAGCCATAGCCATAGTCCATGTCTGAGTTCATGTCAAGGCTAGTTAGCTTATAGCTTAGCCTGTAGCCTAGTAGCTTATAGCCTAGTAGCTTGTAGCATAGCTTATAGCCTAGTAGCAGATAGTATAGCTTAGAGTTGTATAGACTTAGTTTAGATTATAGATGTAGAAGTGGTTTATAGAGTTAGATATAGAGTCTTTGTTCCATGCCATGTCCATGTCCATAGCCATTGTCACGTTTCATGTCAAAGTTAATGTTTAGGTTAGTTGGTTTAGTCACAATAGCATGACATACGCTGACTTTGCAGCAAATAAACCATAGAGTATTCTTACCTCTGGATTCTGTTGGTTGTGAAACCGAAGGTTCTGTTGGGAATTTGCTGGGATTCTTCAGCTCATTTACTGATACTGGCAGAACCACCTCTTTTTCCTGCTCTGAAAGTCCTTCCTCTGAATATGGTGTGGAGGGTTTAGTTGAAGGCTCCACACTCTCAGGCTCCAAGATAGCATTATCAATACTTCCTTTAATCTCTCTAAGCCCACCCCCTGTCTTCACCCTGTCTGCCTGGACTTCCTCTGATGTCTCCTTCAATAGACTTGACACTGTTGATGGAGCCTCTGTCCCTACATTGCCTTTCCAGTATTTCCAGGGCCTCACGATGGAGTCAACAAAGTTAAAGAGCATACTGTTGCTGCTTTGAGCCTGTGTGGATGAGAATGGTGTGGTCAATGAAGGCTCAAGGGACAAGCTGTAGTCCTCAGTCACTTCTCTTTCATCAGGTTCCTCTCTCGCTGAACCCCCATGGAGCTCCAGAACAGGATGAGATTGATCTTTGGACACATGTATTTCTTGGCTCACTGGCCTGTCACTAGGTCTGAGATGGATTACCACATGTTCTCCTGATATTTCAGAGGTGTCGTTGTCTGCGATGGAATTAAACTCTTCCTTATCCAGATCTACCAGTCCAGTCCAGGTGGAAGGGTGAGGTAAGCCTCCATTCTGTTGGAGTTGTTCCCAATCATCTGTGGAGTTTGAGCTTGAAGTCGGTGAAGTTTGCACAAGTGCCCTTGCTTCTGGCTGTCTCTCTGTAATACAGACAGAGAAATGATATGTAATCACCACTGCCTTTGCTGGCTTTTCATCGCTTGGAAAAAGCAGCATGCTGAAAAACAACCAAAATAACTCCATGATTATCTAAAAAAGCAAAACTACAATGCCAAAATTTATATTTAAATTATACTTAAACATAATTAATGTAATGTCCATGTAATATTTGATAATTGGTCTCTTGCTAGTGCTGAAATTAGTAATCTACAGTTACTAATAGTAATCTACCCTCTACTAATATTGGCACTCTTGGTAAATATGAGCAAAAAAGGCTGTGAAGATTGTCTTTATTGTTTAATCTTTTGATCATTGGTTCAAAAAAATTGACAAAAATACTCTGCTCTCATGGATATCAAACAATTGCAAACACAACACAGGTTTATCTCTATCTATCTATCTATCTATCTATCTATCTATCTATATATATATATATATATATATATATATATATATATATATATATATATATATATATATCTTTGTTAGATATAGGTGTGCAAGAATTATTGGCACCCTTTTAGTCAATACTACTATAATGCTACTATAATACTACAATGCTACCTGCCTTTGCCAAGATAACACCTCTAAGTCTTCTCCTATAATGCCTGATGAGGTTGGAGAATACATGGCAACGGATCCTTTTACATTTACATTTACATGTATTCATTTAGCAGATGGTTTTATCCAAAGCGACTCACAAATGAAGACATACAGTGAGGGAAAAAAGTATTTGATCCCCTGCTGATTTTGTACATTTGCCCACTAACAAAGAAATGATCAGTCTATAATTTTAATGGTAGGTTTATTTGAACAGTGAGAGACAAAATAACAACAAACAAATCCAGAAAAACGCATGTCAAAAATGTTATACATTGATTTGCATTTTAACGAGGGAAATAAGTATTTGACCCCTCTGCAAAAAATGACTTAGTACTTGGTAATGACCACAGTTGGCCTCTGGTGGTCAGATGAGACCAAAATGGAGCTCTTTGGCATCAACTCAACTCGCCGTGTTTGGAGGAGGAGGAATGCTGCCTATGACCCCAAGAACACCATCCCCACCGTCAAACAGAGTACGTTTAAAAAAAAAACAAAATTAATAATGTGGGGTTGGCATTTTAGGGGTTAGTTAAGTGCTCACGGAAGAGATGGGTCTTTAGCTGTTTTTTTGAAGATAGTGACAGATTCTTCAGTTTGGATTTAGGTTGGATGTTCATTCCACCACTGACGGACAGTTAGTGTGAAGGTTCTGGAAAGGGACATTGAGCCACGCTGAGTAGGCACTACTAAGCGTCAGTTGTTAACCGATCGCAGATTGTGTGAGGGAACGTAAGCCTTAAGGAGAGTGTTGAGGTAGGAGGGTGCTGTTCCAGACAAGGTCTTGTACATGAGGATCAAGGCCTTGAATTTGATTCAGGTGGCTACAGGAGGCCAGTGAAGGGAGATGAAGAGGGGTGTGACATGGATTCTTTTGGGCTGGTTGAAGATGAGGTGTGCTGCTGCATTCTTAATCATTTGAAGGGGTTTGATGGAGCTGGCTGGGAGGCCCGAGAGTAGTGCGTTGCAGTAGTCCAGTTTTAAGATGACAAGAGCCTCCTTCATACAGAATCTCTCAAAATCCTTTAATTTTGAGGTCTAAGCTGGTGGACTCTCCTCTTCAGCCCACAGGTTTTCTATGGGTTTCAAGTCAGGATCATTGTCCTGCTGGAAGATCAACCAAGCTTTCTGGCGGAAGCAGTCAGGTTTTCATTTAATATCTGCTGATATTTGATAGAGTAAATGATGTCAAGTATCCGAAATAAAATGTCCAGGTCCTCTGGCAGAAAAAACAGCATCAATACATTAAAGAGCCTCTACCATATTTAACCGTGGACATGAGGTACTTTTCCATATGGCTACCTCTCTGTGTGCACCAAAACCACCTCTGGTGTTAATTGACAAAAAGCTCTATTTTGGTTTCATCTGACCAGAGAACTTAGTCCCATTTGAAGTTCCAATAGTGTTTGGAAAACTGAAGACACTGGAGTTTGTTTTTGGATGGAAGTAGATTTATTTATTGATTATTTATTTTAGAAATTTTAATTATTTTCTTATAGCCACTTCCCATTTTGTGAAGCTCAACAACCTTTTCCTGCACATCATAGCTACAGTGCCTTGCGAAAGTATTCGGCCCCCTTGAACTTTTTTTAACCTTTTGCCACATTTCAGGCTTCAAACATAAAGATATAAAAATTATTTTTTTTGTGAAGAATCACCAACAAGTGGGACACAATTGTGAAGTGGAACGAAATCTATTGGATATTTTAAACTTTTTTAGCAAATAAAAAACTGAAAAGTGGTGCGTGCAAAATTATTCGGCCCCTTTACTTTCAGTGCAGCAAACTCACTCCAGAAGTTCAGCGAGGATCTCTGAATGACCCAATGTTGTCCTAAATGACTGATGGTGATAAATAGAATCCACCTGTGTGTAATCAAGTCTCTGTATAAATGCACCTGCTCTGTGATAGTCTCAGGGTTCTGTTGAAAGCACAGAGAGCATCATGAAGACCAAGGAACACACCAGGCAGGTCCGTAATACTGTTGTGGAGAAGTTTAAAGCCGGATTTTGATACAAAAAGATTTCCCAAGCTTTAAACATCCCAAGGAGCACTGTGCAAGCGATCATTTTGAAATGGAAGGAGTATCAGACCACTGCAAATCTACCAAGACCTGGCCGTCCCTCTAAACTTTCAGCTCAGACAAGGAGAAGACTGATCAGAGATGCAGCCAAGAGGCCCATGATCACTCTGGATGAACTGCAGAGAACTACAGCTGAGGTGGGAGAGTCTGTCCATAGGACAACAATCAGTCGTACACTGCACAAATCTGGCCTTTATGGAAGAGTGGCAAGAAGAAAGCCATTTCTCAAAGATATCCATAAAAAGGCTTGTGGCAAACTTTAGTCTCGTCTAAAGTTTGCCACAAGCCCTTTTATGTATATCTTTGAGAAATGGCTTTCTTCTTGCCACTCTTCCATAAAGGCCAGATTTTAAAAAGGCTTGTATATTCCTTGGTTTTACCTATTGTTATCAATGAATAAGGGAATTTGGCCTGTTTGTTACCTCATAATTATACCCCTGTGAAACAGGAAGTCATGGTTGAACAATTTCCTGTTCCTAGTCACCCAGGTGTAATAAAAAGTAAAATATCAATGGGAATATACTTGAAATATATTTTTCTTATATGAATTCATAGGGGTGCGAATAATTGTTGCACATCTGTATTTAACAAAGATATCTTTGTCGATAAACCTGTAATTACTTTGTAATTGTTTGATATCCATAAGAGTAGAGTATTTTTGTGAGTTTTTTTAACAAAAGATCAAAAGGTTAAACAATAAAGACAAATTTTCTTACTTCTTTGTTTATATTTATTAGTGGAGGCCACTGTGTATACATACATTCATAAATTAATTGACATTGACAGGGGAGGACTTAGTAATTTGGGGGCCCTAAGCAATTACAAGTTTGGGGCCCCAATACACCAACTATGCAACTTAGCTGTCTCTCTCTCTCTCAAAGCGCTCAACTTTTTTTTTCTAGAGTTTACCCCAAGTTAAAGTGACAGGGGAACAATTAAACTAACGAATATACACAGATGCTCACTAGAATTTGGCTACATACTTTCGAGTCTCTTCTTTTTAGGTCTGCTTTAATTTTCTGTAACTCTGGCCAGCTGCTCGCGCATACACAGTACTAATGGAACAGTCCACTCTAATCCATGATAGGGGGGCCCTGCATTCATGCAGATGTAATAATAATGTTAAAACTTTAATGGCGATATCCTGACCAAAGAAAATATGATAGAATATTAATACGTTATACATGATTTATATAGGCTTCTGGGTATTCGATGGGGCCCCCCGATTCCCTGGGGCCCTAAGCGGCCACTTACCTCGCTTATTGGTTAAGTCCACCCCTGGACAGTGAACAAGTCGCTCATCAAACTAGCAGCATACCTCTGTAGCAGTAGGCATCGAAGAGGCTGGTGGTGTCAGGAAAGCCGGTGCGGTTGGGATTATGGTAGAGAGTGCGTACCCCTGGCTCATCACCTCCGCAGTTGCGCCGTGGTTGATTGATGGGGTAGCGCACGCTACCGTCAGCCAGCCAGCCTGGGTCACAGCGATCCAGTCCAGCCTGCCAGGCCAGGTAAAGCTGTCCTACTGTGGCTAGCTGAGCGCCCAATTCGTGACAGTGAGTAGAAGCTGTGGCCAGACTCAACTTATCCGGCACACTGGCATGGAACACTTCACCTGAAACAGAGAGGAGAAGAAGAGCAATGAGTCACCATGAGTAATATAGTAATAAAAGAAAAAGAGAAGAAAGGATTGATTGGACATCAGAATAAAAGCAGAATATTGTCTTGAAGGTGAAATTTTTGTATTTTTCCAGTAGAATAGTACGCTCATAAAAAAAACTTTTTAAACCAGTTCATAATTTCCAGGAGAGACAATTTTTTTTCTTGGGTTTCAAATGAAAACTGATATGATATTTTTTATACACATATCACATTCTCTATCTTGATAAATATGTTCTTCTCTTTGTTCAAGACCCCTCAATGATAAACAACCAAGGAAAAATTCTCTTTAAGGAGAAAGAATATGAGTTATATAAGGGCTTTAATATAGTTTAAAGAGACATATGAGTTATATCTCAGTACTTCACTTGGTGAAGACACACTGCTCTTGATTAAAGTTAAATTTCTAAAAATCCTAAAAAATTGGAAAATGAATAAAGTTGGAAAAAGGTGGAAAGGCTTTTGCCAGACCATGAATTGAATGTATCAAGTGAACACTGAACACTAAAACTAAATAGAAGCATTATAATCAGCTTACAAATATGTGGTAAATGTTTTCTGGTGGAAATGATCCACAGATCATGCAGTATGTGCACCTGTGTGTCGGGCAATCTTGTTCAAATGTACCCATCCAGGCATGAACGGGAGCAGAGCAGAAAAGATGGTGACCCAGTTCGACGCACAGTACAAGCAGCTGGGACAGAAGCAGGTGCTTGGAACGTGCATGTCTGGGTCATGACTCACATTTGTTCCTCAGAGAAGAGACTTAATGAAACGGTTTAACATGGGCTATGCGGGACTTAACTACCCCTGATGACCCATCATACCTTTCAGGCTCTCAGCAAAGCAGTACACATCAAACAGCTCATCAGTAGCACGATTGCCATAGTTTCTCACACCAGGTGAGTCTTCCCGGTCGCCATAGCAACCAGGCCGTGGAGATTGGATGGGATACCTGTGGAGATGACCAAATGAAATTAAAGAACCACTTCCAATTGAAGGAAATATCAAGAGACCATCAGACACACACACACACACACACACACAAGGAAAGGCAGAAATATACTCTACATTCAGTTCCAATTGTACACAATGATTCAAATGAGGCTGAAATTTTATTAAAATATATATTCCCGGGTTTTAGGGGATAAAAGCACTTGAAAGGGAGCTCATGCATTTTTTCCAGCATTTGCAGCCGATTTCATTAACCATTAAACCAACAAACATATTTATTTCAGTTACAAAATCTCTGACATAGCTACACAGTTTCTTAATTACCTGAATATTTGGGCAATTACTATCCAACTGAGATGTAAGCACACAGCAAGGATGATAAATAATCAAGAAAATATTTTGCTTAGGCAGCAAATGCAATTCAATTACATGCTTACTAGCAAATAGCAGTTATATCAGATATATTCCAGAACTATAACCTGAATGCAGTGCAATATTTACAAAGAATATTTGATATAAAGAAATCATTGACACTGAATGGAAGTGGAGCCAGTGTAATAATCTCTTAACCTCACCTTACAGTCTGGTCAGAGAGCCAGCCTGCATCGCAGTTGTCATATCCATCATCGAAAGTAGCCTGCAGCTGCCCAGGTGTGGCGATCACTGCAGAGTTTTCCACACATGCCTGCTTAGCATCAGGGAATGACAAGGCATAGCGGTCATGAGGGGCTCGGTAGTGGAAGACCACACCTGTGAAGGCCATACATTCGGAAGAAAGAAATATAAAATGATGAGTTAATCGTTTAACACCAGAATGCGGATATAAACTCAATAAAATGCTGATTACTGACAGTGGGGGAAATATATATTGAGCGTGTCAACATTTTTTTCAGTAAATATATTTCCAATGAGGTTATTCACATGGAATTTTGTGATTAACTAAAGAACTCCACACATATAAAGAAATCCAAATATTAAGGTCTTGGGAGAGCTCTTTGCTTTTATCCACCATGAGCTGTTTCTTGTGTGACATAACGAAAACCTTTTTACAGACCATCAAATTACTAACCCAGCTGACATTTATTTGCACAGATAGGAGGTATAATTACTTTCTTACGCATTAAAACAAATAAATAAATAAATACTTATAGATTTCAGCTGGTTCCTTGCCTTACCTTGCCTTGGAGAACTCCTTTTTCTTAGAGTGTTCAATACTTTTTTCCTGTCTCATTATAAAACATAACTTCATTTATGGACATTATGTCACAGCTCAGCCGGATCAGAACTCCAAATCCCAAGATGCAATGCGTGCTACTCAGGCACGCATGCGCTCTCCATCCCCGGAGTTCTGATCCAAGACACCTGTCACTAATCACATACTCACACTCAAGCACGGCTACTTAGGTTTGCCAGTCACAGAGTTGCATTGCGAAGTATACGCTCAGTGAACCTCTTTCTCTGCGTTACCAAGCCTTCCGATTATCTTTGATTACCTTGTTACCTCGACCTTTGTTTCCGCCTTCGACCACGCTCTTCGTCTTGCCCTCCTTACTCTGTTCGTCCGATCGCCTGACCCCTGCCTGTTACTCGTTTAACGATTCTGCATTATCTGTCTCTCCTCGTCCGCCCGCTTGCTCTTGCCTCCGTGCCCCTTCCCCCGAACCGTGACAGAATACTTCGCCGCGCCTTATTATGGAGGCAGCGAGTGGCACCGGTTGGCCTCAAGCCATCGAAGGACACGGCCGGATGATCAGCCAGCACGATCAACGCCTGGACGCCCTCACCGAAGCAAGTGACTCGGCTACACCAAGCCCCCCGCCCGGCCGGCCACACGTTTACACCTCCCACACCGGCACCAGAGAAGTACGATGGAGATCCGCCGCTGCCGAGGCTTTCTCTTGCAATGCTCACTGTTTTTTCCACTTACCCGGAGATGCCGGAGGGCCGTAAGATCATCCATTTCATGGAGCTTCTGACCGGGAGAGCTTTGCTCTGGGGAACAGCCGAGTGGGAGCAGGCAGCCACCGTCATTCACACATACGAGGCCTAGCCACACGATTCCGAGCCGTGTTTGATCACTCCCCTGACTGCCGAGACCGGGAGAAGGCTCCTCACCCTGAAACAAGGAGCGAGGCGTCGCGGTTCCGCTACTCGTGCCTTCTCACGCACGCGGCACGAAGTGGCTGGAACCAACCGGCTCTCAAGACAGTGTTTCGCCAGGGATTAAATGCCGACATAGTGACGGAGCTGGCATGTCGCGACGACCAGCTCACCCTGGATTCCCTGATTGACATCGCAATTCGCCTGGACCGGCTGCTCCGAAGCCGCCGCTCCGTGCGCCCTCTGGTGGCGGTTCCAGAACCTGCACCTCCCGCAGAGCCCATGCAGCTGGGTCGTGCCAAGATCAGCACACAGGAGAGGGAGCGAAGACGCCGCGAACTTCGCTGCTTCTACTGCGGAGGGGAGGGACACTTCATTCAGCAATGCCCCCTCAAGCGTCCGGCTGTCCAAGGGAACCAAACCGTCCCCAAAGATCCGCAACCAGGGGTGAGTGTTGAATCAGGAATGTGCCCTTCTGTTCAATCCGCATTCGTCATGAAGATCCGACTCGAATACTCAGGTATATCTTGTGTCCTAGCGCTGATTGACTCGGGGAGCGGCAGGAAACTTCATTGATCAGACCACCGTTCTAGAGCACAACATCCCCATCCGTCCTCTCCTCATCCCGCGTCGTATCCAACCTATTGACGGCACCCCCCTTGAAAACGGATTCATCTCCCACTGCACTGAACCCATCGCGTTCTCCAGCCCCGCTCTTCATCAGGAACAGATCATCTTTCACGTCACAGTATCCGCACGTCACCCAGTGGTCCTCGGTCTGCCCTGGTTGGACCTTCACAACCCTCAGATCTCTTGGTCTCACAGAGAAATTGTGCGCTGGTCACCCCATTGCCTGCACCATTGTTTACGAACCCCGGTTGTCACGGTGGCAACCACTTCCATAGAAAGCCCAGAGGAGAAGAAGCTCCTCCAAATTCCCCCCGAATACCATGACCTTCGTGAAGCCTTCAGCAAGGTGAAGGCTAGTGGACTCCCTCCTCACAGGCCCTACGACTGCGCAATCGACCTATTACCAGGTGCTACACCCCCACGTGGGAGAGTTTATCCACTATCCCTAACTGAACAGAAGGCCATGGAAGAATATATCCAAGAGGCTTTGCACCAGGGCTACATACGTCCATCCACATCCCCAGCTTCAGCAGGGTTTTTCTTCGTGGAGAAGAAAGGAGGAGGTCTAAGGCTCATCAACGACGTGCTGCGTGACATGCTAGGAAGAAATGTCATAGCTTACATCGACGACATTTTGATCTATTCCAAGTCAAGGGAGGAACATATTCACCATGTCCGCCAGGTGTTGAGGAGGTTACTCCAGAATCAACTGTACATCAAAGCGGAGAAGTGTGAGTTTCACAGAGACACTATTTCCTTCCTGGGATACATCATTAGCCCTAAAGGGGTCACCATGGACCAGGAAAAGGTTCGAACGGTCACGAATTGGCCTCCACCCAGGACTGAGAAAGAATTACAGAGGTTCCTCGATTTGCCAACTTTTCCGGCGGTTCATCCGCCAATTTCAGCAGGATTGCGCATCCCTTGACCTCTCTGTTAAAGGGAAAACCCAAGCACCTGTCATGGGGCCCAGCAGCCCAGAATGCCCTGGAGAAGCTCAAGAACGCCTTCACTACAGCGCCTGTTCTCAAGCATCCCGATCCATCCAGACCATTCGTCGTGGAGGTGGACGCTTCTGGAACTGGGGTAGGAGCGGTACTCTCACAAAGGTTCGGAGATAAGCCTAAGCTCCACCCAGTAGCATTCTTCTCAAGACGACTCTCGGTGTCTGAAAGAAATTATGACGTGGGTAACAGAGAACTCCTGGCAGTAAAGTTAGCTCTCGAAGAATGGCGTCATTGGCTAGAGGGAGCGGCACACCCCTTTGTTATCTTTACCGATCATAAAAAGTACTGTGCGCGCATGCAAAAAGGCAAACACCGCGGCAGGCCCGTTGGGCCCTGTTCTTCACCAGGTTTCAGTTCACGTTGTCTTACCGACCTGGGTCAAAGAACACAAAGGCCGATGCCCTCTCCCGTCTGGATCACCCGGAAGTTAACAAGGACCAGGAAGAATACATTGTTCACCCCTCGTATATCGTCAGCACCCTCGAATGGGAACTGGACAAAGAACTAGAAAACATCCCTTCGTCTCGTATCCCCACAGCATGTCCCGCAGGCCGACAGTTTGTACCCGAGGAACACCGCCAGGCTACCGTCGTCACGCCCACCACCGTTGGCACGAGTCACCCTGGAGCACACAGACGTACCTCCTACTAAGGGAGAAATACTGGTGGCCCAACATGCAGAAGGACATCCACAGAATAGTGGCATCATGCTCGTCCTGCGCACAGAATAAGGTCCCCCGAACGCTTCCCATGGGCAAGCTCAAGCCCCTATACATTCCAGAACGCCCATGGTCTCACATTGCAGTGGATTTTGTGACAGACTTACCCCAATCCCAGGGCAACACCACCATCCTGGTTATAGTGGACCGGTTCTCAAAATCGGTACGCTTCATCCCTCTACCCGCCTTACCCACTGCCTTTGGGACTGCCGAGCTGCTGTTCACCCATGTCTTCAGGTATTTCGGCATCCCGGAGGAGATCATCTGTGACTGGGGCCCCCAATTCACATCCCAAGTCTGGACCAGTTTCATGTATAAGTTGGGGGTCACGGTAAACCTCACCTCAGGATATCACCCACAGTCCAATGGCCAAGTGGAACGAGTCAACCAGGAATTGGGCCATTTCCTCCGCACCTTTTGCGCAGCCAATCCCGGCGATTGGGACAAGTTCTTGCCATGGGCCGAATATGCCCAGAACTCGTTACGTCATTCAGCAACTAATCTCACCCCGTTTCAGTGCGTACTGGGGTATCAACCCCCTCTGTTCACGTGGAATGCAGATGTCACTGACTCACCCGCAGTCGATCAGTGGTTTGAGCGGAGTGAACAGGTATGGGCAGACACCCATCGACGTCTGACACGGGTCACCGACTCATACAAGCGCAAAGCCGACCGTCGCCGCAGCAACCAGCCAAGTTACAAACCCGGTGATCGGGTATGGTTGTCTACAAGGGACCTGAGGCAACCACACAGCTGCAAGAAGCTCGCACATAGATATACGGGCCCCTTCAAAATCCTGAAACGCATCAATGAGGTCACGTACCGGCTGCAACTACCCTGGCACTGCCGCGTCGCCCCTTCCTTCCACGTTCTCACGTTTGAAACCAGTCGTTCCCGGACCCTTAGTATCTGATGTGCCCTCTGAGACGCCTCCGCCTCCCCTGGATATCGAAGGCAACCAGCTTACCGTCTCAAGGACATCCTCAGCTCCAGGTACAGGAGGGGTAAGCTGGAATACTTGGTCGAGTGGGAGGGCTATGGTCCTGAGGAACACTGCTGGATTCCGAAGCAGGACATCCTCGACCCGCAACTCATTAGTGACTTTCATGCCTCGCATCCTGACCTCCCGGCCCCCCGCCCCCGGGGGAGACCTAAGAAGAACGTGGCTCCTGGAGTGAGCCCTTTGAGGGGTGGTTCAGTCACAGTTCAGCCGGATCAGAACTCCAAATCCCAAGATGCAATGCGTGCTACTCAGGCACGCATGCGCTCTCCATCCCTGGAGTTCTGATCCAAGACACCTGTCACTAATCACAGACTCACACTCAAGCACGGCTACTTAGGTTTGCCAGTCACAGAGTTGCATTGCGAAGTATACGCTCAGTGAACCTCTTTCTCTGCGTTACCAAGCCTTCCGATTATCTTTGATTACCTCGTTACCTCGACCTTTGTTTCCGCCTTCGACCACGCTCTTCGTCTTGCCCTCCTTACTCTGTTCGTCCGATCGCCTGACCCCTGCCTGTTACTCGTTTACGATTCTGCATTATCCTCGTCTCTACGGTACGTCCGCCGCTTGCTCTTGCCTCCGTGCCCCTTCCCCACGAATCCGTGACACATTAATGTTATTATTTCTTTATATTTTCGTATTTCTTGACTTAATACTGATGTCTACTGAAAATTTAATGTGAATAATGTCATTGTAAATATATTTACTGAAAAAAATGTTGACACACTCAATATTAATTTCCCCCACTGTATGTAATCAACTGTGCAGCGTGTCTAGATGTGCAGATGTGCATAGCATTTTGTAAAAATTAAAGAGAGTGAGTGAGAGAAGGAACAAATAGTGTGAAGTGTGAGCCCGGCTTCCTGTTGCCTATGCTTTGGCCTTGCGGTGGTTGGGCTTCCTCTCTGCTGTGCAGAGAAATGATTGTTTTTTGAAACATCCATCTGCTATTCCAGTCCTGTATCAGCCAGGAGCATTTCCAATCCCCCACTCTTCCTGACCTTTGTACAAATCACCTCTCCTAGTAAATCCCACCTCTACTCCCAGGAGAACATACAAACATGAAAGGGATGAGTACAAGAATGCCCGGGTTTGCATCCTTCTAAATGGTTGTTTCATCTTCAGGAGCTCAAAATAAAGAAATGAGGGAATTGTCTAGGCTGCGGTGGTGGGGTGGGGTGCAGCGGGGGAGTAAAGGAGGTGCTATTTCTGGGGGAATGCTTCAGGCGTTGCCCAGGGAAAAAAAAGAGACCCTACTCCTCAGAGGGGTAGATGCCCCAACAATTTCCCTTTGCTCTCTATGTCAGTTTTCAATGAGAGAATACTTCAAAGACACACGGGGTGAAAGCAACACTTTTATTTTTCCTCCTACATTTTCCAAAAAGTATTTCTGTTTCTGAATAAGGTTCAAAAAGTTATTCATTAACTATAATAAATATTGAGGGATATTTCACATCTTACCTATAAAGCAGTGTGTAGTTGCAAGAGACAGCACATCTTCTTCTGTTTGCTCTTTCAAGTCACAGTGTTAGCAGCAAGAGTGTGGGTGGAAATCAAATGCATAGTACTGTTCACTGCCCTAATTAACTCACACAACAGTTGATCTATAAGAGACTAATAACTGAAACCAGAATACCACTGTTTTGTTTGTTTTATTTTAATCAAAGCAGTTAACAACTGCAATAAATGTTGCAAGTAATTGCTGCAATCATTCTGGAATCACATGGTAAAGGTTTACCACAGCAGTTAATGGATAACCTGTTACTACTGAAATACATCCAACTGACCAACATAAAACTAAGAAAATTGTTGAAAAGGAGCCCAAATGACTACAATACAGATATTGCCGAGTGATATTGATTTTTGTTAATTATTATGTTAGAATGCCTTTGTGTTCTTTGACTCGTAATTAAGACTAAGCTCTCAGGATTAGAGACAGGGGGATAACGCCTTTCTTTCTACAGAAGCGGCTTTATGTTTTGTTAATCGATTCCTCGAGTGGGTGATCTCTTGAGCTCCTGAGCGTCTTAAAATTCATGGAGGTTTCTACCGTTTAGCTTTTCATTGCTGAATCTCGAACACCTTGGTGTAGTCTGGGTCATTTTACTTTATCTATGTGGTCTCTAAGATTATGTCAAAAGCCATCTCATCTAAAGGCTCTCCCAAATATATAGTAGGTTTTAGAACAGATCAAGCTACTGGTACATGCAGGACCTGCTATGTGAATTATGTATTGTCAAATTGTGTAAAATATTCTGTAATGATAGATGACATACAGCACACATGGCTGGAAATTGGTCTGCAAGCACAAATATGATTGGGGGAAAACCCTCCATTTTGTGCATGTTAATATAATTACAGTGATTTCAAAAGATGGAATAATAACTTATAGTCATAGAAACAACTTTTGAGTTTGTTTAAGTATGAGGACATGCCTAATACCAGTTCATTGTGATGCTGAGAGGTGAAAACCCAGCCTGTGTTTACATTAAGCTGAAAAGCAATGAAAGTAGGTCAGAGATAGACAGTACAGTAAAGTACAGATGTAGATAACTTTCCTCTGACCTGAAGGCACCCTGTGGTAGAAGGCTTACATCACTTTATAAACAAGGATAGACACACACATTTTGTGGCACTAACTCACCTGTGACCTGGAGAGGCACTGTGTCTTGCTCGTCGTTAAGTCCCACCACAACTTCGCAGCGGTACATGCCCGAGTCGCTGGATCTCAGGCCTGTCAGTGCCAGGCTGGCATTGTAGCGATTCTCTGTGTAGCCAGGCAGGATGACGCGGCCCTGGAAGGCTTTCTTCACCTTCACCACGTTGCCTTTTGCCACCAATACAGACTGCTCCCTCTGTAGTCCATCAAGCCCATGGTGGCCCCAGATTTTGGTCCACTTAATGCGAGGAGCGTCGTGAGATTCATGAGATGGGCTGGGCCGTAAAGTGAAGATGCAAGGCAGCACAGCAGTGCCTGACAGAGGTACCTGCACTACCTGGTGAGTCACCTTCCGCATGTTCACTACTGTTTCACCCCATACCACATCTAAGGAGGAGGGAAGAGAAAAGCCAGACTGTAGGATATAATCTTTTCTCAGGTAAAAATGGGTATTCACTCATGTAGTACACAAAATCCACAGTACAAGAACCTGTAAAGGCTGGTATGTCACGTAGCAACCAACTAACATCAGACCAACACCAAATTCAAATGGAATTAGTTTTTTATACTCTGTTAAGAAAAGTGCAAAACTCATGAGAATATGCTCATACAGGCCTACAGCTGTCGCATATCTGCTGCAAGATGACACTAGAAAGTTTTATTTTATAAGATAGATGACAGACTACAAACTGGCTTTCAAAGGTTTTCATCCCTTCATTAAATCCACAAACAGCAACAGCCAGTGTAGGCGTCTGGACAAATCATAATGGATAATAGGCACTGTGCTAAATTATCGGTCATTGATTCAAAAAGGCAGACGCGACATGAACAGGCTTGTGTGGCCTATGAAAAAATGTACAAAGCTGACTTTCTGAGATCAATGACTGATGAATAATGTATTTTTCCTTGTTAGTACTGGGTGCAGTATACATTAAGTGAGTGATGCCCAGGTGAGAAAAGAACCAAATGGCATTATAAGGGATTTTTTCTGAAGAAAATACATTTGTCAAATGACATACATTGCCCCTTAATTCCTAAATGTACACTCATAGAGCCCTTTATTAGGAACACTGTACAAATACTAGGTAGGGCCTCTCTTTGCTCTCAAAACAGCCTTAATTCCAGGCATGGACTCCACAAGATGTTAGAAAACATATCTATGAGATTCTGGTCCATGTTGTCATGATTGTGTCACACAATTCCTGCAGATTTTTCGAGGTGCACTTTCATGCTATGTATTATCCATTCAACCACATCCCAAAGT
Organism: Ameiurus melas; assembly: GCA_012411365.1. NCBI lineage: Eukaryota > Metazoa > Chordata > Actinopteri > Siluriformes > Ictaluridae > Ameiurus > Ameiurus melas. The sequence goes on from CM022762.1 coordinate 17,655,807, forward strand.
TGTACTAATGGATTCAGATGCAGTAACTGGGAAGGCCACTGAAGAACACTGAACTCATTGTCATGTTCTTGAAATCAGTTTGAGATGACTTTTGCTTTGTAACATGGTGCATTAACATGCTTTAAGAAAACATTCCCCGCACCAGCCTGGACACAAGGCAGGTTATGACCAAGGATTCATGCTGTTGGTGCCTAATTCTGACCCTACCACCTGTGTGCCTCAGCAGAAATCAAGATTCATCAGACCAGGCTACATTTTTTCAGTCTTCAACTCTCCAGTTTTGTTGAGCCTGTACCCACTGCAGTCTCAGCTTTCTCAGACCGAAATGGAACCCAACATGGTCTACTGAAGTTGTAGATCATCCACCTCAAGGTTTGATGTGTTGTGCATTCTGAGATGCTTTTCTGCTCACCACAGTAGTACAGAGTGGTTATCTGAGTTACTGTAGCCTTTCCACTCGAACCAGTCTAGCCATTGTCCATTGACCTCTCTCTTCAACAAGCTGTTGCTGTCTGCTCAATGTATTTTTTTCTTTAGTGTACCATTCAAGTAAACTCTAGAGACTGCTGTGTGTGAAAATCCCAGCAGCAAGAAATAGAAATACGCAAACCAGCCCATCTGGCACAAACTATCATGCCAAGGTCAAATCACTGAGATCACATTTCCCCCATTCCCATTACCCAAAGCTGCTGGCCCGTATCTGCATGAGTTTATGAACAGCACTGCTGCCATACGATTGACTGATTAGATAATTGCATGAATGAATAGGCGTACAGGTGTTCCTAATAAAGTGCTCAGTGAGTGTTTTCTATATTACGTTGTAAGATAAAAAATCAAATATTTTTTTCAAAGAAAGTTTTAAAGAATGAAGATGAAGCACAGGCAGGTGAAACACAGTGACATCCTAGGCTGCTTAGTTTACATGCTAGGCTGCTTAGCATTACGCTTAATCCATAATTCATTTTACTAACAATGCATGATCTGTAAGGTGTGGAGGTAAAGACTTGCCTACTTTAAAAGTCTGCCATAATTTTACTAATTTTAGCCAGGAAAAGTCCTTGTTATTAGTCCAGTAACATTCCCCAGTAGCTATAATAATATGAAGGAAGAATTCATTAGGTGTTCATTAGTTGGGGCATCGACAGAATCACTGTGCCTCAGGCACAGAATCGGATCTCGTTTCCAGCGGCACTTAAAAGCAAGCCCTATTACATACAATTTCCATTAGAGCCTATCACAAATTATGGCTAAAGTCAGAGACACATTGGATATGGCAACCACAATGATATCACATACACAGGACCAAGGGTAGAAAAGAAGCTCTGAAGCCATTTTCCCCCTTTCTCAGATAAGTGTTATTGAAGTGTAATTTTCAGGCAGATGGAGTATGTGAATGATGCAGTGTATGAAAAGAGGGAAAACTAAAATGGGATGAAATGCTGAATGAAAGCATGAGAATTCACTCATTAACTTACTTTCATTATATATGGTTTTGTACCTCCGGTTTGCACCTTCACAGCATTTATGGATTTTGATTTAAAGTAAAAAGGATGGTTTTAATCACACCCTGGAATAACGGCATGTCTCAATGCTGTTTCTTTGTCTTTTTTCATTGCACTATATCAATGCTGGTTCAGTAACAATTTATCTCAATTAAAATCAGGGCACCATTTTTCAATTTGCCGTATTTACTATACACAAAACAACAGCCTAAAACAAAGTAAGAACCAAAGACAACATTAATTGAAGCCTACCTATTTAAAAAATTGGGTACCAAACTGTACTTGGTGCTGGGGATCACTTAAACCTATTTAGTATAGTATCTTTTACCTGGGAAAGTGCATGTGGTGAATACCTTTAATTAGGTTTTAGAGTAACGCATTAAAGGTACATCCCGAAGGTCTACTTGTGCCCTTAAGTTGATTTAAAGGCATACTCTATTCACATTTCCAGGTGAAAAATACACACTAAAGATACTTTTTTATTTGGATGTTTGCTTAACCAACTAAATAACTGGAGAAAATGCTTATTGACATAATGCTTTTAAATTTTGTAACTGATAACTAGCAAATAAATTTGTACCATGATAAAAACTTGTGATTTTAGGCATGTGATTTTAACTATTGACTTTTGAATACAACAAAATGGCAACAACATTGTAAGGATGTTACTAAAGAAGAAATTGAAATTTGTATACCATAGGATCAGAAAACAAATATGAACATTTTATTTTCTGTTCACTGGTTAGTTTAATAGTTACAGTCATGTGAAAAAATAAGTAAACCTCATGGATTATTTATTTATTTATTTACATATTTGGACAAGCAAACATTTGATCCTCTTTGAAACAGTGCCTATTAATAAAAGTGATACACTTTACCAAATGACACATGAATTAACATTTTGTAGTAGTTTTCACAATTTAAATGAACAAAAAATCAGATCTGTCACATGGAAAAAGTAAGTACACCCCTACATTTATCACATGTTCAAAGCCATAAAATCAGGTGTTCAAGGCCAGTGATTAGAACCTGCTTAGGGAGTGCAGGTGGAGCCTGTCTTGTTTAAACCCCTCTTATATCTTTTGTTCTCTTTGTTATTGAGGTGTGTGGTCTCATCAAGGATGCCTCTGAGTCTGTAAAGGGATTTAAAAAGATCTCCAAATTATTTGAAATACATCATTCCATTGTAAGGAAAATCATCTACAAACGCAGCAAAATGCAAACGACTGCAAATTTGTTCAGAACTGGCCATCCCTGCAAATTCAGCCCAAGAGAAGACCGCCTGATGCCAAAAATTTAATCACAGTATCTGCTAGTAAGTCTTGCTAACTGTTGGTGTCAAAGTGCCGGCTTCTACAGTTAGAAAGAGATTGCACAAATTTGACCTGCATGCAAGGTATACCAAGAAAAAACCTTTGCGAAACTGTGATCTGGGCAGACAAATCAAAGCTAGAGATATTTTTCTATAGTAACAGCAGACATGTTTAGTACAGACCAAAGACACCTTTGCCAAGTGTACAAAACACCAAAGAAAAGCACTTCATTCCAACAGTGAAGCACAGTGTTATGTTATCTGGTCTTTTTGTAGTCTTTAAGTCTCCAGTTTTGATCAGTCTATGCCCATAATTGCCTCAGATTCCTGTTCTTGGCTGACAGGGGTGGATCCTAATGTATAATATTTTTGTTGTCTGTGCCCAGGTACTTAGTCCATGACCAGAATCAGTAGGTATTTATTGATATTTATTGATATATTGATATTTATCGGTGCTGGTGTTATGGTTGCACTTTAAATTCTGCATCATATCAAAGAGTGCTTGAAGATAATATGAGGCCATCTGTCCGAAAGTTGAAGTTGAATTGAAAGTGGATTTTTCAACAGGATGATTCTAAGAACACTAGCAAATCCACCAAGGAATGGCTCACAATGAAGAACTGGAGGGTTAGGGAATGGCCTACACAAAGCCTGGATTTGAATCCCATTGAAATGTTGTGGGGGATTTGAAACAGGCAGTACATGCAAGAAAACCCTCAAACATCTTTCAACTGAAAGAATATTGCATGGAAGAGTGCTAAAAAATTCCAGCACCCCAATTTCAGAGACTGGTGGACAATTATGCAAAACACACACAAGAAGGGGGCAATACTATCTTCTGAGGCCAAGGGTTTACTTTTCCACAGAATATCAAATCTATTAATATTTCTGTTGAATAAATGACTGGAAACATATGTTTTTACTTGTGGTTTTGTTCAAGTATATCAACTTCATTAATATGCACTGTTTTAAAATTGTTCAAATATTTACTTGTCCAAATATGTCAAAAAAGCCAACAATTTCCATGGGGTGTACTTACTTTTTCACATGACTGCACATGGAGCTGAGGAGGGCTGCCAAGTAAAAGAATGTTTGTGGCATCCTTGTTTTGCATCACATTTAGAGTTTTGCATTACTATTCCATGTCTATTATGCAACTATGAAAAACTGTGATGCAATATAAGGAAATTTACAATGCGTTGCTTTTAAGTGTTACCCAAAATTCATAATGCTAATGGAGAAGTGAGCTAATAAGATACTTTTTAGCAGTCACTGTTCCTAGACGTTACAGCTAGGGTTAGATGGTTACCTGTGTCCTACTTTATCACCATGCACAGTATGATTTTGCTACATGCCATCATTTACACATTTGAATGGACATGTAATACGAAACAATACGATAACATGAAATTAAAAATTACCTTATATGGCCATGGGCATTGTTTCGACTCAGGACAGCTGTCATTTTATGCAATTGTCAAGCAACTATTTGATCCAGTACACAACAGCACTTTGCCTTCACGCATTCGCTGAGAGTAGGCTGTTGGTTAAGAGGCAGGAATTTAGCCAATATTTGCTGCAAACCTTTTATAATCGACCAATCGGTGTGTGAGAAGGCGGGAATTACTGAGAGAGGGTAAAGCAATGCAAATATGCGCACACATTATGCATTATTATACTATAAGCACATCATAATCAAACTAAAGCAGAATCCCGGACCTTTTCTCAAATTTAGAAATCCCGGCTGGGTGCCTTTTTAAGGTCAGAAAAAAGGACATGTCCATGAAAAAGGGGACATGTGGTCACCCTGCTATCAATAAATACCTACAGATCCTGGTCATGGACTAAGTACCTGGGCAAAGACAACAAAAATATTATACATTAGGATCCACCCGTGTCAGCCATGAACAGGAATCTGAGGCAATCATGGACATAGACTGATCAAAACTGGAGACATAAAGACTACAAAAAGACCAGATCTTGTAGATTTTCAAACGAAATACAACATAAAACAAAGGCAACCAGAGTAAACACACAATTAAGGGTTTTTTTTGTTTTTTTTATTCAAGTAAAAATGTTATTCAACACCTAAAAACTAATTGCCCCCTTAAACTTAAAATCTGTTTTTGCCACCTTAATAACTACAACCAAACACTTCTGATAACTGGAGATCAGTCTTTCACTTACTTCTAGGACTAGGATTTCCACTTATGCTTTTATCATGGTCTTGCTGGATGGAAGACTGGACATTCTCCTTTAGAATTTTCTGATAGAGAGCAGAAATCATGTTTCCCTCAATTGCTGCAAATTGCCCAGGCCCTGAAGCAGTAAAGCATCCCCATACTATCACACTTCCACCACTATGTTTGAGCATAGGTATAATGTTCTTTTTGTGGAATTCAGTGTTAGGTTTACATCAGATGTAACGGGACCATTGTCTTCCAAACTCTCCCACTTTCAACTCATCAATACACAGAACATTCTCCCAATAGGTTTGAGGATCATCAAGGTGTGTTTTGACAAAATTCAGATGAGCCTTAATGTTCTTCTGGGTTTTCAATGGTTTTTTTTTACCTCACCACTCTTCCATGGATGCCATTTTTGCCCAGTGTCTGTCTGATAGTGGAGTCATGAACAGTGACCTTTATTGATGCAAGAGAGGCCTATATGTCCTTTGATGTTGTCCTTGGCTATTGTGTGATTTGCTGGATGAGTAGTTGCTGTGCTCTTGGAGGAATTTTGAAAGGTCGGCCACTTCCGGGAAGGTTCACTACTGTGTTAGGTTTTTCCATTCGTAGATAATGGCTCTCACTGTGATTCTTTGGAGTCCCAGAGACTTTTAAATAGCTTTGTAGACTTGAATCACTTGCTCATAATTTCTGGAATTTCTTTCAACTTTGGCATAGTGTGTTACTGGGTAAGACCTTTTAACCAACTCCATGCTGTTGAAAAAGTTCTAAGTGTTGATTTGATTGAACAGGGTTTGCAGTAATCAGTTCTGGTTGCGTCTAGTCCAGCTGAACCCCATTATGAATGCAGTTTCATAGATTTGGGGATTTAGTAACTATGGGGGCAAATACATTTTCACACAGGCCCAGTTGGTATTGGATAACTTTTTTCTTCAATAAATAACATTATCATTTAACTGTATTTTGTGTTTAGTCAGGTTGCCTTTGTTTTATCTTAGATTTTGTTTAAATTTCTGATAATGTTTAGTATGACATATACACAAAAACAGAAGAATTCATGACTGTCTATATAAGCGGTAGGTCTTTTGCCATCATTTGAAGATTGCCTGTGACTCAGCTGTTTAGACATCTACTGGAATTCCCCCACCTAGGTGCCTGAACAGAGGGGAGTCCTGAAGCATGCAAACTTAAACCCAGAGGAATGGTGGGACCAGTCGAGTAGTGCTAGAGGATCAGAGGGTGCGTGGTCTAGTCAAGTCTTTGAGGTAAGGGAGTGCTGGTCCATTTTTGGCTTTGTAGGCAAGCATCAGTATTTTAAATCTGATGTGGGCAGCTACAGGAAGCCAGTGGAGGGAGTGTAGCAATGGGGTGTTGTGGGAGAACTTAGGAAGGTTGAAACAAGTGCAGATGCATTCTGGATCAGTTTCAGAATTTGAGGCAGACTTGCCTGGAGCGAGCTGCAGTAGTCCAAAATGAGAAGCAACTGAACAAGCACCTGAGTGGCCTGTGTGGATAGAATGGACAAATACTTCTGATGTTGTAAAGGAAAATCGGCATGAGCATATCAGATTAGCAATCTAAAATTACAGTTAATTGTCCATGGTTACCCCAAGGTAGTGTGCAGTGACAGAAGGTGAGATCTGAGAGTTGCCCAGGGAGATCACAAGACCCTGACGTGGATATGAATCACTTGGGATGAACAGCAATTCAGTATCGCTGGGATTCATTTTTAGCTGAAGAGCTGCTACACTAGCATATGCCTCACTATATAGTTATTGCTGCATTTAAGCAAAACACCTTCACATCCAAGCTATTCATTCCTTGAGACTAAATGAGAATGCTTCAGATGTGACCTACTGCAAACAGCTCTCACATATATACATCTTCCCCTGAATTGCTGGAATATACTGCAAGTCTGAGAATCTCCTTTCACTATGTGCTGAACACTCATAAGCTGTACATTCCTGCAGTTGGTACAGAACTGGAATTTTGTGTCAGGAGTTTAATAACAGCAGCACAGTAATGCTCTTGGTAAAATACTGACATTTATAAGTTAATGAAAGCATGATCCTTACCCTATATACCAATATTCACCAACAGTTTAAAGACTTTTATGCACTAGAATGACAACTCAAACTGTCTGCTAAAGGTACAGACAGTGCACATCTTATATACGCTAAATTAGCACCCCAGAGGTAAATGTGATTCTATAATGGCATCTGTGATGACATTTCACTAAGGCTTGACAGATAATGTGTTTTCAACCACACAGCACACCATGGGGATAATGGCTCATCTTAGGAGCGATGATGGCTGCCCACTCCTCTAAGTGTGGCTAAAGTAGCACACTCATCTCCTGTGTTTAAGGAAAACAATGTGATATACAGTCAGTGCAAAAGCTTGGATTCTCACAAAGGGGCAGAGGCAAAAATCGTATTTCAGATCTTTATCATTCTAGTGTTTCATCTGACCAGATTGGTGAAGATGCTATATAATGACTGAATTCTCAAATTCTCAGCCCTTGGCATGACTACTCTTCATTTCTGTTTTAACATACAAATGTAATGAAGTACAATTATGTAATAAAAAAATTAAAATAAAAAAAAAGAAAAGAAAGAAAGACAGAAAGAATGATTAGACATACTCTTAGGAATCTGTTCTAGCTCAGTGTGATAAGTATTTCCCAGTGGCACTTTGCCTTGCAGATGTGTGTTTGAGCATGGGGCTCTGGGGAGAGGGAAAGTGATGTGCACCCACACACACACATACACACACACACACAATATCCCCCTCACTATCTCTCTCCTCCCCCAGGCGTAACCACATTTACAACACACCTCTTTGCTGAATATCACACCTTTGTTCTGGAATGCACCCTAAAGCCAAATGAAAGGAGCACATCTACTTTCATATTGCTAAATTTCACGCTTGAGAAAAATAAGCAATCAGTCATTAATTGTACCAACTGTACCGCATGGCAATCACTGCCCCAGGTCTTCATATGTTCTGTAATCAACCAAATACACTGTAGAGGCAATGACAAAAGAATGCATACACCAACAATAACACACTGGTGCTATTTTCTCAGCACAGATCATTCAATGTTAAATTAAAAATCAATTGCAGATACCGTCTTTAAAATCAAATTATGACCCAGAAGAATCCAGCAAAATTGCTTTATTCCCACATGGTTAAATAATGAATGTGTATTGCAGAGCCATGTCATAGCAGATATGCCAAATCTGCATTTAGATGGAAATGTTTCAACAAGCACATCTCCCTAGAGACTCTCCCTTTGTCTGAGAATCTGCTGCTGTTTATTTTCCCTTTAATAAATCCTTTTTCAAATAAGACACAATCAAACAAACAGTCTTAAATTTTTGGAGGAGATATACAGCACAAAAGAAAGAGATGGATAGGATGAAGGAGAGAGGGAAACAGTCACTGTCAATGCGCTGGATTTGTTCAATTTGGTCTTTTTTGTTGAGTCTTTTATTCACCTGGAATGCACCAAGCACTTTCCAAGGCTGTACACCAGAAACAGAAGCCAACCTCACAACAGCACTTAAAGCATCTCAACAAAAATAAGGACGCAATTCTGGTCTCATTTTTCAATTACTTCCCTGCTCTGTGCTGAGTGTGGGTTTGCTAACATCAGTTATCAAGCCACTAGCGATTGATCAGCTATGTGTCTGCTAATAATGGGCATCATATCAGCAGCCAATTTATTCAACTACTTAATCTAGAGAATTTTATCTGTGAATATCCTGCCTTTTTATTTGATTTTTATTTGTCTGAAAGCTGGTCCACTGTCTCTGCTTGTTAATGGCTCTATTCTAGAGACTTAAAGTAAACTGAGGAGCCTTGGAGTCATTTTTGATACCAGTCTCATATTTGATTTTTTTGTACAGAGTACTGTTAAAGAGTCCTTTTTCCACCTCAGAAATATAGTAAGACTGCGCAGTATGCTAAACTTCTCTCTAGCCGAAAAGCTGATAAACTCATTTGCTGTCACTCGGATAGATTAAGGGAACACCCTTTTAGCAGGAGTTTCTAACTCCATACTTAATAAGCTCCAATATGTTCAAAACTCTGCTGCCAGGAACCTGACTGGGACCAAGACATGCAATCACATTACTCCTGTTTTAGAATCATTGCACTGGCTCCCGGTCAGGTTCTGTGTTGAGTTTAAAATTATGATGCTGACACAGAGCATTACATGGCTTGGCTCTTCAGTACTGATCTTCTTTGTTAATCCCTTACACCTCAAATAGTAGACTGGGCTCCTTATAGTCTAATTTGTTGACTGTTCCACAAACCCACTTAAAATCTATGCGTGACAGGGCATTTTCTGCTTCTCTTTGGAACTCTCTTCCTCTCAAACTTAGGGAAGCTCAGACCATATTTTTAAATATGTCAACTCAAGACATACTTTTTTAAACTATCATTTGGTTGCTGATGTTTACTTATATTATTATTATAATTATAATTATTATTATTGTCAGTTGGGACTTTTTAATTAATAAGGTATTCTTTTTGAAAGAGATCATTATTGGAAAACATGTTTACTGTCCCAGCTGCTTGCTGCAACATCAATATTATGATTAGCACACATTTTGCAGCCTGCTAAACACATGACTTTTTATTATAAAAAAGGAAGACAAAAGCCTTTAACACAATAGACCTCATACCCAGAAACGGAGCAGATGTAAGCCCCCTTTTTACATATCCCTTAATCATTACCATGGCAACAGAGGTATGTATGGCTGGGAGGAAAATTATAAGGGTGTGAGGACGGGAAATGAAAGCTTCATATTATAACACTAAATTATACGATTGTTTTTAAAAACGATACATTCTGATTTTGTTTTAATCGACCATTAATTGTTTTTCTATCTATTTTTGATTACCTAGCCAGGGCTCTTTTGTAAAATAGTTCTGTAACCCACCCGATCCACAGACTCCATCAATATTAAGTGAGGTCGCATTGAGCCACCTCTGCTTTACTCTCACCCTCTCATGAACACTCAGAGGCTGCATTCATGACTAATTTCCACCCCTGTCTTAGGTAATAGCACATTTATCAGGCCTGGCACAGGGCTGCTTTTTTCTGCCTGCTTTTTTTACCCATCAAAATAACATAGCTCTTGACACCCCCACCCTTCATCTCCACCATCTTCCCAAAGTCTCCTATCATCCATTTCCATAATCATTCTTGCACAGTGAAGAGACATGAGACAGTGGCACAGCTTCAGGAGTGTCTGGAAACTAGGCATGACTGAAAGGACTTACTTACATTGCAGGCATGCTGTGTTGAACCTAGATGAGTACAGGATGGTACATGGACGGAGAACTGAATTTATTATTATTTTTTTTAATTTCAGGAAAGTTCAACCAACACTTCCACTGTTTTCAAAAAAACAGCTAAAGACCAACAATGTTTTATATTTATAAATAAATAAATAATAATAATAATTATAATAATAAATTTACACTGGCTCTTACACCTCTACTGTGTGCACTTTGCTTCTCTAGAACTCAATTATAAATCTTGTATGGTAGCACTACTTGTATTGTTCTCCACTTGACAGAACACTTTGCTCGTATTTCCTCATTTGTAAGTCGCTTTGGATAAAAGTGTCTGTTAAATGATAAATGTAAATGTAAATGTAACAGACAGTACATGAAACCGGACTAAGACAGGATTCCTGAGAAGGTCCTGTTCAGGCCCCTACCAGATTCCACTGTTCATCCCACCATACAGCCTGCCCAATGGCTACAGATGGCAGCAGATAGAGAGATAATTTGGGATGGTAAAAGAGGCATTTTCTCCCAGCTCTTAGCATGTGAGCTTGACTGTCCTCTGACCCTGCAGCATACTTTTCGAATCAGGAAATACTTGTAAGAATGAGTTTCCACCAAACAATTTTACAAACAGATGTGGTGATTTACCCATGAACAGTCTAAAAATAACATCAACCGTGGAGGAGTTTATAAGTAGAATTTGTCACTTTTAGAACATATTGCTTTTACATATTTATTCTCCTCACAGTGAGTTTATTGTAATAACCAAAAACTGGTTGCTTTATCCACAGACCACTGATTCATCACTGTGAAATTAATTAGCTTTTTTGCTATTATTTTCAATCCATTGCACTGTTCGTGTTTCTAATGACAGTTTGTAAACTGCTTGATTTGCTCAGGGGACGGAATGCAGAATGATGTCACCCCCAAATGTATGACGTCAACAGTTCTTGGTTAAAAAAATGGTCATAGAGCATGCTGGCAGTCCAAGCGTTTCTAACTCTGTGTTTATTTTCCAGTGTTATGCCACACCCACTTTGGATTAAAATCCAAATACAGATACAGATATTTGGAGCACTAATCAGACACAGATAAAGATTATGACATTGTGTTATACACCTAATGCAGACAGACAGATGTATAGATATGCCTTAGACATGTTCTTCCATGCTGGTATTAACATTACCTTTAATCCAATGTGTCTGTGGTAGAATACTGTATGCTATATACAGAGTTGGTGCTGTAGAGTTTGGTTCTTGCTTTTTCTTATTGTTTATCATGGTTTTGACCCAGTCTCTCTCTCTCACTCTTTCTCTGCTAGGTGAGCGCACTTACAAGGACACAGATGAGTTGAGACAGTTAGCTATAGGCATTACAGTGACTGATGATAAGTCTTTAGGTGGCAGTGCACGAGAAATGAGGCTTTCACAGATGAAAGTGTTCCTCATGCACTCTCTATTTACTGGCCGAGGGCCCATGGAGGCAGCCCTGGGAAATTTGTCTTCATTCTACCTCCTAAAGGGCTACAGTAATTATTATGGGATAAAAGGACAGTAAAAGGAAGTAAAACTTCTACAGCAGGAAGGGGAAAACAGTGCTGTGCCAGTTTACAGCATGACCTAATGCACAGTGTGGGCATATCAACCTGAAGATGAGATAATATAGAGCCATGATGGTGGAGTAAGGATTGGACAGACTCCTACACAACTCTGCTGAAATTCAATCCAACAAGAACAAACTCTGGCGTAAAAATAACAGTGAAAGACCCGGGGGTCTAAATGAGCAGGACGAGAACTCACCATGTTCCAGCGAGAGGAGCAGAAACACAGTCAAGAAAGACTGAATCCCAGGCACACGACACTCCATCAACATCCTGAGAGAATGAGAGGGAGAGAGAGCGAGAGAAAGAGAGATACACATTAGTAAGCTCAGTTCATTTAGGTGTTTTTGTCTGGCTGTAAAATCTCTTTGAGAAGGGCAGAAGAGCTTTAAACAGCATCAGAGCAAGATTCTAAAAAAATATAAATATTATTCACATCCAAATCTGGATAAAACTGTTTCATGAAATAATCAACCAATTCTCTTATATGGATATAAAATTCGGGAAAAAATTTACATCTGGATCTGGAACGATTGAGTTGAATTAGTACAATTGAAATTTGCAAAAATAATCCCCAGAATTCCTCCAATATCACATACAGGACAGAGCTGAAACAAATCCCTACAAATCAAAATACAAAAAAGAGAAATAAAATATTGGCACTCACTCAATCAGACTGTCCCACTTTCAATAAAGTATGAAACTCGTCTGGTCAAATGTCTCTCGTGTATCTACTCGCCAACATCTCACTGATCATACAGACCTGAAATCTTCCTCCTCCTCCTCCAGAAACGCTAAGCAAACATGGCAGTTTCTCACCCTCAGATACAACCATATTTAGAGAAATAAAATAACCACATCAAATAAATATCAAACTAAACTAAAACTTTTCAACAATTAGATACATTAAAAAAAAAAGTAACATAAAATGACCTGGAAGTGGAGAAAAGATGACTCCACAGATGCTGCAGGCTGAGAGAAGACATGCTGTGTAGGCACTGTCAGTTATTACAGGAAGAAGATGAAACACAATCTCTCCTCTTACTGCACCAAATATTTATCCATCAGAGAGAAAGTCTTTAAACTATTTTTTAAAAAAAAATACTAATGCGTTCCCTGTTTTTAGTGTCTCAGAGAAGACGCTGAACAAACACAATATGTTTTATCACTTTAGCATATCAAAGTAGAAATGGTACATAAAGAGTTTTTTTGACTTACACCGTTCATTCTTGTGTGAATTATTTAGTATGATTCTCTTGGTTTAGTAGAATGTGCTGTGTTTTTTTTCTTTCATTATTACTATTTACTATTACTATTACTCATTAATATTATTACTTTGCCACATGCTACTTTTCTGTTACGTTCAGAACTGCTTTGACAATATTGTATGATTAAAGTCATGGCAATAAGACTTTATTAATGAGAAGTGAAAATGACAGAGAGAGATAAGGGAAGGGTGACAGATATGCATACACGCAGACTGATTATAGATTAAAACCACGTAAAAGATTAAGTGATAATTGTGAAAACCATTTCCTAAAGAGTGTGAGATTTTATAGGTTTATGGTTATAATCAGATCATGTCTCCTGCGGAATAAAATGCAAATTTTGTCTGTTTCCCAACCGCTCCATCAGGTATCAAATATTTGCACATACCCACCAAAAGCCAATAAGGGAGCAAATATAGTCAGCAAATTGATCATGATGAATACCTTTGTTCCTATGGCAATTGTTGGGAATGCCATGTCTTGACATTTTAACAGAACTCTTTAAATATCTACACTGACAGGGTAAAAATGAACACCCAAAGGAAAAAAGGTCCATACGGAGACGTTTCTACTGAAACGTCAGACTAGACCAATCTTCCTTTCTGGATGAAACAGAATAAAGACACTGGCCAAACAATAGGTTTTCATTTTAACCACTCAAGCAGGGCTTTCTATTCCCTTTATTTGAGAGGCCAACGGCAGACAAATGCCTGACAACTCCATTCCACACTGACGAGAGCTTTGGCGTATATTGCAAGCGCCATGTGCACAGAGACAAAAAGCCTCTCAGTGAATAATAGATGCAGTGGGTTCGACAAACTGCGGCCAAGGGCAAAACCAGAGCTGTACGCTGAAAGATTGGCCACAGATAGCTGGTGTAAGTTACACCAGCAAAGACAAGCACAAGGACAAACTAAGATTAAACCATTCAAGAGCATATCCATACGACAGTGAGTCTGCATATTTTAATTGTAATAAACGATTAACATGTTTGGGGTGTTTGTCACATAATGAGAATCAGGACGGATGCAAGTGCAGGAAAGGGTTTTATTAAAAGGAGATAGGAAAACAAATCCAAAACTTGAAACACTGGTATGGTCAAAACAGGATGAACTAGGAACAGGAACAGAACAATGAGGAAGAGAACCGGATCAAAAACCATGAAAACACAGAACGAGGAACACACGGCTTGGCATACGATAAACACGTAATACTTCATGCTGAACACAAAAACACGAGGGGTTTAAATAACAAACGTAATCAGGGGTGAAACACCAAGCAGCTAGGATTAACGAGAACACGTGAGGGAGACATCCAATAACATAACAGGGGTGGAGACAGGACATAAACCATAACAAATACACATGTAAGACGTTAAACAGAGTCAATGTCCCTGAACCCGGAAGTGTGCGCTGCCGAACCTCGGGCTTCAGAGCATGCTGCGTGCTCCAGGGAAATCCTGACAGTGTCATTCTGGCACTGTGGATAACATTGCTGCCTCACAGCTCCAAGGTTCCAGCTTGAGTTACTCCCTCTTTCCATGTTCATGTGGGTTTTCCTCTGGGTTTTATGATTTCCTCCCACTGTTCCAAAAATGCAAGTACCGTAATTTCCGGACTATAAGCCGCAATTTTTTTTCACATGCTTTGAACACTGCAGCTTAAACGATGATGCGGCTAATTTATGGATTTTTACGGGCTAACGAGTTTCATACCGCCAAAACATTTAGCCTCGTCACATCGGACAAATGAAATTACCCAACAGGTCACAGTGGACCAATGAAACTGTTTGAATTAAACCTAACGAGCTCACACTACATTCTTCAGATCAGCTTTTTTTGAAGTTTTGCACTTCATACACACCCCCTCATCAGGGAAAACACATGAAGAAATGCATATTGGTTGACGTCATGAATCCGCCCCGTCTTGTCGAGTCACGTGTGTTTTGGTATTGCCTGCAGCTGTTAGCAGTTTGGCTTGTGTGTATATATACCAGGAGCCATGACACACAGCGCGGGTAATTAGATATAGAGTTAGAATTAGATTATATATAGAATATAGTTAGAGTCTTTGGTCATGCCATGTGTCTTAGTTAGCTTATAGCATAGCTTATAGCTTAGCCTGTAGCCTAGTGGCTTATAGCTTAGCCTGTAGACTAGTAGCTTATAGCATAGCTTATGGCTTAGTAGCTTGTAGCATAGCTTATAGCTTAGTAGCGGATAGTATAGCTTAGAGTTGTAGAGCCTTAGTTTAGAATATAGATGTAGAAGTGGTTTAGAGAGTATAGATATAGAGTCTTTGTTTCATGTCATAGTTAATGTTTAGGTTAGTTGGTTTAGTTAGCTTGGTTCATTTGTGTTGGTCATGTTTTGTGTTTCTTGTTTCTCTTGAGTCTGCTCTCCTCTGTTTCAATAAAAGGTCTCGTCCTAACTGCACTTGCATCCGTCCTGCTTCGTTTACGTCACGAATCGTGACAGTTACAACGTGGACACCTGCGGCTTATAGACAAGTGCGGCCGATATATGTACAAAATTGTTTTTCTTAAAATTAACGGGTGCGGCTTATATTCAGGTGCGCTCAATAGTCCGAGAATTACGGTAGGTGGATTGTATATGCTAAATTGCCCTTAGGTGTGAACGTGTGTGTGTGAATGGTACCTTGCAATGCTGGTGTCCCATCATATACTGTATGTACGCTACTAGAATTAAATGCAATAAAACTTTCTTTGGCCCCATGTTTCCTTTTATGTACCTTAAATCATATTTAAATGTACACCAGGGATTTCGCTAGACCTATTTTTGGATGGATGGGGGCTTAAACCCCCACAAAATATTAATTAGCACCCCCCACCCCCTAAAGCAAATCAATAAATCAGCCAATATATTTTCTTTTTGATTTCTTTTTTTCACCAATGGTTCGATTCCACTGCATCTTAAACCTGTTCCTGGGCGGCCACTTGGACCTGCGGGAGTGAGCCACACACGACACAGTTTACTGCTTAAACATTTTACATCAGTTCTATTAATTATACTGAGCATTATCACGGTTACAGTTCGGCTGCTCAATCACACGCGTGCTGTAGACTCACACACGGACAGCGAGAGCGCAGAATGACGTGGTCACGCGCCCCTCCTGGTATTAAAAGGAAATACTCCCAGATCATTACAAGAGGTGACGCGCAACACAAGGGATTGCACCAAACCATATCTGTCATTTGATTACACAGTAGCTCTATTATGACTGCCCATGTAAACGTAGTTAATGTAATTAACAAAGACAATGTGCAGTAATGTAATGTTGACTGCCATCTCACTCACTCACTCACTCACTCACTCACTCTCTCTCTAAATAAAATTCAAAAAGTATTTTGGCTACATAGTACAGCCATTTTTGCCTTTTGCTGGTGTTGGATGGATGGGGACAAAGTGGACTTTAATTTCTTTATTTGGATATAATTTAAATAAGTCATATTAGATCAGTCTATAACACAAATTATGAGACAGGTGTACACTGACCAAAAATAACCTCATTTCTATAGATTTTACACCCATTGTTACTGTAAAATATACATAAATAGAAATATGTTCATAAAAGATTCATAAATCTCTAGTGATGTCCCTGATGTACACTACAATTAAGTGAAAGATCACTTATAATACCAGTGACAAGGAAAGGTACAGTAGGACACGTTTTCCTAAAAGTATAAGGCTTTTAAATTCTGTCCAAGTTTGCTGTTAAGATCATAGATTTTAAAAACTCAGATATTGCTTGACACGAATACTATACAAAACGTCATTAGGCAATAGAAAAAGCACAGAATAACCATAGGATTCAACTTGTTCCAAATCATATCAAGTTTCATTAAGCCATCAAGTTTTCGAATAGTCAGCTCGATCACTGTGAGGATGTCAGTATCGGATTCCAGAGGAGGCATAAAGCTCTAACGTCAAAAGTGAGCTGGACTGATGCATCACTCTTTAGTGTTTAGTTTAGTGTGGCTTTAAATGATGAGCTACATATCATCGAAAATCCACTTTCAGTCAAACAAAAGAATACTGGCGATATGGAATAAGGATAAGGCATGTGTCTAAAATCAGATTCTCCTCTTTCAGTAACATGACTTACACCTTTTCACCGAGTGCTGTGTACAAACGAGGTGGTGTCACTTTTCCTCCTACTGGCTGTCTTCATCCCTCTCTCTTGTCGCCCCTGCCTCGCTTCTCCCATCAGCATCTCTCTTTTTCCCTTTCCTTTCTGCAGCCGGCGCACTGTCGTGCCCCTATCTTCCATCTTTGCCTGTCTCAGCTGGGGGAACTCAGGCTCTATCTCTTAATTGTATCTATGAGTTGGACTCATGCTGTTTTCGCTGGCCTTCACAAGCAGGTGACAAATGAGTGAGTGGGAGCCTTTAGTAGACAGGCAGACAGAAATACAATATACACTCACTGTCCACTTTAATAGGAACACCTGCACACCTGCTCATTTATGCAGTTATCCAGTCAGCCAATCATGTGGAAGAAGGACAATGCATAAACTCGTGCGGACACAGGTCAAGTGCATAAGGTAATGTTCACATCAAGCATCAAAATTAAGAAGTGTCATCTCTGTGACTTTAACCATGGTTTAGTTGTTGGTGCCTAATGGGCAGTTCTCAGTATTTCAGAAACTGCTGATCTCTTGGGTATTTCACACACAACAGTCTCTAGAGAATGGTGTGGAAAAAAAAAACATGCTGTGAGTGGAGAGTCTGCAGGCTGAAACACCTTGTTGATAAGAGAGATCAGTGGAAAATTGCCAGATTGGTTCGAGCTGCCAGGAAGGATGTACTAACTTATATAAACACTCTTTACAACCGTGGTGAGCAGAAAAGCATCTCAGCATGCACAACACATCAAACATTGAGGTGGATGAGCTAAAACATCTGTTAGCCAAGAACAAGAATCTGAGGCTATCATGGGCACAGACTCACTAAAACTGGACAGCTGAAGAATGGAAAAAGACAAGGTGATTTTTTTTTCTCTAATCTTCAACTGTCCAGTTTGGGTGAGTCTGTGCTCATCATAATGAGATGCTTTTCTACTCACCATGGTTGTAAAGAGTGATTATATACGTTACTATATCACTCCTGGCAGCTCGAACCAATCTGGCCATTTTCCATTGACCTCTCTTATCAAAGTGTTTCCACCCACAGAACTGTGACCCACTCAGTGTTTTTTGTTTTTAACACCATTCTGTTTAAACTCCAGATACTGTCGATCCCAGGAGATCACACTTTTTCTTCCACATTCTGACATTTAATGTGAACATTAACTGAAGCTCTTGATGTGTATCTGCATGTTTTTATTCATTGTGCTGCTGCCACATGATTGGCTGATTGGATAACTGCAAACATGAGCCTATTAAAGTGGACAGAGAGTGTATATACTAAAAAAAGTTATGCACAGATGTATACCCATGAAACGCATATATCAGAGACATCTAAAATCTATTACAACATGTTTACAAACATTTTTGAGAAGATTTAATCAGAATCAAAGTGGCTGCTGTCTCTCCATGTGCTCTGGCACAGAGTGATCCTCCCACTGTGTCTGTCTGTGTGCTATGGCTCTGTCAATGACCCTCACCAGCTGATCCAAAATCAACGTCAGCCTTAGTCTTCCTTCAAGTGCAAAAACGCATACCCTGCTTCCCAGCTGAGAAGTGAAGGGAGAATGTTATAAAACATTTCACTGCAGCAGTCATTTGCAGTCCTGTCACTGAGCTGTACAAAACATGCTCAGGCTCTCTCAGCCTGTCAACGCAACACTCACGCACAGCTGTGGCATTTCCACTGGCCGGGATTTACACACCTCTTCGGCACTCCACTCCTTAGCACTTCACACACACACACACACACACACACACACCCCACTCTCCCAAGAGAAATGATCACCATTTCTACACTTAGGTTTCTTTAAAATGTGTACTGCTAGACTCTGCTAAAAGCTTACTCATAAAACCTGGTTGAGTCAAATAAGCAGGCTGCAGTTCTGCATTATACAAAAATGCTTGCTTTTTTATGCACCACCAACAAAGCAACAATGTGACTCATGGCCCATTGAGTCTGCTCAGCATTACAGAAAGTGAGAGAGAAAAGAAAAAAGATGGAGCCAGAAAACAAAAGAGCCACTTGGAACTTGGAAAGAGATTCAGAGACTGAATATGATAGTTATCCTTCTACAATAACCAAGTAACCAACAAGAAGATCTGAATCTTAAACAGCCATGACAAATACAATCTCCACGGATGCTGCAGCCGTGGAAGATTTGTCCATATAATTTTGAGCTCCATGCACAGTAAGCAAGCAGCCTGCAAAGAGAATTTTAATCATAAGCGAAAATTTGAGAAACAATTGCCAATGACACTGTAGGCACGGACTATCTGGATGCTAAAATCAACAGTATTGGAGGCCCTCTGATAATACACTAAGGGTCCCAAGATCCCCAAACTCCAACCCCCTAAAAATAGATCAAAACTTCTCCAGCCCTCCATATGGTTTAACAAATGACACTGGGGAGTTTGTTGGCCCCTGACCATCTGAGCCTGGGAGCTGAATTGCCGTTATTCAGACTCCTAATTACCATAAGAGTTCGACCAAAATGTAAAATTCGTTTTGGGCTATTCTAGGCAAATATCAAACTCAATAGGGAAAAATATTGTCATTTCATAGAATAGTTAACCACGTGGGAGCATCATTTCTACTGTTTCAGACACGCCATACCTATGAGTAAAAAATATTTACAAATCTACCACGCTACATTTTTCTCGCTATCTACCGAGAAATGGATCTGGTATATTCCAAAACCACTTTTAAAACTATACTATCTATTTTCTTTACTTTTATAGAGTATGATGTGTTTTCTATGATGTGTCATCTCCCCTAAGCACTCCACTGTTCAAGTGATCTTACATCTATAACACTCAAAAACCGCTATACATTTATACATTATACATGGATATTTTATTTCTGATCAGATATGTGCACTGACAAGCAATGAGACACAATGCAATCTGTGTGGTTCATAGGTCACTTTCATGATGCTGTAATTACCCCTACACAACTGCACTGCTTTAGCCTGAAATCAATATTCAGGTTAGCTGGATTGGTATAAAGTTTGTGTGTGTGAGTATGTCTAAAACGATGCAATTAAGCAGGGGGTGGTAGACAGTAGAGGGAGGCTGTGTGACATTTTAACATTTCCCTGCTGAAAGTGGGGCTCACTCACACTCACATCTACAGTGGCAAGTGATTTTCACATGTCCCGTTCCCCACGCTGAATGGCCCTGATTGCTTTTAATGGAGCAGGATGTGACCAGGATGTGAATCTGGGAATGAGTGCTTGTTTTGCTCTGAGGTTGTGTGTACCTTTTTCGCTTTTTAATGTCTTTTTTAACAGGCAGAATGAATCTCAACCACCCCACACCCCCACACACACACACACACACACACACACAATGCTGTAGTCAAAACAATCCTTTGTTCAGTCTAGTCAAGTGATAACTTGCTGGTTCTGATGCACCCCAAGATGCCACTTTCCATACACTAGCCTATAATCCAAATGCATTCTGATGTGAACCAATACTCAGCCTGCCCCAAACCAAGAGTAAACAATATGTCAGTCTTTACACCTGTGTGTATTTTCTTCAAAGCGCTAAATGTTTTCAAAGAGCGTTCAGATACGAAAGTAACACTTCCACTTTGCAGCATGCATCAAAAGACAAAAGATTTTGTGAAATGCATTCAAGACACAGATGGAAAAACAGCACCTACTAGACCTCCCTAGAATTTTATCAAGGCTGAAATCGGCTGAAAAAAAAAACTATCTTCTCTATCTTTCCAATTCACAGGGCCATCCTGCCAATGAAAAAATCCTGGCAATCACAACTAAGTGCCTGTCTCTTAAAGGCTCTCAAACATATTGCTTTTATCCACCAACTCTCTTCAACATCTGAAAGAGTGAAAGTACAGACCCCCGCTTTGAAAAATGAGGTGACAAAAAGCTTATTCTGTGTGAGCCAGGCCACTGACAACTCCAAATGTCTGTCTGCTTTCCATTTGTGACCAGAAATGCACCAGTCATGCCTGATTGCTGCGGCACAGGGAAATCTTCAGCTCGCTGCGTTGACATATCAAGTTCCTTTCAACCGGGAATTTTTTTAAATCCATGATTTGCAGGAATATTCAAACAGCAATACTGGACTACTTATGTGCCAATCCAACATGCTACACTAATTAAGTGGCAATTTACATGATTGGGAGAGTTTTGAGAGAATCGAAGCAGGCTTGTCTGTTTGAATAACAGTTGCCTTGGTTATTAATGATAAAGCCTTGAAACCTAATGCTTCCACACAGGCTTTACACCAATTGCCACAAAACCATGACATAAAGCCCACTGGAAAATTGCAGGAGTAGCAAGTAAGCTCAGTTCAGAAGCAGAACAAAATGAAAACCACATTCATAAACAGTGTCAGGGCAAATTACAAGAACATGAGTGCTGGCTTTTGTCCGGGGGGCCTGGACACCGTGTCATCACTTAATTATTTTGCCTGGTCTCTGCAGTCTCGATGTGCTATATTTCATGCAGCCCTCCCTCCCCTGGCTGCTCTAGCCTCTCAGCAAATGAACAATCCTGGCAGAGGATAAATCTAACCTCTGCTGACTGGGAACTGTTAAGACCCCCGCCACACTTAATCAAAGTTACCAGCCTGCTATCTCTGCACTGTGGCCTACATGTATGGGCACCGAAGAGGCTGTATTTCTGAATTGTTCTGCCAGACATGATCGGTTAATGTACACTGTGCTTGAGAATCTGTTCTTGTGTCTAAAATAAAACCAGGAATGATTTTATGAAAATAGACTAATGGTACTGCCAAGTCAGCATTAAATTGTCAGCATTGCTTCAGGGATTAAGAAAAAATAAAGCACAGGATCTAGATGGACCCTAGGTAATGGCTAGCTCAACCTTAACAAACAGGAATATGGCCTTTTACTTGAAGCCCTTTCTGTGTCTCATTAAGAAAAGTTCTGTTAGATGGGTTCTCTGTCCCAGTGCTGGGGCTTGTCCTGGAAAACGAAGGGAAACAGGTGGGAAGAGACAGAAAATAATTCTTGAGTCCGCACCAGGCTGGGCAGGAGAGAAGCAGTGGTCTGCCAACAGCCATGTTATAATGCGGCTCCCTGCTCTTTGCCTCTCATGAATTCTTTTTCTAGTATACGAATTCCAAGGTGTGTCATACTGAGGCAATGTATTATGCAAACTGACAGAGATAAAGCAAAAGTAGATGCCATTTGGGAGTGTTGTGTGTGTGTGTGTGTGTGTGTGTGTCTGACCATAGAAAAATATGCAAATGTGCTAACGTCTCAGACCAGATGTCAGACCAGCCTCTGGTGCTCAGTCCCAGTCCACTGCATCTGATCCCTTTATGAAAACAGAGCTAGCTCAATTATCCCTCAACCATTATCCACATTGTGAGGTGTGAAGCATATGCTGCCTCTACAGATGTCGATCCCTTCAAACCACAAACACACATGCACAGCACACACAGACAATCTGTCCTAAAACACTGCCTCACATCAGAATTACAAGTGGATATCACAACCCATCGAAAACACAATGGGGTTCCCTTCTAACATATCCTCAACACACACCCAAACACCCGCAGACTGTCAGAGATGGGTACGGATGAAGCTACTGTGACAAGTTCTGCTTTTGATGAATGACATTGTGTGATTTTTATTTATATATTTTTGCCGTTCTTGGTGCAGACCGATTTTCAAACCCATTTCTGACAAACAGGCAAAACCAAATTTGACATCAGAAAGCAAAAATGAAACAATTTTAATAAGACTTGACTAATAGGAAAGTGATACCTAAGGTGGATTGAACACACTGGCCTGTCATACTGTACTTGTCATGCCCTAATTTAATCATGTAGACATCACAATATATGTTAGCAATTCTACAATATGATGTGTAGGAGTCAAACCTTTCAATCAATCAATCAAGCAGTCAGCCAGACTGATACAGACAACCAGGAAATCAGATTAGAAAAGAAATAAGAGAAACATATTCAGCTTAGAATACTGCACAAAAAACCCCAGAGAATAAGCATGCGAGAGATGATTTCACCCAGATGTAATGGCAATTTCCAAAAAGGAGGTTTATACAGCATACTCTAGTTTCTTAAGGAGGTGTCTGACAGTCTTACAGAATTTAAGGAGCATGACATGACAGTCTGAGGTTTCCAACTCCCTCTTTTTCTACATGATACCAGCAGAGTGTTGGTGGTGATACTTTAGAGGTGGTTTTGAGAGTGAGAACGTGAGAGAAGAACAAATGAAGGATAGTGAGTAGCAAGAACAGGAAATGGAGAGAGGTGGGGAAAAGGATGGAATGGATGTGAGGGATTTTCTTTGACACATATAATGGAACCCTTGTGCAGTACTGATTTGGTGCTTCAGTTTAAAAAAAAATGCTGCATGAAGATGTATGCTATTTGTTTACATTTACGTCTCTTGTGGGTTTATGTGAAGCCAAATTAGAGGCATAACAAAGCACCATCTTCTCTTTTTACACAATCTATAGAAAACCAGCTAATCCTTTCCAAGCATTTCATTGCCCTTGGAGGATGGACCTCCATCCATCCATCTTCTACCGCTTACTCCTTTTCAGGGTCACGGGGAAACCTGGAGCTTATTCCAGGGAACATCAGGCACAAGGCGGGGTACACCCTGGACAGGGTGCCAGTCCATCGCAGGGCACAATCACATACACATTCACACACCCATTCATACACTATGGACACTTTAGACACACCACTCAGCCTACCATGCACACGGTGGCTAAGTGGTTAACATGTTCACACCTCTAGGGTCCGGGGTTCGATTCCCATCAGGGCCATGTATGTATGGAGTTTGCATGTGCTGCGGGGATTTCCTCCGGGTACTCCGGTTTCCTCCCCCAGTCCAAAGACATGTGTGGTAGGCTGATTGACATATCTGTAGTGTATGAATGTGAGTGTATATGTGATTGTGCCCAGAGATGGACTGGCACCCTGTCCAATGTGTACCCCACCTTGTGCCTTATACTCCCTGGGATAGGCTCCAGATTCCCCGTGACCCTGATAAGGAGTAAGCGGTAGAACAAGGATGGATGAATGGATACCAACCAAGTTTCATGTCTTGTTTGTAACTGTGGGGCTGATTCACATTGAGTAGCATCCATACGTATTTGGACATTGACACAATTTTCAGAATTTTGCCTCTGTACACCACCACAATGGATCTGAAATGAAATAATCAAGATGTGACTGATATGAAGACATTTTTAATTTTTTCATTTATGCTTTTAATTTTCAGAAGACCACAGAGGACAAAAAGCAGATGTTCAAGAAAGAAAAATACCTTCACAACATCTAGCCAAGCTAAGAACACACTCAAGTAGGTAGACAAATCATTGTCAAAGTCTAAAGTCAAGAGACACCTTGTAAATATGTAAATACTGAGGGTTTTACCTCGAGATGCAAACCACTGGTAATAACTTAAAAACAGAAAAGACAGATTCAACTATACTAGAAAACTTCTCAAAAATAAATAAAAAATTAAAGTCTGCCCAGTTCTCAAACAAGATTCTTTTGATAAATGAAACCAAGATTAACTTGGTTTGTACCAGAATGATGGGAGGAGAAGAGTATGGAGATGGAAAAGAAAAGGCTCCAAAGCATCCAAAGCATACCACATCATCTGTCAATCTTGGTGGAGGAAGTGTTACGGCATGGGAATGTGGCTGCTAATGGAACTGGGTCACTGGTGTTTATTGTTGATGTGACTGCTGTAATAAGATGAATTCTGAAGTGTATAGAGCTATACTTTCTGCTCAGATTCAGTCAAATGGTACAAAACTGATAGGATGGTGCTTCACAATACAGATGGATAATGACCCAAAACATACTGCAAAATCACCCCAAGAGTTTCTTAAAGCAAAGAGTGAAAAATGTATATTCTTAAATGGCTGAGTCAGTCACCTGACCTCAACCCAATGGAGCATGCTTTTCACTTACTGAAGACAAAACTGAAGGCAGAAAGGCCCACAAAGGCAGCTGCAGTAAAGGCCGGGCAAAGAATCTCAAGGGAGATGTCCATGGGTTCCAGACATCAGTCAGTCACTGATTGAAATGATCAAATAATTCTTATATTTATCATTATGTTAGTTTGTCCAATTACTTTTGAGCCTGTGAATATGGAGAGCCTATGTAAAAAAAAAGGCTGTAATTCCTAAACGGTAAATGCAATATCTTTGCCAAACCCCTTGAATTAATCTGAAAGGCTACACTTCAATCTTGAGTGGTTCATTTCCATTGCTTCAAATGCATTGTGGTGGTGTACAGGGACAAAATTATGAACATTATGTCACTGTCCAAATGCTTATAGATCCAGTGTATTTAGTAGCTTCGCTGGCAAATAACAGCTCCAGTGTGCTGCTCTGTTCATGCACACTAATCCGCCTAGTAAAAATTCCACCAACAGCAAGATGACTCTTTGGTGAAAATCTGTGGCTCAGCAGACGGTGGGATTCGAAAGTAGCTCACACTACAGTCGCATTAAGGTGTATCGCACTACCGTAAAGCATGTTACGGTTTTAATGGATTCGGTAAAGAGTTTTACCGTAAAGAGATTTGCTTTTCTTTTCGGGTTTGTTAAACTTGCATGGGAAGTCTGCATGAAATCTGCTAGTCCTTGGCTACTGATTTGTCCACCCATGTGACCACAAACAAAATGTACAACTCATCCTCCTCAACTTTCAAAGTGTGCCAGTTGTAATTCAGTGGCTTATGTTCTATAATCAATTTGGACACTTTAAATCTCATGAGTGCAACTGTTGCTGTCTTAAAACAAGCTCTGTTGTATGCTTGGATTGTAATCTGACACACTTCAGTCTTTAAATTCAATAAATGTACAGTGAGGGAAAACTCCACGAGGTGAGATCTTGCATGGAGCCCCAGGCCGGCAGAGATTGAGAGTTCTTTTGTGTTTCTTCCATTTGCGAATAATCACACCAACTGTTGTCACCTTCTCACCAAGCTGCTTGGCAATGGTCTTGTAGACTTGCTCCATTCCAGACTTGTGTAGGTCTACAATCTTGTCCCTGACATTCTTGGAGAGCTCTTTGGTCTTGGCCATGGTGGAGAGTTTGGAATCTGATTGATTGATTGTTTCTGTGGACAGGTGTCTTTTATACAGGTAACAAACTGACATTAGGAGAACTCCCTTTAAGAGTGTGCTCCTAATCTCAGCTCGTTACCTGTATAAAAGACACCTGGGAGCCAGAAATCTTTCTGATTGAGAGGGGGTCAAATACTTATTTCCCTCATTAAAATGCAAATCAATTTATAACATTTTTGACGTGTTTTTCTGGATTTTCTTGTTGTTATTCTGTCTCTCACTGTTCAAATAAACCTACCATTAAAATTATAAACTGATAATTTCTTTGTCAGTGGGCAAACGCACAAAATCAGGGATCAAATACTTATTTCCCTCACTGTATACGTAGCTATAAATTTGGCATAATTATGTAAGCCTCTGAAATTCTCATTCTTGACCAAAAGACTGCAATATAATCAAGAACTCTTCTCAGTCAACACCTTCTTTACTGTGGAATTTTCATTTTGCGTCTGATCCTTTCAGCATAAAGAATTCATTTCCTTTTCTTTCCCACTTCACCGCCTGCACGTTCTCAGCAACACAAGTGCTTTGGTAATTGGATTTAAACTCATAGTTCAAAATGTCAGCACCAGATAATTATAAATGGGAAAACCCCTGATGCAACATCCCATTCATTAATCATCCTCCCCTGGGCTTTCTCAGGTCTCAGGGGACAGGTGGGACATCTGAAAAGGGAGGTATCAACAAAAATTGGAGCAGAATTTGTTTTAATAAAATGAGGAAACTTGTTGAAAGAATGACATAAACCTCCTGTATGTTTGGAAACACTGCGTGAACTTCATCTACCCATTGATTTTGTCTTAAAACCAACCTGGTGAAAATAATTTATAGGCACCACACACTTCATAATGAAAAAAAAAAGTCAAATGGCATTGATGGATGCTTCAAAGTCATGCTTAAACTGTCTATATTGTCAATTTTTAAATAAATAATGAGCAACTACAGTGCCCTCCATTAATAATGGCACTAATATTGGAGAGTATAGACTTTTTTCTTGAAACCCTTCCAAACAACTTGTGGTGATGTAGGTGACTTCGAATTGTAGTTTTGGAGACTTTCTGACCCCAAGACACAACTAACTTCTGCAAATCTCCAGCTGTGATCCGTTGAGATTTTTTGACCACTCAAACCATCTTCTTAACAGTGCGTTGAGACAATATAGACACACGTTCAATTCCAGGTTGATTCATAACATTTCCAGTTGACTGGAACTTCTTAATTATTGCCCTGATGGTGGAAATTGGCATTTTCAATGCTTGTGCTATTTTCTTATAGCCACTTACCCACCCTTTTGTGAAGCTCAACAACCTTTTGCTGCACATGACAGTTATATTCAGAATTTACACACTTCAGAAGTTACATAAGATATTTACATTTGACCCAAGAAGACAAAATAATAACATTTACAAAGCTCGTCATGTTCAAATGTTTGTGCCCCCTGGCTCTTAATGCATTGTGTTATCTTCTTGAGCATCGGTGAATGTTTGACCTTTTGTGATACAGTAGTTGTGTATCAGTCCCTCGATTGTCCTAAGTGTGAAAAGAAGGATTATATAGCCACTGCTGGACAGGGGTCAAATATGCAGAAGATGCTGTAAAACCAAAGAATGTGCAAGACCTGGAAGATTTTTATGAAGAACAGTGGGCAGTTTAACTGTCCAGGACAAATAAGGGACTCATGAACAACACACAGTATCAAGAATCAGCTGTATGTAAACTTTTGAACTGGTTAATTTTGTGTAAATTTAGTTATTATTGTGTCTTGTGGATTATATGTAAACATCTGTTATGTGAAATAGCTTATTCAGGAAGTACT
The DNA here is from genome assembly GCA_012411365.1 of Ameiurus melas. Classification (NCBI taxonomy): domain Eukaryota; kingdom Metazoa; phylum Chordata; class Actinopteri; order Siluriformes; family Ictaluridae; genus Ameiurus; species Ameiurus melas. The sequence goes on from CM022762.1 coordinate 17,684,058, forward strand.
AAATAAAAAACAAAATGCAATTTTAATAATCCCTCTTTTTTTCTTTAAAAAAATGATTAACATTTTGCAGATTCTGCAAGGGGTATGTAAATTTATGAGCACATCTGTAAATCTCAGTTAATCTCTAATGAAATGCTAAAATGCTGCAGCCTACAAACTGACCCCATGATTTTAATTTATTTGTGTGCATTGGTTTGTCTTCTACATTTTTGCACAAAATCAATATTTAGTTCTCTCCTTTACACAGACATTATATTTTCGACTCTATTATTCAATGATATGAATTACAAGGAAATGTCTCTTTAATAAATTTAAACTGGACATTAGTTCCCTAATACAAAATGGATTAATATCCATAAAAACATAAGACCAGCTATAAAGGGGCAAAGAATCTCTAATCTGATTAATTGTAAGAAAGTAAAAGTGAATATAGAGGGCAATAAAGTAGCGCTTTAGTTTAGCACCAGCATTTCCAAAGCTGTACAAAAAAAAGAAAACTGAAAAAGGCACAGTTTTATGAGGCAGTTTCCATATATTCAGTGAATCCTCAAATTCATAAAAGATATTGCCTGCAGAAATAAATCAAGCACAGGGCTGCTTTAAATGTGCTAAATGCACAGCAAGAGCACACATTTACCAGGTCTTCATTCTTGAAAAATATTAAGAGCTATAATTGGACCACTCTCATGAAGGCATTTCAAATAACGGTATTAAGGCCACAGTGACTCATAATTTGCCAGCATATATAACATCTCATAATTTTAACATTCAGCATGCACAGAGGAAAGAGGCAAACAAGACATTTTTGATAAAATACTCCCTTACTGAATAAGTATGTCCAAGTATAAGTATAAGTATGATCCAGTATATATCATTATAATATAATTCAGTAGGATTATTAATGGATTATTCATCAGATTGTAACTGTTCTTAGCAATCATTCTCAAAATGATTAAAAATGCATTTTCCAAGATAACATTAACCTCATAAAAAAATAATTTTTTAAACAACACACGCACATCATTAGTTATACCAGCATCAATAAATTATTATTTTAAATATTTTTTTTTTGGTAAAATATTATATAGGAAGATTGAACTGTGTAACACCAGTAACCCCATTTAAACTAATCCACAAGAAATTTTTTTCTTTACAATTGAATTTATAACTTCTAGGATGTGGAATGTCTATCAATATTGGTTGAATTGAACATTCGATCTTCTGAACATTGATCCTGGAAGCACCATCTACTTTTTGTGATTTCAAAATCACAAAATCACGGTTTGTAAAACAGGTAATGCCAATAAAATGACATGCAGGACAAAAGTTATTTTTAAATTATTAATATTATTAAAAACTTTTCTTTTATTCTGATATTTACATATTTAATAGACCTCATATTTATATTTACATTTAAATGTATCTCATTTACAGAACTGAGCATTTGAGGATTAAGGTCCTTCCTCAAGGGCCCAGCAGTGGCAGCTTGGCAGTGCTGGGTATTAAACTCACAACCTTATTAATAGTAAAAAGTCAAACCATTAAGATACAAATTAAAGTTTGTATAAAAATAACCATTAATAAACATTAAAATTATACAATGATCTCTGTTATCTGGGGCGTCTTGAAAATTATGTTATGGATGTCATGGCGAATAAATTCAGGAACAGGTCTGTCACCATATTCTGAGAATGACTCAGCAACACAGTCTTGTGATTGCAAATTCCGATTTCACATGGCTGTTGTTAAAATAACTGAATAATTAAGGTTCTGGGGAAGAGCAGGGTTAAGACTCAGAGCTTCTGTTACACTGAAATTTAGCAAAACCACTCTGGCTCAGTGGAATTCTGCATGGCATAGGGTTGATAGAGCACTATTGTGGACAAATACAGAGTCCTCTGGTTATGGGATGCCAGGCACTATTAGAACGGCCAGCACTTTCAAGCCTAACCTAATTAACATGAAACTGAAGGAGCTGCATATCTCAAAATGGCACACACTCAGTAAGCATTCAGTGGAGCAGTGTTATTAATGACTAACAGGCCCGACAATTCCACTCATATTATTGCTGCTGCATGGTCCCACAACATGTGGGCTTGGTGATAATAAGATTTAAACCAACTGTAAATTTTATTCAACACCCTTAACCATTCCAATATGAAACAGTAAAAAACTCCAACAGTGAACCAAAAATAACTTTTGGACAAAAAATGTACAGTGCCTTCCATCCATCCATCCCCGATCCCCCCAACCCCATACAACCAGCTACCATAAGAAAGTAACATAATAATTGGTTATATGGAGTCGATCTGTGCACAGTTAAAGTTCTGGAAAACTATCAGGTTTTGGTTATCAAAAAAAGGTACCCTGAATTTTGAACATCCTGCAGAGCTGCATTAAATTCATTATTAAAAACAACCGTGACTCGGCTAAGAGGAAGTCATCCATCAAACGTCAATGTAAACGCGCATTAGTCAGAGAATCAACAATTTTTGTGCTATTTAGTGATTCATGACATATTATCCAAATTACATCCGTTCAATTCCAGGTTGTAACACTTCAAAAAGGTTCAAGAGTTGATCATCATATATGGGTCAGGTGTGTGTTATGATGTATAACTACTGAGACCTCTTCAGTATTTATCTGTAATTATTATATAGTAGTATAGTGTTGAAAATAGACCTGGGGCAGGATAGCACGAACTGATGTTGAATTCAAGATGGTGTTGGTAGAAATGACTGCAGTATGAGGTATCATTTCAAGTGATTGTGCTGTAAATAGACGCTGACTAATGCTCTAACAGGCTACTTTTCTACCTCTCTATTGTTTTCCCAACTTCTCTTGGTCTCTCACTTTGTTTCTCAATTTCTATTTATCTCCTGCTGGTTCTCTGCTCTGCACAGCATGTCTGAGAAGAGTGGCAACTTGATGGATAAACTTTGGAAACTTTGCCTTCGAATGCCAGCTACTTTGTTCACCTCAGAATCTGGTCTTCCCAACAGAGCGGGGGAGGGGGGGCACAGACAGAGACGCTTTCACCATAAAGAGCAGAAGATATTCTCTTAGAAGAAACAATAGAAGGAACAATAGCTATCAGAGGTGCTCTAAACACCTTTCCCTCAATATCACACAGCCCTAATCCTCTGGATCAGCTTCATTTGTCATAACCGCTCATTTGAAGATAACACAGTCACTTGTATTCAGCCTGTAAAAGATACACATCTCAGTTATTGCAGCACTCTGATGTTATCATTTTTGCAGGGAAGATTATATGCCACAGGTCTGAAGGCCAAAAGACAAAACATGTATCTAGAAACTGCCAAAAAAACAACACTATCTTCCTGGAAAAATGCCTGTACTACACCGATTGGGTACAGCTCCTCTATCCAGCAGCTCAAACTGACTGAAGCAAATAGCACAAGAAAGTATGTTAATCATCTTTCACGCCAAAATTCCCACTTCCACCTTGAGTTCCACAAGCATCTCATCTGAGGTTAAAGGAGCACGATTTCGATCCAAATCAGTGGCAACCTGAAAGTAATCCAGCACTAACAGGTGTGATGAATGCCATCCTGTCAGAGATACCAACTGTTCCAGATCCTTATGGGAGCATCTAAAATTTTTATTGATGCTTCAAATTTTGGCCAATTAATTCATTTTAGTGTTCTTTCCACAGATTTCCTGATGGCCTAGAGAGAGACAGAGAGAGAGAATGAGAGGAAGAGGAGAGAGTGAGAACCCTACATAGACTACAGCCCATTTTTATTTTCAACATGCTCATAATCCATCCTCAGTTTGTGTCACAGTTCAGTTTAAGCATGCACACAGTCAATAATGAACATGTACGGGGATGTTCACCTAAGTGTTGACTGAAAACATTCATCCATTAAATCAGAGCGCACAGCAAGCAGTGGAGTGCAGACTTCAGCTACCCAGTGCTTTATGAGCTCATAACTGGGCTGTTATTTATTTATCAGACGAGCTGCCGGATATACAGTGTATAATTAATGAAGGGAGAACAGCTCTCCTCCCAACACAGCGACACATAATCCTGGTTAGAGCACTGAAGATACCACTACTTCCTGCAGCCTAATTAAACACAGAGAGCTGGCAATAGCTACAATGTGGGGGCAGTGATGAGGTGTGTGAAGGAAAGAGAAAGGCATGGACAGGAAAGGACACATCTATACAATGCAGAGACAAATCTATTGCTGTAGACCATCCTGACCTTGTATGTATATCAATAATGACACACAAAAACTAGTACAACACAGCCAAGCACAAACAATCCCACTTATAACAAAGCTCTGCCCTGACCTTTTCATATCAAAATCCTGGTAAACAAACATACTTTATCCACCAATGCAAAGTGTCAAAATCAGTACAAAAGACGGCTGGCGCATTTTTGCTATGAAACCAGGCTAAAATTCTACAGACATTAATGAAGGTGAAGAAACGTTAAAATATCAGTTCTTGTTGTTGGATTTTGCAAATTGATGTACTGACAGGTAGCACTTAACAGCATTACTAATTAAACAGAATTTGTAATATTAATGACACTTCAATACCAAATGATTGTGAGCATCTAATATGCAAAAAAAATGACTCTGCTTTGATTTCAAGGAGCCACTGGTGAGAACAGTGGCCTGAGGTTCTGATTATGAATGCCAGTGCAATCAAGCAGCATGATTGCATTTCAGATACTAAACGCCACTTTAAGTGCTGTTTTGATCCTCTTTCTTAGACTGAAATAACAAGAGAGAAGGGAAGGGCTGTGCCCTTTTGTTTTGACATGTTAAACATGCAATAAGATCACTGAACAACAGAAGAGTAATCTGTGAAATGATTTATGAAGGAACAAAGGACATCTAATATTCATTAAATGTTTTTGCAACAGACATTACCACAAAATAGCTTTAAATAAATGCTATACAACCGGATTCACCACAATGTACACATCAATTAATTGTAGAAAATCATGAGTGCACCTTTACAAAGGATTTACTTTAAAGCTCTGGTCACTGCAACAAAAGGCCATGCTTAGTCAATGTCCTCTGCATCCCATAAAGTTTTAAATGTCATGAGGCACAAGAAAGAGGGACATTGACCTCTGCAAATAGGCATCATGTACCAGTACTTCAACACACTTTGGAGAAAAGCCTTTTCGCTGTCTCCTGATTGCAGACAAGGTTGAGACAGACAAATAAATGAGCATCCAAGAGCTGATCACTTTTTCCCAACCCCACAGAACAATAGTGAGGCACTATTACAGGACAATGTGATACCTGCCAATAACTTAATCAGGGTTCTACAACTGAACACATAAAAAGCATCTGTGGGAACAGTGTTGTGTACAAAATAATCTGCAAAAAATATAATTTAGGCAAAAATGCACACACTGGGATTACATGCACTTAAGTAATCTGATAATGGACTCAGAATAGCATTCACCCATGTTCGTGGCCAGGAGCCAAAGGAGCAAAATTAGCCGTGCACTCAGGACAGGAGTATACATTCAGTGTATATATGGTATGGATTCTCCCCTCTCAATCACAGCAGTACTATTTGTGCCATTTTTAGCTTGTGTATGTGGAAGAGAGCAGATAGCATTTTCCTCCAAGAGTGATACCCTGGGACTGCAATTACCACATGCCGTTTTACACTCGGGTCTCCTTTACTGAACAGTGGACTATTTCAAAGAGACTTCATATAAAAACCATAATTCCTTTGCTTTTACACTATCCGTTGTCACCCAGATGAGGACGGGTTCCCTTCTGTGTCTGGTTCCTCTCAAGGTTTCTTCCTCATGTTATCTTCCTTGCCACTGTCACTACCGGCTTGCTCAATTGGGATAAATTCACACATTTAAAATCTGTATCTTGTGTTTATATATTTCTGTAAAGCTGCTTTGAGACAATGACCGTTGTAAAAAGCACTATACAAATAAAATTTAATTGAATTGATACACTTCCCTATGATGTAGCATTAGCATCCTGGTTGGTAGTTGGCATATAATAGGGAAAAGCCAACTGGTGGGTGGGATTTGAGTGTGACGAGTGTGAAGTTGGGGACAAAGTCCTAATGGACAAACTTCATGTCTATGTCATTAAGTAATCTGATTTAGTCTGATACATATATACATGTATGCAACCTGCCAATAAACCAACCCATGAAGAATGTGCAGTAAAGTGCAAACTTCCTTTTTGAAGTTGTTTTGCTGCTAATTTTATGGCTGCAAACAGCTCATTGTACTGTACCTCAAGCTCTTATGCCTGTGTTGTTTACTGCTTCTCCTGTTGAAAAGCATACTGTAATATCAAATTAATGATACACATGTGCTGAATAATCTACAGATTTGGCAGGAATCCATGTGTCTTCCAGCTCTACTGTAGGTGGCTCAAATCATCTTTAATCTCATGTAAACGATCAATCACAGCTTAAAATTTGCATAATTAGTATTTATGGTAATCAGATAAAGCTCATATTATTAATGTGCATATAAATGCAGTCATTGGCTCTGAAACGGACCAGAGCACTGTTATCTGCAGAAGTTGCTCAGAGAAGACATGCAGGATGATTGTTCACAATTTTTTGCATTTACTTGTTGTCGCATTTACTTGTTTTGTTTCCTTTTTAATGTTTCCACTTACAGTAATTTCACCACTAAAAGTTTTAGGACAGTCTGAAAGGTTCTGATCTGCTATCGAGATCATCTGGTGGAATGTTAGAGCTGTGATTAATGAAACGGGTGTTAACATCGTCCCCCTTTCTCATTCACATTCATGACACCACAGTAAGTAGTTAGCTGGGATGACACACAACCGTGGAATAAAATAATCCTCCTGAAGTGTCGCAGTGCAGCAGGATTTAGATGTAATCTAACTAAAAACCAGTCCTCATGTGCTTCTCATTATTTTAATCAGCAGAGGTGGACGTCGATTGAATAATTCACTTGAATGATGCACATCCACCTGTAAAAACACATAAGCTTGAATGTTGTTTGATATCAGCGAATAGTAGAAGGGTGTGAAAAACATGTCCTTTGAAAAAGCATGGACTTCAATGTGTTTTATTAAAATATCTACACGTTCAAGTGTTTGGCTCAAGGCCAACAACTCCCACATAACCGACAACACAAATACATTTCAGCCACTGTTGCTTATTCTGAGTCCATAATTACCACTCTTCAGAGTCTCATTTCTCTGTGGAAATATTGCGCTGTCTTTCGACTTGGTTTCTCCACGTTCTGTGTTTATTGTACGAGATGACAGTTAATTGCAGAGGGGAACTGGTTACAGCCCCACCTGTTAAGTCTTAATGCGGCAAACAAAATGGAAAGGCAATTTCAAACCGCAGAGGAAAATTTGCCCGCGGAAGTCCTTTGTCAAGCTACTCAGTGCTAATTGTTAAACAGACTGCTGTCAGAGATGTGCTTGGAATGCATCACAGATGTTTACACAAACATCCCTCCCATCTCAAGTGTTTCACTGTGTATATATATTACTTGTATATACACTACCGGTCAAAAATTAGACACACTCATTCTTTATTTTTATTTTCCCACATTTTAGCATAATAATAAAGTCATCAAAACTCTGGAGTAACACAAATAGGAACTATGGTAATTATGTTGTGATAAGAAATCCCAAATAAATCAAAATAATTTTGTATTTTAGCATCTTCAAAGTAGACCTCTTTTTGCCTAGAATTTAAAGAAATGTATTCTTGGCATTTTCTCAACTGATTTCTTGAGGAATTTCCCTGAGATGCTTTTTAAACAGTATTAAAGGAGTTCATACCCACTTATTGGCTGCTTTCCGGAATATTTCACTCCAAGTCATCCATTAAAAATAACTATTTTTGTAAACAAAATGTTAGTTTTCTAATGAAAGAAATTAATATGTTGGAACAATTCTATTTTTGTCTACAACACCGATTTCAAATGTTTAATCATTCACCTTCAGATCAAAAGATTTTTAAGATTTCAGTCAAGTGTATCCAAACTTATGACTGGTAGTATATATATATATATATATATATATATATATATATATAATATATATATATATATATATAAATCAGTCGTACACTGCACAAATCTGGCGTTTATGGAAGAGTGGCAAGAAGAAGGCCATTTCTCAAAGATATCCATAAAAAGTCTCGTCTAAAGTTTGCCACAAGCCACCTGGGAGACACACCAAACGTCACACCAAACATTGAGAAATGGCTTTCTTCTTGCCACTCTTCCATAAAGGCCCAGATTTGTGCAGTTTAAGACTGATTGTTGTCCTATGGACAGACTCTCCCACCTCAGCTGTAGTTCTCTACAGTTCATCCAGAGTGATCATGGGCCTCTTGGCTGCATCTCTGATCAGTCTTCTCCTTGTCTGAGCTGAAAGTTTAGAGGACGGCCAGGTCTTGGTAGATTTGCAGTGGTCTGATACTCCTTCCATTTCAAAATGATCGCTTGCACAGTGCTCCTTGGGATGTTTAAAGCTTGGGAAATCTTTTTGTATCCAAATCCGGCTTTAAACTTCTCCACAACAGTATTACGGACCTGCCTGGTGTGTTCCTTGGTCTTCATGATGCTCTCTGCGCTTTCAACAGAACCCTGAGACTATCACAGAGCAGGTGCATTTATACAGAGACTTGATTACACACAGGTGGATTCTATTTATCACCATCAGTCATTTAGGACAACATTGGATCATTCAGAGATCCTCGCTGAACTTCTGGAGTGAGTTTGCTGCACTGAAAGTAAAGGGGCCGAATAATTTTGCACGCACCACTTTTCAGTTTTTTATTTGCTAAAAAAGTTTAAAATATCCAATAGATTTCGTTCCACTTCACAATTTTGTCCCACTTGTTGGTTCTTCACAAAAAATTTAAATTTTATACCTTTATGTTTGAAGCCTGAAATGTGGCAAAAGGTTGAAAAGTCCAAGGGGGCCGAATACTTTCGCAAGGCACTGTATATATATATATATATATGTACTTCCATGGCTACAAGATAAATGTAACCTTTGCAAACAGAGAGTTCCTTTCCCTTTATGTATTTATATCTGCAGTAAACGTTTTACATTCATGATGACCTGACGATATCTCTCTCCTCACTGAGTGAAGCATGGGTCAGTCTGTGTTTTTAGCTTTGTGAATTTCTTCACCGGGGGGAGCAAAACAGTGGAGCCCTGTTGTGACTTATTTCTGGAGGGAACGTAGTGGTTCAGTGAATAAGTAACCTCAGCCAGCTGACTACATTGTAGTTTGAAACTATAATAATAAACAGTTCCTCCATGTCAAGTCTTTGAGAAAACTGTAACCCCAGCTCTGCACTCGTTTTCTATTGGCCTACGCTTCAAAGACTGGCAGACTCAATGGGTTAAAGTTGACGTGTTTATGTAGATTCACTCACACAAAGTGAAATCGAAGTAGGTGGATGCAAAATTACCCATCTATCAGAAGATCATTAGACAAACCAGTGGTTTATCTTCAGAAATTTTCTCCTCAAATCACACTATCAAGAAAGCTATAGAAAACATACAACCATTCTAAGAGAGTTAAATTTTTCACATCACTGCTGGTCACCAACTAAAATTTTTACCCAAGAGAACCATAACTCATTTCTCTCTGTGCAACCACTTTTGTGTGGCAATAAAAATTTCATTACAGGTTGTAGAGAGACAGAAAATAAAGTCTTCTGCAAGGACATCTGACCTGTGACACACTGGGGTGAATTGAAAGACTCACAAATGCAATCAATAGTGTGTATTTCGGCTCAAATCAGCTGTCTGGTGTGTGTGTGTGTGTGTGCGCGTGTGTGGTGCTGATCCGGGGGAAACTCTTTAGTGATCCAGTTCAGCAGGAAGGTAGAGAGGCTCAAGTATAAGTTCCTTAACATCTCATTCGGCTGCCCTTGGCCCAACTCAGCAGCAAATCAAAACAGGACCACCTGTCATGAAGTGAGACACGGTGCCTGCAAGAAGTGAGACACGGTGCCTGCAAGGCCACAGATTCAACTGATTTAGGACCAACAGAGGACGCAGTCAAAATCAGCAGCACTAATTACAAGCTAGTGTGCCAGTGTGTGTATAAAATATTTAGTTCATTCACCTTCAGTATAAGCTTTAATCTGGCCAGGGTTGAAGTGGGTCGGGATCCTCTCCTGGGAACATTGGGCATGAGTTGGGAATACAGGTGCATCTCAAAACATTTGAATATTGTGGAAAAGTTAATTTTTTTCTGTAATTTACGAAATTCAAAAAGTGGAACTTTTACAGTGACTTGCGAAAGTATTCGGCCCCCTTGAACTTTTCAACCTTTTGCCACATTTCAGGCTTCAAACATAAAGATATAAAATTTTAATTTTTTGTGAAGAATCACCAACAAGTGGGACACAATTGTGAAGTGGAACGAAATCTATTGGATATTTTAAACTTGTTTAACTAATAAAAAAATGAAAAGTGGGGCGTGCAAAATTATTCGGCCCCTTTACTTTCAGTGCAGCAAACTCACTCCAGAAGTTCAGCGAGGATCTCTGAATGATCCAATGTTGTCCTAAATGACTGATGGTGATAAATAGAATCACCTGTGTGTATAAATGCACCTGAGCAGAGAGCATCATGAAGACCAGGCAGAGAGCATCATGAAGACCAGGCAGGTCCGTAATACTGTTGTGGAGAAGTTTAAAGCCAGATTTGGATACAAAAAGATTTCCCAAGCTTTAAACATCCCAAGGAGCACTGTACAAGCGATTATTTTGAAATGGAAGGAGTATCAGACCACTGCAAATCTACCAAGGCCTGGCCGTCCCTCTAAACTTTCAGCTCAGACAAGGAGAAGACTGATCAGAGATGCAGCCAAGAGGCCCATGATCACTCTGGATGAACTGCAGAGAACTACAGCTGAGGTGGGAGAGTCTGTCCATAGGACAACAATCAGTCGTACACTGCACAAATCTGGCCTTTATGGAAGAGTGGCAAGAAGAAAGCCATTTCTCGTCTAAAGTTTGCCACAAGCCACCTGGGAGACACACCAAACATGTGGAAGAAGGTGCTCTGGTCAGATGAAACCAAAATCGAACTTTTTGCCCACAATGCAAAACGATATGTTTGGCGTAAAAGCAACACAGCTCATCACCCTCAACACACCATCCCCACTGTCAAACATGGTGGTGGCAGCATCATGGTTTGGGCCTGCTTTTCTTCAGCAGGGACAGGGAAGATGGTTAAAATTGAGGGGAAGATGGATGCAGCCAAATACAGGACCATTCTGGATGAAAACCTGTTGGAGTCTGCAAAAGACCTGAAACTGGGACGGAGATTTATCTTCCAACAAGACAATGATCCCAAACATACAGCAAAATCTACAAAGGAATGGTTCACAAATAAACGTATCCAGGTGTTAAAATGGCCAAGTCAAAATCCAGACCTGAATCCAATCGAGAATCTGTGGAAAGAGCTGAAAACTGCTGTTCACAAACGCTCTCCATCCAACCTCACTGAGCTCGAGCTGTTTTGCAAGGAAGAATGGGCAAGAATTTCAGTCTCTCGATGTGCAAAACTGATAGAGACATACCCCAAGAGACCTGCAGCTGTGATCGCAGCAAAAGGTGGTTCTACAAAGTATTAACGCAAGGGAACCGAATAATTTTGCACGCCCCACTTTTCATTTTTTTATTAGTTAAAAAAGTTTAAAATATCCAATAGATTTCGTTCCACTTCACAATTGTGTCCCACTTGTTGGTGATTCTTCACAAAAAATAAAAATGTTATATCTTTATGTTTGAAGCCTGAAATGTGGCAAAAGGTTGAAAAGTTCAAGGGGGCCGAATACTTTCGCAAGGCACTGTATGTATTCTAGATTACACATAAAGTGAAATTTTTAAAGACTTTTTTGTTTTAATGTTGATGATTATGGTTTACAGCTCACAGAAATCAGGAACTCCAATATCTCAAAATATTAAAATGAAGAACTGATAATAAAAGAAATGTCGACCTTCTGAAAAATATGTTAATTAATGCACTCAATACTTGGTCAGGGCTTTAATCCTTTTGCACGAATTACTGCATCAATGCGGTATGGCATGGAGAAAATCAGCCTGTGGCACTGCTGAAGGTGTTCTGGAAACCCAGGTTGCTTTGATAGCAGCCTTCAGCTCGTCTGTATTGTTGGGTCTGGTGTCTCTCATAGATTCTCTATGGGGTTCAGGTCAGGCGATTTGGCTGGCCAATCAAGCACGGTAATACCATGCTCAGCAAACCAGTTACTAGTAGTTTTGGCACTGTGGCAGGTACCAAGTCCTGATGGAAAAGGAAATCAGCATCTCCATAAAGCTCGTCAGCAGATGGAAGCATGAAGTGCTCTAAAATCTCTTGGTAAATGCTGCATCAACTCTCGACTTGAGAAAACACAGTGGAACAACACCAGCAGATGACATGGCCCTCCAAATCATCACTGACTGTGGAAACTTCACACTGGACTTCAAGTAACTTGGATTCTGTTCCTCTTCCTCCAGACTCTGGGACCTTGATTTCCAAATGAAATGCAACATTTACTTTCATCTTCCCCATGATGTGGTTGTGTGTACTGAACCAGACTGAGAAATTAAAGGCTCAGGAAGCTTTGCAGGTGTTTTGAGTTAATTAGTGGATTAGAGTCTTCTCAGGTCAACATTTCTATATTATAAATTCTTCATTCTAATATTATGAGATGCTGGATTTTTGATTTTCCATGAGCTGTAAGCTATAATCATCAAGATTAAAACAAAACAAAGGCTTGAAGTATTTCACTTTATGTGTAATGAATCTAAAATAAATAAAGTTCCACTTTTTGAATTAAATTATGTGAAAAAATTAACTTTTCCAAGGGATTCTAATTTTTGAGATGCACCTCTACACCCTTACTGGGTAACTCAGTGTAGCTTATCCACCTACTCATATATTTTTGGGTGGTAAGAGGAAACTGGAGAGAGAATCAGGAGGAAACCCACATGAACACAGGGTGAACGTGATACTCCTCAAAAACAGTATGTAACTCGAGTTCAGGATCAAAGTGTGCCCCTGTTGCCCAACCACAAATCACTCAATCATTAAAATATCCTAAAACATAATTGTTGTTATTTTAACAACACTCATATTTGGCTAATAATTTGCTAAAACTTTGATCAAATCAGGATGGCAGAGACACCAATAATTTCTGTCACCATGTAAATCCAAATGATCTGCTGAGAGAAACCAATATCTCATAATGTAATATTACTTTTGCAAAGACTATGAAGGGAATCCAAAATATTCCCCTGTGGAAAAATAGAAGGATTTGTAGAAATAAATTACATTGTGTTACCTTAATAAGCCTCAGTGATTCGTTCTCTGACTCTTTCTCTGTCTCCCAGGATATGGGTGATAGTTAAAAGATTAGTGCAGGTTTCTTTTAATACCCATCACACAGAACAGAGGATTAAGTTTCTGACCCCTCTTATGAGTCTGCCTACAGCAAGCACATCTTTAAATGCTGCAGTAATATTTATGTAGTAGGTAAGTCTGCATCACCTATCATGGCGATGACAATAAAATGGAGAAAAGGATAATCGCAGACAATAAACAGCTTTTTCCAACTCAATACCATAACCAATAAATGAAACCCAAACGAGCCATATGAGTCGTACAAGCTGAGAAGCAATATTTCTGTGAAGAAATGGCACTTCCTCTGATCTGACACAGATGTAACTCATTTATTGCTGCAGCTGTGCCCAAGCAGACCAGAAAAAAAAATCCCACATGAGGGAACTGTCCAGTGCTGAATCTTATAGGACCCATTAATAAATCTTTATTTACACGTGTAGTTTTTATCATCTTCTGTAATAATCATACAATATGAAAGGTACCTAAGGAACAATTTAATCCACAATATTGCTTTACAATGGATCTGTATGGTTTCTTTGTTTCAGGCATCACTTGTTCAGCATGGAAATCAGCTCCACCCCCAGCCCGATCAGAGAGATCTGCTCAGCAGTAACACTGTTGAGGCAACTTTTGAGGCATACATAGTTGCACATGTGCACATGTTCTGCATCATTTTTTCTTTTTAAAACAGTCTCCAATAGAGGTCGTATATGTCTGGAGCCCAAACAGTTTGGTGATTTCCCTAACACACATATGGGAAACTCCTGGTTTAAACACACACAACACAGATATCAGGAAAAGTCTGATATCTGAAGGGAAGTTGAGGTGAGATACTGTATTCATTAGTGTGCTGAGAAAGACTAAGTTTAAGACAGAGACACACAGCCTCGCACATAAACGAGCGTACAGAAGTACAATTAGATTTGTGAATCCCGGTATAAGCAACTTTTGTTCTGCAGCGAGGAAATACATTATATGAAGTAGGCTTAGTACCAAGCATTCACTAGGAACATCATTTTCACTACGTTATGCCCAGCTTAGGCTTCCTGAGTAATTTCCGTCATCCGCACAGTAGACTCGGTCCATTAAGCTCTTTGCATGATAATTTACGACAAGGACATTATCTCCTGGAATCTGAAGACATTGCGTTGTTTGGATGCTTTTCAAGTACAAATTTAATTCCACCTGTCAACATTCCTCTCCTTACAAGTGTTGATGCTAAGCTTTGCGCAGCCAGGCGGAAACACATTACTGAAATAAGGGAGAATCAATCAGGCCCCTGCTAAAAACAGCATAATACCACAGGGTTGCGTTGCCAAAGCAATTTCCTCCTCGCGTTTTAATGACAATATGAGGGTGCCCTTTTGGCATTTGTGCGTGCTAAAGAAGTAGTTTAGTTCCAGTGCAGATGAGAAATTGTGCTGATGAGCTACTGTAGACAAAGGTCTGGCCACATAACGCCAAGCCAACTTGAAGTTAAATAAAGAAGCACTGCTAGTGACACTGACAGGATTACAGAGGCGTGTTGTTTATCAGAGGTCTGATGAATCACAACAAGGTTCCCACATCCTGATAAAAGGTCAGTGACAGTGATTTTACAGGCACTCGCTGCGTTTACTCAAGTGATGTCAAAACATACATTTTATCAAACAAATGATGAATAATGCAGATGCTGAGGGGTCTCTCTGAGAGAGAGAGAGAGAGAGAGAGAGAGAGAAGAGAGACAGAGAGAGAGAGAGAAAGAGAGAGACATAGAGAGAGAAAGACAGAGAGAGACAATGAGAGAGAGAGAGAAAGAGAGAGACAGAGAGAGAGAAAGACAGAGAGAGACAATGAGAGACAGAGAAAGAGACAGAGAGAGAGAAAGAGAGAAAGACAGAGAGACAATGAAAGAGAGAGAGTCATAAAGCCAACAGCATCAGAGAAAGCATGACTGAGAGAGACGAGAGACTGCTTCGAACAGAACATGGTAATAAACAGTGCTGAATGTAAAAGCAGGTCTAACACATGTTAGAGTCGAGAGTGAGACAGAGAGGATGAGCATGAACGTGTCAGGGTGAGAGCAAGATAGGGATGGGGTGAGGATAGATATAGTCAGAGAAGGAAAAAAAAAGCAGTGCAAGAGCAAGAAGACATGAGAGACATTGAAAGAACCAGCAACCAATTTGCTACAAACAGCTGCTTGAAATTTCCCTAGGGCTCCTATAAACACAATGTGCTGCCACTCTCTATTTCAGATGCACTTTGACAAATAACAAGGGAACACACACACACACACGCAAACACATGCAACGTGGAAGGATGATTGTACAACACACTTTTATACTAAGACATGATCCAGACTGATGGCCCAAATGCTGGGGAGTGCTGTGCGCCTCTTTCATCAGCCCTCGAGTCTCCTGAGCCTGAGTCATATAGAACCCACACAGACAGACAAGACAGCGTGCCATCATGGATCAACTCCGTCTCCTTCTCCCACTAGCGGTCCACTGTCACTGCGACTATAGCTTAAAAGTGATCATGCTCACCACTTGGCAAACTTCACATGAACTACAGCATCACAAAGCCTGTACGTTACAAATAGGATATAAAGTGACTGCAGAGCAGCGTGGTTTTTCTCTCTGCCTGACAGGCACATAAAAGCAAGGGTTGTTTACAAAATGTTTTCTTTTTTTAATCAAGCTGGAATCACAAGTGGCATTTCAAACAGGGCAGAAGAGTATATTTGCTGGCAGTCAGACACAAAGTAAACAGAGAAGTCCGACTGATGAGACCTGAAGTGACATTTTGTTGCAATTTATTGTATAAAAAAAAAAAAAAACAACGGTGAGAAAACCCCCGAACCTTTGTTGCAGTCGTGCACTTATCATTGGTACCGTCAATATGTATCTTTCACCTGGAAACATGGATATAGTGTACCTTTAAAAAAATAAATAAATAATAGAAGATTTTAGGTAATGGTTTTGCACTCACCTTTCGAGGTAAAAGATGATGATACTACCCCAGCTACGAAGAAACATACTGTTTAAAACTCTTTTAAGAGTCCAGAACATGACAGTAATAAATGCATATGAGGATAAATGATGACACAGTACAGTTTTTGCTGATGTCATGAGCAATATCAGTACTATTACACCACTGCACTCTCACCCACTCACATCTTTTCTGTGTCTCATGTTCAGACAACTGCTAAAACTAAAGTACAATTCAACTCTTTCCCCCGTGTCCGCTGTTCCTGCTGGCCCTTTGTCTTCTCCTGAAACACATCAAGTCCTGTAAAATCACGCCTTTCATCTCTAACACGTCTGCAGACGTGGAAAGTAACATTTGGGTGAAACGCGTACATTTCCCTAGCCCTCTGTGTGTGTTATTGTCCAGAGTCTTGGTCTCTTTCACACGGTACTGATTATTCTCTCAGGGCTTTTCTGTACTCGTTAGAACGCCTTTCACTCTGGAGTTTGGCTAGAAACGAGGATTTAAGAGCGGCTGGAAAATTCTTCTCACCTTTTCGTGGTTTTTTTTCTTTATTTTTCTGAGAATTCCGGCGTCTGAAAGTGCACAGGAATGCGAGCTAGCCGACTGAGCTAGCCGAGCCGAGCTCTCGAGTCCGCGCCGGTTCTCCTCAGTGCAGGTGTTCCGTCGCGGTTCCCGTTACTGAGGTAAGGAGAAAATAAATAATAATAATGTTTTTTTGTTTTTGTTTGTTTGTTTGTTTGTTTTTAAAGCGCGACAGCTTATAAAGATGTAAACAGGTCGTGGTTTTCGTTGCAAAGGCGAGAAAAAAATATGTGTATGTCTTTCACTTTTCCTCCTCGTGATCCGCGCGCGAGAGAAAGAAGAGCGTAGGGGGGGAGGAAGCGGCGCGCGCGTTCCGCCGGTCGCGAGGAGACAGAAGTGAACAAAAGCGCGCGCGGAGCCTCAGCGCCTCCAGTGTCCCCTCCTCCTCCTCCTCCTCCTGCTGCTGCTTAAATCAGCAAACAAACCCGAGCCGATTGCAGTCCAAACTGTAGCGACTATCACACCTCAGCCACCATTATACCCTACAGACTGTTACACCCGAGCATCACGAGTCCTGTCGCGCAGTTCCTGCAGCGTGTGAGTGCTTTACATGGCAGATGGATGGGTGACTTCTTTAAGACACAGCTGCGCTCACACAGTGGCTCACTACTGTAAGTGGGCTCTGTGAAACATAGCCAAGGGGGTCTGTGATTTATTATTATTATTATTATTAGTATTATTATTATTTGGTGGAAAATTACAGCACAACTTCAATCAAAGCTATTATTATTATGAAGTTGACAGTTATTACACTGTTTAGCTGGTCATTTGAATTCATCCAAACGTCAATAAAGCACAAAACTAGTAGTTTATAGTGATGTGAACTTGGACCTAATATATTTTATGAATGTTCAGGGATAAAGAGCTGTCTGGCGCCAAGAAATACAGTCCCTTCTGAAAGTATTGGAACAGCAAGACTAGTTCTTTGTTTTGTGTGTGTAGATACTGTACGCTGAAGACATTTGGGATTGAGATTAAAATGTGAATATGAGAGAATAAACCAGAAATTCAGCTTTCATTTCCTGATATTCACACCTGACAGACCATCTATTTTTTGGGGGGGGTGAGCAAAAGTATTAAAATAGATAGTGTTAAAGGAAATAACACTTTGACTTGGCCAGTCTAAAACCTTTCACTTTTCCCCCTGATAAAGTCCTTTGTTGTGATGGCAGAGTTTTGAGTCATTATTTTGCAGCATGATGAAGTTCCTCCCAATTAGATCGGATGCATTTCTCTGTAAATTGGCAAATTGACATGTTTCTGTAGACTTCTGAATTCATTCTGCTGCAACCATCATGAGTGACATCAAGAATAAATAGTAAATAATTAGTAATCCCGTTCCAGAACCAACTATGCAAGCCCAAGCAATGACACTACCTCCGCTGTGCTTGACTGATGAGTTGTATATTTTGGATCATGGTACATGCTTGGACATTTGGGTTATGTTGTATTACTGTGCAGTTGAATGTGAAATATTTGGTGATTATTCAGTACATGGATTTTTTGCTGTATGTGAAAGGGTGTGAATGACCATGAATCTTCCACAAGACCTCGGGTACCTCCTCGTATTTCATTTCTCAGTAACAGGCACCATATTAGTGCACAGCGAAAAGCAAGTGTGGAAGTAACCGTTAACCTTTGTGTATAAATAAAATTGTGATGTTAACTTTGCAGTGTTGTTGGACATTTTTTGCTGTGTATTTGGCTGTGTATTTTCCTGATATCCAAATAAATATTTTCCACAGCTGCACATCCCCTAGGGCTAGAGGCTGACCTGCTCACTTTCTTTACTCCAGAATAATGATGTCCCTGGAGATGCAGAAGACTAGCGATATGGCCCACTGACACACATTTCATCTGACACACAACGCCCACCTCCGTCTCTTTCACTTATTTATAGCCACACATGCTAATTCTCTTGGTTCAGTCCCAATTTTCTCCTGTATTTATTTTGTCCAGAAGGATCTTTCATTAATTTTTTTCTCTTTATCACAATCTGCAGTATGAAGATAGTCCGCTAACTGTGATTTATTTATTTATTTGTTTGTTTGGTTGTTTATTTGTTGTGGTGGTGATGGTTTATGTACTTGCACCTGAAGTGCTGCTTTCACATAAAATGGCAGAAAAATTATTTTAAAGACTTAAATATGTGTTTTTTCTATCTCATACAGAACCCCCCTTCCTATTCTGAAGAGTGCATCAAAGCATTTAAGCGCACAGAAGCCTACTGGCTCTTCACATCAGAATGGATTCATTAGTAGAAAAAGCTTTTTGTCATTATAAGGACATAATATTTCGAACATTAGCTAAATTATTTAGTTACCTGATATAAACGTATCATATCAGGTAACTAAATAATTTTGCTAATGTTCGGATTATTATTTGCCAAAATATACTTTATTTTAGATATAGTTGTCCCATAATGTTTATAGTTAGATTGCCCTCCACTAATATTGGCACCCTTGGTAAATATTAGCAAAGAAGCCTGTGAAAAATTGTCTTTATTGTTTAACCTTCTGATAAACTAAAAAAAAAAAATGCTGGGTTCTTTTTTCTACCCAAACGCCATTTGGGTCATTTAATTGGGTTATATTCTTGGGCACTTTTGGGGTAGTTTTGTGTAATCCAAGCTCTGGGTTAGTGGCTGGGTCATTTTCACTGACAGTTGAATCAATGGACTCCTCCCCCACCCCGACACCTCAGCCCAGCTCCTTGGTTTAAATCAACTCAGTGTGGACTGTTAGAATTCACCTCAGGTGGAGGTAGTGGTTTTCACATGGACAGACTGTTAGATTTATTTGGAGACACACACTGAGAAAGGATGTGTTAATATCCTACACATTTTTTGTGTTATTACAAATTATCTAATAAATGTGTTAAAAAAAGAAAAACAAATTCACACGAGTGACCAACACAACATGTGTTAAATTATTGTCCAATCCAAATTATTGTCCAATCACATTGCGGACTGCACTGCGAAAATCATCATCCAAATCTGAACTCGCCTCAAAGTGAATGTTCATTGCTTTGAGCTTTAGATTGTGACCACGGAGTCAGACTCCTGAGGCGAGGAAACCAAACGACCACAGGTAACTTAGCATGCATCACTA
The DNA here is from genome assembly GCA_012411365.1 of Ameiurus melas. Lineage (NCBI taxonomy): Eukaryota > Metazoa > Chordata > Actinopteri > Siluriformes > Ictaluridae > Ameiurus > Ameiurus melas. Next base: position 17,704,126 of record CM022762.1, read on the forward strand.
TTTAATGATGAACTAGTTAATGCTCCTGAAAATGCCTGGCCGAGTTTGTGATATTTAGGCAGAGAGATCTCAAAAATGTACTCATTGTTAAACAGTAACACAGCAAGATATAATTAACTTTACCTATTGCAATGGCTTCAAAAGTGAATATCATGTACTGCTTCCGCAATGTTTTCATTACACTTCTAGTGTCATATGTTTATGTTGGCTAATAAATATGGACTGAGGTTATTATATACAGCAGTGGACAAAGTACACAGCTCCATTTCTTGAATGAAAGTACAGAAACTACTGGTCAAAAATTACTCCATTACAAGTGAACGCTGTAAAGACAGACATTTTTGACAGTACTTGGTTTTAAAAGTATTTACGTACCAAAAGTAAATGTCCTTTTTATGTCAATGAATGTTTTTATTATTGTTGCATTGTTGTACGTAATACTTACAATACCTTATGCCTATGAAACAACCTACTGAATACACTGACTAGCTTGTAGCATCTGTGGAATAAAGAACTTTTAGAATGGTACAAAACCTATAGAATTTAAACAACTGAATTGACAAAAAAGACAGCCATAATCCTCTTCATTTTTTTTAAATTTAACTCTCCTACAAACCCCCACCAAAGCACCATGGTAGTGTTCTCACACAGCTCTGGCAGTGTACGCACATCTATGTGTATACATTCATCCACATTTGAATCAAGTAGACAGTGAAATTAAATATGAAAATAAAATAATCCAACCTGCTTTAAAACACGGCTACACAACAGAAGCCGTATAACTGCAAAACAGCAAGACTTATTTGACATCAAACAAGAACTTCAAACAATTTGTTGTGACAACAATGATACTGTCTCTCACAGGTCACTAGGAGAGAGAAATCTTATGGTTGAATCAGTCAAACTTATAAAAATCCTTATTCATCTTAAGTAGAAGTTGGTTCTCAAAGTTATGTGAATTAATTACCCCCCTTCTTGGACTGAAGATCAATCCAGCTGCACTAAAAAGCCTGTGATCAGTGAGCAACAGGTTGGATAAGGCTGGATAAGACATCAACATAGTCATACCTTCAGCTGTAAATGTTAGGTATGCATCCAGTTGTTTGGATGTTTCCTGTGTATGCGTATGTTTGATATTAGAGAAGAAATCCTCTTCATCAGAAGTGCTTGAGGAGTTGTCAGCAGGCTGAAGACTCACATCATGATCAGGAAGATGTTCCTTGATATAAGTGTGACCTAAATCAGAAACAATTATAGGTTAGTTATTATTTTTTCATCATCTTTTCATCATGGCTAAGTTGTATTCAAGGTATCAACAATAAAAATGAGTAAATGAGGAAATAATAGGCAATTTAGAACATTTCTCTTACCAAGTTTGAGGATGGATTCATCACTGGTCCAGGATGTGTTGAACTTTGCAGCAACAAACTTGGGATCAGACATCGTGTTCCCAAACCGTTTTTTCAAACCATCTAGGAGGGCATCAACTAGTGGCTTGCAGAATCTCAGCAATGCTCTTGTTTTCTCAAGCTCACTGATGAGGGTAGTAATAGTAGGGAGAAGCCATCCCATCTCAATGTTGGAATCTCCTTGTAATATGTTTGTTGTCTTTGCAGCTGGACTCATGGTGATGGTATATTCACCGAAAAAGGCAATTTCAGCTGGACTGTACCTAACACAAGCAAAAGAAAACCAATCATAAACTTTTTCCCACTAATTTAAAGAGAACCACTATGCATTCAAGCATATTTATTCTCACAAAGTGATCATTAAGACTACACAAGAATTGGCGTTTTTTAATTTTTTGCTTACTGATGCAGAAAGGTTGTAGGTAATGAAACAAAGAAGATAACACAATTTCAGAGACACACTACTTATATAGGAACTTTGAGTGCTGCAAAGACAGCTCCCTCTCCTTGATCTTTAAGGATTCTCACGATATGCTCCACAGCCAAATAAAAGGAGTTCTATCTTGTTGGATTAGGCTGTACCAGCTGAAGCTTACAATGCGCTTCAACAACCTCTGCAGCAGTAGTGGAACTTGCAGTCTTATTCCAGAGAGCCTGACACTTATAGAAGGCGGACCTTGACAGCTTCTTGTAGGGCTCTGCCTTATTTGCCTTATTGGCATCCACCGAAATCAAAGTAAACAAATGGAATGCACACCGATGATGCTTTGGCAATTGGTACTGAAGGCCATCATCTTCAGCTATAATTGCTTCAACATCGATTAATTCCACTTCCATCTCATCATCAGGACCATCATTATCTTCGTGAGTAATTCCTTCACCAGTTAAATTTTCAGCATTAACATTGTTGTTTTCATCTGGTCCAAACACATGAATTGTTTTAATGAAATTGGAACCATTATCTGTTCTGGTTCTGACTATTTTCTCACTAATTTCACTCTCTACATGTATGTCATGCATTTCACATGCCAAGACATCAAACCCTTTAACTGAACCCTTTAACTGCTTGAATGCAAAAGCAACAGAATGCCTCTCAAAACTGTAAGGATCCAGCCAATGCATTGTAATGCCAATAAAACTCCTCCTTCTTGCAGTCCAACAATCAATTGTTGTGGCAATGTATGCAGCCTTCTTCATGGCCTCCTTCACCTGCTCTTTCATTGTTATTGTGGCTGAAATTACGTGGTCATGTAGTTCGAGACATAGGACTAGTCTTTGGAATGATGGCTGTTCAACAAGGAAGAAAGGCTGGAGACCATGAACTATGAAGCAGAGTATACAGTAGCATTTTCAACAGATATTTGAGACACCTGCTTTGTTTCTTCAAGCTTCATCTGTTTGGAAGTTGAGGACGATGTCCCAGCCTCATATTTTCTTTTGCAGACATCTGTAGTCAGTTCAGTATATTTCTTCAATTGATATCCATGCTTCCTCTATAAAAATAAATAAATAAATAAATAAAAAACAGTGTCTAATTTCAGTGAAAAAAGCCCCAAATCAACTCAGTCTGGCATTAAAAAGAACATTCAAATACACTGACATTACAGGTCATCAATAATCAATAAGACTTATGGTAAATAACATGTAACTAGAGCTGCATGATTCTGGATAGACTAAGAATCACAATGTTTTTATTTCAAATAAAGATCATGATTCTCCCAGGAAGCTAATTTACATTTGAATTCATGCTTGTTCATGCTAACAATGCTAGCATTGTTGTTAGCTGTGTATCCACAAGGCTATGGCAACTTGGCGGGCAAATCCATAAAAAAATATAAGACCGACCATACTTCTTACTGAAACTTTATCACTAATGCTAAGATAATTTCAAGCTTTCACAAGAAATTGAAAGTTGACATACCTCAATATGCTTCCACAGGTTGGACGGCGAGTCTCGGAAGGCTGTGATATGGTTCGTTTTAGGCGAACACAGCGAACATTTCAAACAAAATGAATCTAACATTTTCAGAAAACAGGAACATATTTTCTAAGTATGGTCACGGGTGCGTGCACTGAGCCAAGGATCCGCTGTCTTCCATTTTGCCAATTAATCAGTGTTCAAAAAATGCTGGGAAATCATTGAACTTCACTACACTATTGATCCTGCAAGAGTGATTATTGATAGACTGTCTGTCACATGCAAAAAAAAAAACATTCAGGTTTTAGAGAAAAAAAAACTGAATCCACTGATTTTCAAAGCTGCTACATAGTAATGACTTTCTACTCGAGGACCTTGATAGAAATGTAATGGAGTGAAAAGTATGATATTTGTCTTTCAAATGTAATGAAGTTAAAGTCATAAGATTGTAGAAAAAAATAATACAAAGTAAAGTACAGATACTCCAAAAGTATACTTGAGCACAGTACTCAAGTAAATGTATTTCATTACTGTCCACCTCTGACTATATAATTCCCTGGGTCTACATCTTATCTGAGGCTCAGAGTTAGGGTTAGCTACAGTGAGGGGAAAAAAGTATTTGATCCCCTGCTGATTTTGTACATTTGCCCACTGACAAAGAAATGATCAGTCTATAATTTTAATGGTAGATTTATTTGAACAGTGAGAGACAAAATAACAAGAAAATCCAGAAAAACGCATGTCAAAAATGTTATAAAATGATTAGCATTTTAATGAGGGAAATATGTATTTGACCTCTCTGCAAAACATGACTTAGTACTTGGTGGCAAAACCCTTGTTGGCAATCACAGAGGTCAGATGTTTCTTGTAGTTGGCCACCAGGTTTGCACACATCTCAGGAGAGATTTTGTCCCACTCCTCTTTGCAGATCTTCTCCAAGTCATTAAGGTTTTGAGGCTGACGTTTGGCAACTCGAACCTTCAGCTCGATCCACAGATTTTCTATAGGATTAATGTCTGGAGACTGGCTAGGCCACTCCAGGACCTTAATGTGCTTCTTCTTGAGCCACTCCTTTGTTGCCATGGCCGTGTGTTTTGGGTCATTGTCATGCTGGAATACCCATCCACGACCCATTTTCAATGTCCTGACTGAGGGAAGGAGATTCTCACCCAACATTTGACGGTACATGGCCCCGTCCATCGTCCCTTTGATGCTGTGAAGTTGTCCTGTCCCCTTAGCAGAAAAACACCCGCAACAATAATGTTTCCACCTCCATGTTTGACAGTGAGGATGGTGTTCTTGGGGTCATAGGCAGCATTCCTCCTTCTACAAACACGGCGAGTTGAGTTGATGCCAAAGAGCTCCATTTTGGTCTCATCTGACCACAACACTTTCACCCAGTTGTCCTCTGAATCATTCAGATGTTCATTGGCAAACTTCAGACAGGCATGTATATGTGCTTTCTTAAGCAGGGGGACCTTGCGGGCGCTGCAGGATTTCAGTCCTTCACGGCGTAGTGTGTTACCAATTGTTTTCTTGGTGACTATGGTCCCAGCTGCCTTGAGATCATTGACAAGATCCTCCCGTGTAGTTCTGGGCTGATTCCTCACTGTTCTCATGATCATTGTAACTCCTCGAGGTGAGATCTTGCATGGAGCCCCAGGCCGAGGGAGATCGACAATTCTTTTGTGTTTCTTCCATTTGCGAATAATCACACCAACTGTTGTCACCTTCTCACCAAGCTGCTTGGCAATGGTCTTGTAGCCCATTCCAGACTTGTGTAGGTCTACAATCTTGTCCCTGACATCCTTGGAGAGCTCTTTGGTCTTGGCCATGGTGGAGAGTTTGGAATCTGATTGATTGATTGCTTCTGTGGACAGGTGTCTTTTATACAGGTAATAAGCTGAGATTAGGAGAACTCCCTTTAAGAGTGTGCTCCTAATCTCAGCTCGTTACCTGTATAAAAGACACCTGAGAGCCAAAAATCTTTCTGATTGAGAGTGGGTCAAATACATATTTCCCTCATTAAAATGCAAATCAATTTATAACATTTTTGACATGCGTTTTTTCTGGATTTTTTTGTTGTTATTCTGTCTCTCACTGTTCAAATAAACCTACCATTAAAATTATAGACAGATCATTTCTTTGTCAGTGGGCAAACGTACAAAATCAGCAGAGGATCAAATACTTCTTTCCCTCACCTAGCTGGACGCTGTCACCAATAGGATGATTGATGCTAACATAGACACTCACATGAGTTGATAACATCATTTTACATGCATACAGCTTGCATGCAGCTACATGCATACATGTTAGACATTCCCATTAAAGTTTTGAAAGTTAATGATAACCTAGCATTACAGCTATTTGTCATGAGAGTGGGTAAATGTTACTTACATTTAACAAGTGTTTTGGACAAGGCAAGAATGCGTTGAATATATGTATGTATGTATGTATGCCATGTATAGCTCGAGTGCGACTTTAGCGAGTCTTGGTTTCATGTCCTGTTTATGCCACAGCCATAGCCTTAGCATTAACGTTTGCGTTAGCCACAGTCTTAGGTTCGTGTAGCTTAGCTTAGTTGTAGAGAGAGCCTTGTTTCTGTTTCTGTTTATTTTCATCACTTGTAAATAAACCTCACCGTTTGAACTGCGAATGCATCCTGCCTGCTTCCTGCCGTCACGCCACGTGACACCTGGTGAGTCTGTAGCACCATTTTGTTCATGGGGAAAGTGGAGGTCACATTTCCAAAATTACACAACTTGGGATTCTGTAACGCAATTTCTCAGTTAAAGCCCAAAGGCATTTATCCATATTTTGTATATAACTAACCGACAGTTTTTTTGCTCTTTTACAGCTTTTCACATGGAAGGGAGTCTTGTCTTCCTAGATCGCAGGGAGATTTGTAAGAAGATGCATCAACTCCAATTCTTACATCTGTCAAATGTTTAAATGATTTTAATAAATATTACATGAATTTCATGCAATTGTTTGTTTATTTTGAGAGCATTTTAATAGAATTTTAGCATACAAACAAATAGCATTTTTGGATAATTGTAGGTAAAAAGTACAAACAACACATCTCTGTTATTTTTGTGTTATTTTTTAACACACCTTTGTGTGGACACACACAGCATGTGTTAAATGTATTGTGTTAAATGCAACACCAAATGTGTTCTACTTAACTAGACACGCAGGTGTGGTAAAAATGAACACATGATTGAATGAAGGTTTGTATCATTATATGTATCCATAAAACCATTACTGTACATTAGAAAAAGCAAAAATGATAACAGTCCGGTTTACATGACATTAAATGCACTGCAATCTTTGTTAGCTTTGGCTTTCTGTTTGTAATGCCCACTGGATCGTAAGCTTTAATGTTTTAAATGTCTCCTTGTTCAAAATCTCATGTTTTCTTCTTAAATATATGGCTTATTTGAAACATTTACTTCAAAGTCTATATATAAACACAAAAATTGTCTGTCCCTAAAGCTCGTACTAACTTTGGAAAAAAGATTTCATTTTGCAGCACCATCTGCATGGAATCAGCTTCAGAAGGAATTACAGTTGAAGGAGTTGGTCTCACTATATTCTTTTAAAGGTTTTTTAAAGGACCTTGCCGAAAGGGAGTCTGTTTGTCACTGTCTTTTAAATTGATTAAGACCCTGGTTTTCTTATGATGACATTGTTGTCTAAATATGATGAGTGAAAGTGTGTCTATATGCTTATTTGTGTCTCTGTATTTATTTGTAACTGTTGCTGGCATCATGAACTCATAAATCCATCCATCCAACCATCTTCTACCACTTACTCCTTCTTCAGGGTTGCGGGGGAACCTTGAGCCTATCCCAAGGAGCATCGGGCACAAGGCGGGATACACCCTGGACAGGGTGCCAGTCCATCGCAGGGCACAATGATCTCATAAATATCAACAGAAATTAAATGAAAACCTGACTGCCTCTGCCAGAAAGATTAAAATCGGCCGTGGTTGGACCTTCCAGCAGGACAGTGATCCAAAACATACATCAGAATCAACACAAAAATGGTTTACTGACCATCAAAATCAAGGTCCTGCATTGGCCATCCCAGTCCCCTCACGTGAAAACCATGGAAAGCCTTTGGACTGAACCAAAGAAGAGAGTTCCCTAGCATGGACCTCAAAATTGGAATGATCTGGAGAGATTCTGTATGGAGGAATGGTCTCAGATCCCTTGCCATCTATTATAAGACTCAGCTGTTATTTTGGCAAAGGGAGGTCACACAAAAGTATTGACTAAAAGGGTGCCAATAATTGTGGAACACATATATTTAACAAAGTTTTTTTTTGGAAAAACATGTGTTTTGTTTGCATTTGTTTGATATCCATGAGAGCAGAGTATTTTTGTGGGTTTTTTTAAGATCAAAAGGTTAAACAATAAAGCTCATTTTTGCTGTTTGCTCATATTTTCCAAGGGTGCCAATATTAGTGGAGGGCACTGTAGCTATAATAGCTACAAGGCAGCATGACACCGGGTTGTATGTAGTCGAGTCTATTGGTTCATTGAATTATCATTGTAAATTAAAATTAATCTACTAAATAAAACACAAAAACAAAGCTGATATGGTAGTTCCTGTATTCAAATATATTCAAAATAGCAGCAATTATACTTTGTGATGTCACATGAAAGTCAAAGTTATACAATGCCATTTTCATTATATTAACATGGTACTGTACTCGAGACCACACCTACAATGGCTTTTATGGACAATCCCCTGACATAAACAATATTTGATTCATTCACTTGAAAATTCATTTAATTTCTGAGGGGCAAGGTAGGTCCCACAGTCTTCCAGATTTGCACTACCTGCGAATAGAAAAATACTCTATCTTGGGGTATGTTTTACATTTTATTGTTTAGTAGCTTACGGTATTGGATATATTGGATGTTGGGTGAAGTGTTTGAGTCCACATTACCACACAGTCATTAGTGGAGCCTCATTAATATGTAGCTTAGCGGCTTCTACAGCTCTGTCCGTGGTGCTGAAATGTGACTACCCTATAACAGACCTATTGATATTTGGCCATCATGTACCTTAATTATCCACTCTCATTAGGGACATGTTTCAAGCTACAATTTTCAGATATAAAATTACAGTGCAGAAAGTGAAAGCAAGTTAGAAACTTTGGTAATTTAATGTGGCTGTAATGTGTTAGACAGAGATTTAAAGCATTGATTAGCATCACATAGAATTAATTCCCCAATGAACAAAACATGTTTTCTTTCTAAATATTACTATAGAAATATATGACCTATATTTCAGAGCATGTAATTATGGCATGTGCCATTTTATGATGGACATCACCTTCAGAAATGTAGACTCACTGGCCAAGAGTCCATCAAAATAACACAGCATCAAGATACATTATCCAAGGCACCATAAACACTCAACCATGGATCCATTACTCTGGTTGATGAGAAAACGAATGATTAAATGTCAATGGCACTTCACATAAATGGACAACAGAACAGAACACCGAAAACCTTTTCTGTGTCCACAGCCATTGCTCGGAACAAAATATTTCACGCATTTTTCTCAATGTTCACAACATAGCTTCAGTCCCAGAGGTTTATGAATAGAATCAAAATGTCTCCCTGAGGAAATGTACACCTTATTAAAATTCAGAGGGGAGCAGGATGTTGAGATTCTAAAATAAGTGCAGTCTAGCAACAAAAAAATCTTCACTTTCATCTGAGCAGTGAGGAGTATTGATTACCTCACTGCAAACAGGAGCATGCTTACAGAGATCTAAATGTGCACTCAGATTTTACACATATTCCACTTAAATTGAGGCATATTTTAACATTTAGATTGGAACAGTAATACATTACATAAAAAAATATTCTTATAACTGATACTATTGGGGACTGAGGAACATTACCTTGGCTTGGGCTTCAGAAGCAAATAATATATGATGAAGTTCTAAGTGTAGTAACACAAGTGCCTTATAATCCTTTTTCTGTTGTTGTTAGTGTGATGTAACCATGCACTCTTGGGCTTTGCAGTTCTTTCCTCTCCACAACCTTGACACCACTGCTATAGACCGAAGATGCTCTGGCATGAGGCCAGTCCTGCTTACTGACCCAGAAACGACTGACACAAGCACTTAAAGGCAATTGGCCATCCTCTCTTGTACACTTGCCATTATTGTGTATGTGTGAAAGCAGGCTTGAATTATGCATGCAGAAAGTTTGACCTGGGAATTTTGCATTTACCAACTGGACTATCATACACATTTTACATTTCTTGTGCCTTTATCATTACTTGTCACTTTACCATTACTTGTCACTTTATACACTTTATCTTATTTTTATGTTCTTATTGCATGTTGTATACAGTTCTATTGTGTTTTGTCTTGTCTTGTATAATATTGTATCTTTTGCCCTTTTACCCTGCTGTCTTGAGAGGAATAGACAAAAAAGTATTTTATTGTACCAAGTACATATGACAATAAAGATTTTGAATCTTGAATCATGAATCTTGAATGGGGGGAGAAAACAAAGCTGAAGTAATAAGGTTGTACTTGGTTAAAGGGCTTCGTGTGAGTCATGGAGGGACCATCAAGCACAGAGAAAAGACATGAAACAGCAAGGGATCTAAATGAAAGTGAAATTAAGAGTCTCAGGTGAGGTCCCAGCTGTTCCATAATGGAGGGCCCATCATACCTCATAAAGAATTGGTCTTCTGTCTAGTATAAATGACAAACAAGGTACACCACAGTGAATCTTTGGTGTAAATTTAATATGGCTCAATCTGAAAGAGAAAGGTTGTTCACCACTGTGAGAAGAGAATGTCAGTGTAATTATTACCTTTATTAGCCATTTGGATAATAAGCAGCCATCACTAAGGTGTTAGACCAAAATGCAAAGTATAAAGTGATCTTTATTTTATATAATCCTATGGCAAATGAGTATAGTATTATTATGAAAGGGAAAATACATTATCTGCATACCTTCTGGCAGCACAATGCAGCTACCATTGTAATTGATCATTACATGGATGTAGGGAACCCATTTAGAATAGTAATGGGTGTTATGTTGGTAAGTACAGTGTAATGATGTGGTTGCAAATCTGCTAGGACATTAGGGTTCATTAAGCATGTGGTTAATTAAGAATTCAGTGCTCTAATAAGGGTGCAAGAGCCACCTAGTACTAGTCCAAATAGGTTAATAACTTGGTGCATAGTCCAGAGAAAACATTATTGCACTTTTGAACACAGATACTACTGCTATAATAATAATAATAATAATAATAATAATAATAATAATAATAATAATAATAATAATAATAATAATAATAATAATAATAGGAGGGGGGATCTCTTCAATCTCAGGTTATACCCATCAACCACCACCAGTGTGGAGCATCCACCTGGATCATGCTGGACCAGAGGAGAGGACAGGAGAGTGATGTAGCTAATTCAGAATTGCAGGGAGATATAGCTCTGGCATAACTAAATCTAAAATATCTGACTTTGAATCTATTTTTGAAAAAAATCTAATTTTATCTGCATTCACAGCCTCATGGAAATAACATGTAAATCAATTTAAAAAACAAAGGTGCCAAAAACAAATATAATGATTACAATATGCATGCTGCTGTGAAATCTTTTTCCTAATATTTTTTCATCTGAAGTCATAGCAGGAGAACAGTAATTGAGGGAAATGTATCAAATAACACTCTCACAGTAGTGTTATTCTCATGAACAGATATGTGACAAGATCTTACAAAGAAAAAAAAAGAAAACAGTCCTGCTATTGTTGGAAAGATGTTAATTAGGTAGTCTGACTGGTAGGGGTATAGAAATAGATATTTCGAGTCTAATAACACTTACTGTAGCATGTCTTGCTATACCATGATTGTATCTGCCTTTCACATTGTAAGTGCTCTTCAAATTCACCAGTATGTCACAGAGGAGGTGGAAGACAGTGTCCATAATTGGTACCAATTTGGTCACCATTCTCCATTCCATCATTTCCAGGAAAGCCAGGAAGCCATTATGTTCAAACAGGACCACAAATCCAAACTCTATAAGAAACATAAAGTAATGAAAGAAAAACTGAGCTCAAATCAAGTAATCACCAAGAAAGAATTGAGGCAACCATGGGTGCGATGCTGTGAGAATTTAATACAGGTGAAGATCACATCATGGTACTGATACAAATGGAAACCCAATTCAGACTTGAGTATGTCAACCTGGAATATGGAAACTGACAGAGGCTGCACTATAAACTCAATTCGTCACTATAGCTGCAGGCTCAGATGATGTTAGGATCAAAAAGTGTCTTGGGACTGGGTTATATCACACACACACACACACACACACACACACACACACACACACACACACACACACACACACACAATCACACACATACAAGCACAAACGCCATAACTGAGAAGAAAACTAAAATTACATTAATACATTTGAAAACTGACTTGAACATAAGAAATATTTCTCATTGAGTTTTTAGACCATAGACTACCATGCATTATCAGACATACCGAACTACTAGAAATGCTGCTATTAAATTTTGAGTTTTGAGTCTTTGAATTCTACCTCTCATGTACTTTTGTAGATACATTGAAATATACACAAAAAGACACTATAACTATAACTAGTTCATTAATTAAACAATGCATAATGCCCAATGATGCATATGTGGGTGGGAATCATGCATATATGGTGAGAATGATTACATGCTCTCTATAGACAAGAACAAATCTGAATATTCAAAGCATTGTGGGTATAGTGTTAGTTCTCTCATCCACAACCTGGCAGCCTGAGTGGTTTTTTTTGAAAGAATAGGCATGTTTTTTGGGTTACTTCCAGTGTGGTAGCACTACAGTCAGGTTTGTCAGGGCACAGAAAAGCAATCACTTGACCCAAGTGAAGGAATGATCCACTCTCCTCGGAAGATCCATTTTCTTTGCCTGGATTTTGTAACCAAGACCAAGTATCCTAACTTATTTCAGGAGCGAAGAAATTGTATAAAAGGTATCTTTGCCCGTCTAGTACCACTTGAGGGCTTTCTGGTACACACACTTGAATTCAATGTGGAGTCACTTCACTACTTCAAGGCCAATGCAGTGATTTGTTTTTTGTTTTTGTTTTTTGCCTGCTACTCATTTTGATTGCTTTATTAACCTGAGGTTTTTTTTTTGTTTGTTTAGAGTACAATTTTCACTCCGCAATCAGACAACACTAAACACTAATTGATATTGTCTCCATACAAAAATTCAAGAATACTCTCACAGCACAACAGAGGGAGAATAAATCATTTGATCATGACTCATTGAGCTAAGAGATGTTAGATGAATAATGAAGCAAATGTGAAAACAAAAGTGGAAATTACATTAGCATGAATATTCATTAACCAAAAAAAAAATCTATTCTGGAGCAGGCTGAAGAATGGAAGGCTCATAGAAGTGACCTAAAGCCAAATACTTTCTGATTACATAAAATGGCCTTGATATGTTAACTACCAAATGCACGCAGAGATAAGGCCAGGACTATCATTTCAGCATTAATGATAACTGTTGGCTTAAAGCCTGGGAAACCTATAATATGTTGTATGTGACATTAGAAGGAACTGCAGTCAAATTAAATCCAGATAAACTGCAATAATACTGGGGGAAAGCAAACATGTCTAATTACAATTTTTTTTTTTTAAAGAAAACCTGTCTTGACAATAAACAATAAAGCTCTGTGGAACTGAATACCTAACTTGCAATGTAACCTTGTATTTTTCCAATGTATTTATTTGTTGTTTTTATTTATTTATTTTTTTTAAACACACTTGCTGTTACCAGAGAAGACAATTACGCATGTCGAAAACTTTCATCCATGCATTCTTAAGCTGTGTGTGCAGCTTTGTTTCTAACTAATCAAAAAGGACCTCCGAGATGAGAGATCACATGATCTCAGGGGATTTATTTAGCTATTTAATGACAGAGAGATGGACACAGGCTTTGCACCTCAGCAGTTTGTGTTTTGTTTAAATTGTGTCTCTCTGAAGGAAAAGACAGCCTGCCATATCAAAAGCCGGAGAGTTGGACTCATCCATTAATTAGAGCCTTGTGCTTGAAGCATATCTCCTTTTTGTGCCTGACCCATTACCCAGAAAGCCATAGTTATCCTTGTCACAAGAAAGCTCAAATGCATGGCATTTACAGCCCTGACCCCAGCATAATTTGCACACAGTGCACCAAAGAAGCTGAGAAACAGAATTATTTGAAGAGAAGAGCTGATTCAAGGCTCTTCCAGAGCAATATGTGGTGATGCAGCTATATCCACCCAACATGTGCATATAGACTACAAAGCATTCACAGACTTGCAAGTATAGGGATTTGCTTATGCCCATATGGTGCTCCAAATAGAGATGATCAAAAGCCTCAACAGTGAATATTTTTTTTCAAAAAAAAATTTAAATGAGGCAAAATTTTTATTTGTTATATGCATTTTTATTTTTTTTTTTTTTTTTTTTTTTGTAGTAAACATCTTTAGATTAATAATATTATGTTGAATGATCTGTCATTTGCAAAATAGTACTCTATCTTTACAGTATATTTAATACTCTTCTTTACAGTCTGTCTTGCGGATAGACTGTTAATCTTTTTGGTGGGAAAATATAGTCCTAGCATACTCTTTGCAGCACAATAAGAGATTATATGGTTTTGATTTGTGTGTGTGTGTGTGTGTGTGTGTGTGTGTGTGTGTGTGTGTGTGTGTGTGTGTGTGTGTGTGTGTGTGTGAACAGAAATAACTGTACACTCAAAAAATGAATTCAATACTCTTACTTAATTTAATTTAAGAAAGTTTTTTTGTTATTTAATTTAGTTCTTTCAAAATAAATCAGTTTATTTGGGTCAACACAATTTAGTTGGTTTAGTTCAAATTAATTTACTTTAGTATGTTTAAGTATAGAATTTTATTTTTTTTTGACATTTGTCAGACTAAATTTTCTTATGTTGGTCCAACTTAATATTTTGTATTAGAAAATAAATACATCATAAACATCCTCATAAACCCATATAATCATAAACTCATCATAAAACGCATCATTAATGTAAAAAAAAAAATGTTTCTAAAAACAAAACAATAAATAGAGAACCTATTATTCATATATGTATTTGTATACATTTAGAACACATTATTTGTTCAATTCAAATAATTTATTTATATTAACTTACAACAGTGGCCTTTAGAGTACTATTATGTATCTTAAATTAATTTTAAAGGTACAATCACTTTTCCAGGTGAAAGGACTATAAGGTTTAAGAAAAAAAAAAAAAAAAAAAGGCGAAACCTCCCTAGCATCAAGGAATGGTTCGATTTCTGATTTTTTTCCCCCCAAAGAATGTGTTTTAGACAGATTAAAATGTTCATAGTCTAATCCTTTCACAGTTTCTCACACTGGTCAGGCAATTTTGAACAGCTTGAAAGTTTAGACTGGAATTATTTTATACTATTGAAGATATTTCATCACTTTCATCAGATATTTCAGATATTTCATCAGTTTTACTTATATAATAGAAATTCAATCACCTTGACCTCATACTAAAATCATTCAAAATTACCTCAATGGCTGCACACCTTTACAGACACACGTTATACTACCTTATAAAGGACTGACATTAGAATAACAATACAAATAAATCTATATTATTGGGAATATGCTATGAAGAGGCTTTTAAAATGTACTGAACAAAAAAGAGACTGTCCTCCAGAGATATATAGGCACCCTGAGGTACAGACAGAGAGACTTCTAAAATTAATTACAAAGGCTGAGAAAGAGAACAGCATGGCTTCTCTCACATTCAGAAGAGGGAGAGAGAGAGAGAGAGAGAGAGAGAGATCATATGCTAGTTCTCCAGGCAGTGACATTTCCACGCCAATGATCCATCCAGTTTATTCCAAATGTCAGCAGCAGTTTAAATGGCTGGGTTAACACAGGGACATGGTCTCAAAAGTACACGTTATTAAAGCTCACTCCAACCAATCCTCAAGCATGTCATAGAGCAAGACAGATTTACACAAAAGTGGGAAAGAATGCAATGATGTGCACTTCAGATCAACCCATACATTTAAAAATAACAGGGTATTGGGGGAGAAAGGGGAAACAAATAATATAATCAGTACCAAAGCAGACAGACTGTAAGCTTTTTACCTAAATGACAAGTCCATTGCCGTTTTGTCCTGATAGTCAGAGTTCAGCGATGCAGGAGAATAGAGTTTGTCTCTATAGCATGTCATTACAGTAATGGAGAAGATTAAGCTTTGTATTGTTTGAGAGCCTACAGTCTTGCAAATGTACTCAGAGTGGTGTAGAATGTCTGTATGCTTCATGCTTCATGGATGAGGAGGTGCTATGAGACTCTGCTAGCTCCCTTTATGTAAGAGTGAGTCAGGAAATTAGACTTAAAGTGAAACTGGGTTTAATGGTATTTGAATGGTTTATTCAGTGGAATCAGCAGCTATTGAGAGTGAAATCACTTATAGTTGACAATATAGAGGTAGAAACTAAATGATTCCACTGCAGCTGTGATGTCGTCCCTACAACCCCATCCCCCAAACAACCAACCAAACACACACACACACACACACACACACACACACACACACACACACACACACACACACACACACACTCTGAAAGCCCAATTATAGTTGTGTCTATACCCTAGGGCTGTAACACCATGGTCTAACCTCTAATTCGGCATAATAAAATGCCCAAAGTGAAGAACACATCCAGAGCACCTCACAGACTGCACGCTGTTGCAGTCAGAGTAAATGAGCACTGATGAGATTCAATCCTCCTAATTAGGGCTGCTATTTTGTCATAATAGCTGTAAATGCAATTAACTGGGTTAAACCAAGACAGGTATCTAGACACCTGGAGACTTGAAAATGTTCTACTCTGTCTTTCATTCATTTAGTAGCCAATCTTAGACAACCTTCCTTTTACTAATATTCAGGGAATGAAAAGGATAGATGGCTATTAAAACTAAAATATTTGATTTTTTTCCCCATTCAGTATTCTGTGTTCAGTTATGTCTTTAATGACCACTTTGTGTGCCCACTTTACAATGTCAAACCAGGTCACAATCAGTTGGCAGCATTAGATATAAAGCATATCACGTATGTCAGTATGTCAGTACAGTATGTTACATTTCTAGCTAGGAAATGAAAGTTACAGCTTGTGGTGGTTATAGCAGGGATCAAACACATTTTACATAAGAATATCATAATTGACATTTAGATTTTGTGTGAAACAGTCTACAGAGCCATTCTACCACTTTTGAGCGATGCAATAAGTAAGGACTAAAACATTTTGGGGTGTGCTTTTATTGGAAAATAATCAACAACAAAGTGTGATGCAGACCAATATGAAGTGGAGATACTGTTGCCACCCCAGAATGTTCCTGCAGTTTTATTCCACTTATACTACAACAATTTGGCAACATTTATCATTCCTTATTTATTAAAGATGGGTACATACTGTTTATCCATGTATAGTTACATTTAGTGTTGTCTGCAAAAAAGTTATTTGCTCTTTTTTTGTTGGAGTTTCTATGAAAGAAAATTGCAGTTGATTACAAAGAAATGATTAAATGTAAAGTCCTTCATGTCTTTTCCATGCTGGAAACCTTCATTTTTCTAAGACTCATGGAAGAAAAGACAAAGTTACACAATAGGACAAGGAGACAATGTGGAATGGATAGATGGCCATGAAAACTAAAATACAAAAATAACCCTCCATTTTTTTCTTCTCCCAGTAGTCTGTGTGATTATAGTTCATAGGCAATGTTCAGACCTGCAAAAAAATACACAGTGTTTACAGATGTCCCTTCATATGGTTATTTTGTTTGTATATCTTCGCAAGTTTGTTTAGGTATATCTTCAGACTTAGAAAGGCTATTTTCATCACTTAACACATTTGAGCCCAAGCAGATCCTTTAGCAAGTTGCCTCTTTGGCAGTTTGTAAGTCACACTGGTGCACTTCTAAGTGGGACCAGTCACACTTCATAAACTCTGCTGATGCATGTACCTTTAACTTTGTAGAACCAATAGCCAGAGGGGTCCATACTCCACAGCACATCATGATGACAAAGATCCTGTGAAATGGAGACCCATCAACAGGATTGAGATGCTCTGGTCAGCCATTTACTGAGCTGCAGTCTCAACCCCTGAGGCTCATGTTTAAGTTCTGATGACTATACACCAGACAAGGTTAATGTCCAAACAGCACATAATCAGTACCACTAGCAGAAAGACTGAAGGCACCTATGGTACCACTGGAGGCAATTACAACACCTTAAGGATGCTTCATCTTCCTGTCAGTCTCTTTCTCCATCCATCATCCATCGTAATTTAGAGCACAGGCTAACACATCTACTATTCCCTTCATTATAGTAAACAGCCTAATAGATGCCTTCTCTGCAACCATAAGCTCAGGGAAAAAAGAGGCCTAAAATCTGTTTCTTGCTGTTGTAAACGAACAAATTACAACTGATTGTGCTCTGTAATGGAGGCAGCCAAGCATACTGTTCAAACGCTTTGCTTCTTAATGCCTTAATTAGAAAGCTCGTTCAAAATGAAGCAGAACTTTTCAGTGCCAAGGGAATGCATTTGACATACCAGGTCGATGTGCTTTCCTGGACAGATTACGAAACCCCTCCTCAAGAACAATCAGGTCTACAACAGAATAGGAAAATCTTATAGCAAGAAAAACACATGTTCTATATAAATTTAGCAAAGATTGAATGTAATAAAAGAAGCCATATGGTGCTGTTCTGCTTCACACAAACCAGGGTGATTTTCCAGCTGGTCAGTAGTGATGGAAGCTGCTCTGTCTGCATGGTTTATAGATTGTAATAGCCAAACAGTTTAATCTTTCTGTGAACCAAAACTGGCTAAACACTTGTTGTTCCAAAACACAAGTTGTCACCAGCAAGCCATCTGATGTGATTCTTTTTTATTCTTCAAACTTTTTATTTCACTTTCACTTATAGAGTTCCAATATCACAGCCCATATTACATGCAAGCTGTGTCAGCTGCAGCATCACATTTCCTTTTTTTTTGGAGCATTAAACCTAAATAATTTGCATCACTTTATCTTTTTTGCAGTAAGACCATTTGGTTCTTGATTATTCCAAGATGACAGTGAAAATGACGGACATTTCCAAAATTACCATTGTGCTAATGCATGATGTCTCACACTGTCTTTCACTCAATACAGACTCAACGCCCTAGACTCTAGCACCCTATGTTCTAGGACTTAAAATCTTGTTCATGATAACTGAAAAATGCCAATGTTTGAGTGAAATGCAGAACTCATTAAGCAGTGGTAAACCCACAACAGTTTTCAAACCAATAGTAGCTCAACCACACAGAGGACACCTTGTTTCCCAATCAAACTACTGCTACACTGCACAATTTTACTCTAACACACCAATTCTAAACTCTTGAAAAGTTTGGTAATGAGCTGATAAGTTGAGTACATTGAATGTATTAAAGGAGGGAAGCACACTATAATGTGCAGTCTAGCATTGCTTCAGATGCAGTTAGGAACTAATGCTTTATAAGACTGCAGTCCTGGAGGGCTTCAATATTGCAATTACATTTTCCTGCTCATACAAACCTTTTTTTTCAGTGAGGCTGTGCCACCAATAGCTCATCTGCCTCAAACTTTGGAGTGTTGTACAATTTAAAATGCTTTTCTGCTCACCACAGTTGTAAAGCATAGTTATTTAAGTTACCATAGCCTTCCGGTCAGCTTGAACCAGTCTAGTTGTTTTCCTCTGGCCTCTCTCATCAACAAGGCATTTCCAACTACAAAACTGGCATTCACTGGTTGCTTTTTGTCTCACTGGATGACTATGTATTATCTTCATCAATGTCAGTTCCTAACCACATGCTTGCTCTCTACTGGAGATTTCTGAATAGTGGATGGTTTCTCAACCCAGCAAACAACAATATACACACTAACTGTGCTGAGAATAGCCAGCACCTTTTAGATATGCGAAGCCAAACTTTTGAATTATGTACATCAAATACTCCAGGTTTTTTCCCCATGTGCTCCTGATGATAACTCCACTGACATTTTTATATGCTCCATTGACCAGTAACTAATATATATAATCTCACATCGTGGCTGAGAAGCAGTCCTTTGCATAAGATCAAAACAGTTTGAGAACAGGATTTGGGCTTAGCCTTAATGGATGTCATTCTTAGACAAGTGCACTCCTCCACCATGTCTTCTTGTCACTCTCCACTCCAATTTAAACAAGCAACCTAAAAATACACCCAGAAATTAGCCCCAACTGTGACAAATTCAAGTCCACGAAGCCTCAGTGATACACAGGGTACATTCTGACTATGTCTCACATTAAAGCAGTTTAGAAAATATGTATTTTAAACCCAACCACAGACTGTAGGCTGCACTCTAACACCAACCACACTAGTAGCTTTATTTTGCTTTTTGCACTGCACATAGTTTTATTTAAAAGCAAACATTTCCTATAATTTAGCAATCAATTCAATCACTAGATCAAATGTTTTATCAAGAACAAGGAACATTTCTAGAATACATCATAACTGAGCAGGCCAAAGAGTTCAATCTTTGTTTCTTCAGACCAGAGAATTTCATTTGTCATGGTCTGAGAGTCCTCCAGGCGGGCTGTCATGTGTCTTTTACTGAGGAGTGGTTTCCGTCTGGCCACTCTACTATTCAGGCCTGATTGGTAGAGTGCTGCAGAGATGGTTGTTCTTCTGGAAGGTTCTCTTCTCTCCCCAGAGACACGCTGGAGCTCTGTCAGAGTGTCCATCTGGTTTTTGGTCACCTCCCTGACTAAGGCCCTTCTCCCCCGATCGCTCAGTTTGGCCGGGTGGCCAGCTCTAGGAAGAGTCCTGGTGGTTCCAGACTTGGATGATGGAGGCCACTGTGCTCATTGGGACCTTCAAATGCTGCAGAAATGTTTCTGTACTTTTCCACAGATCTATGCCTCGATACAATCCTGTCTCTGAGTTTTCTAGACAATTCCTTGGACTTCATGGCTTGGTTTGAGCTCTGACATGCATTGTTAACTGTTGGACCTTATATAGACAGGTGTGTACCTTTCCAAATCATGTCCAATCAACTGAATTTACCACAGGTGGACTCCAATCAAGTTGTAGAACCATCTCAAGGATGATCAGTGGAAACAGTTTGCACCTGAGTCATGTGTCATGGCAAAGGCTGTGAATACTTATGTACATGTGCTTTTTTGTTTTTTATTTTTAATAAATTTGCAAAGATTTCAAACAAACTTCATGTTGTCATTATGGGGTATTGTTTGTAAAATTTTGAGGAAAATAATGAATTTAATACATTTTGGAATAAGGCTGTAACATTACAAAATGTGGGAAAAGGGGAGCGCTGTGATTACTTTCCAGATGCATAGTATGTTAGCTATCCTATCCCTGTAAATTCTCCCAGTATTCCTGGGATTAGCATTGACCCTGAAGCGGTTACAAAACATGAATAAATGTATTAATACATGACTATGTATTGGAGGCATAGAGATTTTTGACACAACATATTTTTATTTAAATGATCATTTGATCTGACATTATTTATACTTGTGATTCAGTTAATGAGGTTTTCGGATTGAACCCTTTGAATGGGCGTATACGTATAAAAATATGTGATTTTCACCACTACAACAGATGTTTTAAGAAACGACATGCTTCTGGTACATTTCAGTATTTAGTCCAGTTTACGTAAACAAAGGTGCGATACTGCCATCCAGCGGGTAGTCGTAAATGGCTATAATGTCGTAAAAATAGCCAACCTGATTTTCGGCAGTTCACTTCAACATGGCCGTGTCTCTGATATGTAGTAACACACAGTGCAGGTAAAATGGTCAGATTTTAGTGAAATAATGTGTGTTTTGAGCACATCTCTTTGTGAATTAAAATGCGGTGTTTTGTGTTTAACAGGGTTAGCTCCGTTTTAAACAGAGATGTCAAGCAGTTTGGCAAAAAGTTCATGTTTGATTGCAGTGAGGAGACCTGCTGGAATTCTGACCAGGTAAAGAAGGATTGCTAAAAAAACAACAACCCAAAAGCTGTTAGTTTATATATATATATATATATATATATATATATGTATGTATGTATATGTGTGTGTGTTCTGAAATCACGTTTAAAAAGAAATCACTACTTCTAGCTTTCAGTAGCACGTCATGCTGAAGTTTTAATGGCTCTATGTAACTATGGCTGTTATGGA
>CM022762.1:17730767-17743267 GCA_012411365.1 Ameiurus melas
TTGCATCTGTGGATGCAAGTTAAGCGGCGAATGGTGTTGACTGAAAGGTTTACTAAAGTGTTCCCGAGCCCATACCAGGATATTCAGTATAGACTCATGACGCTTTTTAAGACAGTGATGTCTGAGGGATCGGAGATCATGCGCATTCAGAAGTGGTTTTTGGCCTTTCCCTTTGACAGGATTCCTTGAATCTTTTAATTATATTGTGCACTGTAGAAGGTGAAATGCCCCAAATCCTACTGATTTATCTTTGGGGAATGTTGTTCTCAAAGTGTTAGATTATTCACTGATGCATCTGTTGGCAGATTGGTGAGCCTCGACCCATCCTTGCTCTTGAAGGACTAGGCCTTTTTTGGAGGCTCCTTATATGCTATGATTAGACGTTTGCCTCACCTGTTTCACATCACCTTCTTATTTCAGCTTGTCACATCACTGTTAGTCTTAAATTACCCCATCCCATCTTTTTTGGAAGGCATTGCATGCATCAATTTCAAAATAAATGTTTATCTTCAAAAAACTATGCAGTTGATTAGATAAAACATCAAATACTTTGCCTTTATAAGTTTTTAAAAAAAATAAAGTCAAAGTACATTTACCAATCACTCCTGTTTGTTTTATTAGCATTTTCCATACTCTCCCAACTTTTTTGAAATTGGGGTTTTCGATGAATTGCAAGATTAAGGATACTTACTTTTTTTGTAGCCAAGAGCTATGGCAAGCGCCACTGGGCTGTATCCGGAGTCTGCTTCGAATGTAATATCAGCTCCATGTCCTAAACACACAGTTGTGCTTGTTGTATTAGTGTGAATAGAATAAACACAATTATAATAATGAAAACTATAATAATAATAATAATAATAATTTGGTCTAATTCTTGTTTAGTTTTTTTCTTTCTTTCATTATTCAGCAGTGCTGTGCCTCTGGCCATCTCTTTAGATTTTTATCACTATACTCTATCTAACAGTTACTTATTTATATTTCAGTATAATCAATACTGATAAATACAGCCCCAAGAGCTTTTATTATATGGCAGGTGTATGTATGTATGCAAAAGATGAAGTCAATTGGTCATTAAATTAAATCACGTTTTTGTTTTCGTTTCACAAATACTGGTTATTAATACTTTTTATTTCACCTTGATCTTGGCCCAAATTGAGCCTAAACATCAGCTCTGTACTATGAAAAGGATTATAAAAAAAGTGCACGGGTCACTTATGACCTGAACTAAAACAAGCAACCCATAATATCACAATACAAGAAACATACACAAACTACAAAGACAAACATAGATAGTTGATGATGTGAGTGCAAAAGGTATTAAAAAGTGATCCTGTGATTTTAAAAATGAACATGATTATAAACTTACTTAACAGAGCTTGCACACATTTTATATGATTGCCACGAACTGCGTAAAGAAGAGGAGTTCCTCCATTCTGTGTCAAAAATGAATAGAGGTAATACAGTTATACATGTGGAGATTCAATGATGCACTTTGGTGCCATTTGGTTTCATTTTCTACTCACCCAATCGTAGGAATCGACATCAACGTCATGTTTTAAAAGCATATCGACGATGTCTGCGTATCCCCCAGCACTGGCTAAGGATAAAGCGCACTCTCGCTCCCGTGCAAAGGTTTTTGGATCAGCGCCCTGGTTTAAGACAGACCAGATTTGGAACATATCCAACACAAGGGACTGTTAGTCTACTCATCGTGTAGCCTTTCTTACCTTTTCTAGTAGAAATTGGACCATTTCAATCTCTCCAAATGCTGCTGCCCACATAAGTGGCGTGAATCCCCGTTCATCCTGACTGTTCAGTAGGGCATGGTCTAAAAAACAAACAAACAAAAAAATCCAAGCATGTCTTAAATTTAAAATATCATCTCTGTTAATATTAATCTCTGTTTGTCACTGTATATAGAAATGCCACCAATACACAGTACTGCTTACCACTGGCAAGATGTGTCTTTACTTTTGAGAGTTCACCATGTGCAGCCAGTTGATGAATGGACAAATCTAAGAAATTAAGGAAGTTAAAATCTGTCATTCATTTCATACAGTATAGAGAACGCACAACTGATAATGGAAGATAGTCTTGGTGGTGTTTAAAATATGGGACAATACTAGAAATGCACAATACTAAATTTCTCATCCGATATAGATAACCGATTATTCAGAGTGATATCGGCCAATAACCGATACCGTTAGTTCTTCCTTTTCTGCCTTCTTTTAAATTAATAATAATTAATTATATTATTATAATACACTTTGCAACTCTTATTCCACTTTTCTGTTCAGATCCAATTGTCCTTCCTTCACATCTGCATTTCTACATGATCCTTATCTGACAGTGTGAACAGGCCTGGGATGAATAATCCCTTATGGAAAAATCACATACATTCTCATACAAGATCATATGTTTTTCACGTGTATAAAAGTACATCAATAATGTGATCATGTGATTATGCTGTGAATAACATTAATATGGGAAAATAAATGATCACTGAAAAAATCCATCCATCCATTTTCTATACAGTTTATTCTACATGGGGTAGCAAAGAGCCTGGACCTTATCCCAGGGGAATTGGGGCACAGGGTGCTCTGGATGGGGTGCCAACCCAGCACAGGGTACAAATGCAAACACACACACACACACACACACACACACACACACACTATGGACAATTTAGAGATGCCAATCAGCCTATAATGCACGTCTTCGGACTAGTGGAGGAAACCCCAAAGGCACAGAGAAAGCATGCAAACTCCACACACAGGGCACAGCAGGAATCGAATGCCCAACCCCAAACATGAGAGGCAAACATGCTAACCACCAGGGTAAGAATTACGGTGGGGTTGACCCCCTTAAATAAGGTTTGTCTTTGGGTGAAATGCTGGTATAAGGGGTAATGGAGTAGCATTGTTGCCTCGTAGCTCCACGGTTTCTGGTTTGATCCTGAGCTTAGGTTACTGCATGTTTTTGGGGGTTCTCCGGTTTCCTCCAACCTCAGAGAAAAAAAAGAACAGTAAGTGGACTGGCTATGCTAACTTGCCCCTAGGTGTGTGCATGGTGTCCTGCACTGGACTGCTGTCCCATCCAGGGTGTGTCCCTGCCAAACACCCAGTGTTCCCGTGATCCACTGCGAGCCTGACCAGGAAGAGCACTTACTGAAGAATAATGGAAGAATGATTGAACACTGTGATGTGTGTTATTTCTCGATAAGGGATTTTGCATTGCACATGGATGTGTGTTGTGAGCAGCTCTTACTGTCCAGAGTGGCGGGTCGGACTGTGAGCTCGTTCCCGCGCTGTTTGTTAGTGAGCGTGGTAGAGTGATCAAGCGCGCTCTCGTCACTTATATTCTCCATCATGGCTTTATCATCACAATTGCTTCAAAGCAAGAAAGTACACAAAAATCCCAACTCGACTCGTTACAAAACTCTCATCCGTATCACACAGAGAAGACTGCATGCAACAAAAACCTTTTAAAATAAATAAAATACAAACTTATTCAAACATGAGCGTTATAGAAACGAACAATCAGTATGATCTTACCGGAACTCTAGCTCCTGTCTCAGCACTTCTTAAAGCGATTTCTGTTAATTTCCTGATTTATTCGCTAATAAAACTGAAACTAAAACATACCTCGGTATTTCAAATCGCGTCGATTCTATGGTGTAAAAAAACGGTCATACATTACACTTGTGACACGTTTTGTTTAAAAGTAACAAACATAAAGACTTTTTTTTATTTATTTAGATTTGGCGAAGTTTAGACCGTTTTCTTTCCATCTTACGATGAAAGCGCTTTTCCCCTCAAACACGGCGGAACTATTTGTTAGGGTTGATGTTGGAAGCCGAGCGAGGTTTCCGGTGCACTGCACCATACGTAATCGCACAACCCATGACAGCACTGTGGACATACATCAACTGCAGTATTTCTTTCAACTGAACGAAATACTGTGTTTTGTTAAAAATGGACGACCAGGAAATGCCACTGAAAGTAAAGCGAGGTAAGGTGGCAAACACAGTCGTTCTTCCTGTTTGGCTGCGTGCCATGTAAACAGATGAATTTAGTTTGTTCCCGATTTATCAATGTAAACATTATTGTTGAGCTCGCTAGCGCTAATACGTGTGGCTTAGTTTGGTCCGACATAATTGTCTGAGCTGTTTATATACATATACACACACACACATATATATATATATATCTCTATATATCTCACATATATATATATCTCTAACATGTATATGAACCTTACAGCGTCGCAGGAGTTCGCTATAGAAAATAAACCGTTTGTTTTCTCGGTGTCAGTGACGGATAAGTTCACGGAGAGCATGTACGTGTTGGCGAATGAGCCGTCCATAGCACTGTATCGCCTACAGGAGCACGTGAGGAGGTCACTGCCTGAGCTGGTACAGCATAAGGTGAGGTGCTTTTCATTTCTGTTTATTTTAAACATCGACATGAAGTGAATTATAAGCAGGGGCAGGCGGTATCAATGGGTGTGTGTATATATCACGTGACAACACTGAAGAAATGACACTTTGCTAGTGAGTGTACAGCATTTATAATAGTGTAAATTTGCTGTCCCCTCAAAATAACTCAACACACAGCCATTAATGTCTAAACCACTGGCAACAAAAGTGAGTACACCCCTAAATAAAAATGTCCAAATTGGGCTTAAAGTGTCAATATTTTTATGGCCACCATTATTTTCCAGCACTGCCTTAACCCTCTTGGACATGGAGTTCACCAGAGCTTCACAGGTTGCCACTGGATTCCTCTTCCACTCCTCCATAACGACATCACAGAGCTGGTGGATGTTCGAGACCTTGTGCTCCTCCACCTTCCGCTTGAAGATGCCACACAGATGCTCAATAGGGTTTAGGTCTGGAGACATGCTTGGCCAGTCCATCACCTTCACCCTCAGCTTCTTTAGCAAGGCAGTGGTTATCTTGGAGGTGTGTTTGGAGTCGTTATCATGCTGGAATACTGTATACTGATCATGCTCTTCTTCAGTATGTCACAGTACATGTTGGCATTCATGGTTCTCTCAATGAACTGTAGCTCCCCAGTGCCGACAGCACTCATGCAGCTCGAGACCGTGACGCTCCCACCACCATGCTTGACTGTAGGCAAGACACTTGTCTTTGTACTCCTCACCTGGTTGCCGCCACACATGCTTGACACCATCTGAACCAAATAAGTTTATCTTGGTCTCATCAGACCACAGGGCATGGTTCCAGTAATCCATGTCCTTAGTCTGCTTGTCTTCAGCAAACTGTTTGCGTGCTTTCTTGTGCATCATCTTTAGAAGAGGCTTCCTTCTGGGATGACAGCCATGCAGACCAATTTGATGCAGTGTGCGGCATATGGTCTGAGCACTGACAGGCTGATCCCCACCCCTTCAACCTCTGCAGCAATGCTGGTAGCATTCATACATCTATTTCCCAAACACAACCTCTGGATATGACTCTAAGCACGTGCACTCAACTTCTTTGGTCGACCATGGCGAGGCCTGTTCTGAGTGGAACCTGTCCTGTTAAACCGCTGTACGGTCTTGGCCACCGTGCTGCAGCTCAGTGTCAGGGTCTTGGCAGTCTTCTTGTAGCCTAGGCCATCTTCATGAGGAGCAACCATTCTTTTTTTCAGAGCCTCAGAGAGTTCTTTGCCATGAGGTGCCATGTTGAACTTCCAGTGACCAGTTTGAGGGAGTGTGAGAGAGATGACACCAAATGTAACACATCTGCTCCCCATTCACACCTGAGACCTGGTAACACTAACAAGTCACATGACACCAGGGAGGGAAAATTGCTAATTGGGCCCAATTTGGACATTTTCACGTAGGGGTGTACTCACTTTTGTTGCCAGCGGTTTAGACATTAATGGCTGTGTGTTGAGTTATTTTGAGGGGACAGCAAATTTACACTGTTACACAAGCTGTACACTCACTACTTTACATTGTAGCAAAGTGTCATTTCTTCATTGTTGTCACATGAAAAGTTATAATCAAATATTTACAAAAAGGTGTAAAAAAAAGGTGAGGGGTGTACTCACTTTTGTGAGATACTGTGTATGTGTGTGTCTGTATGTGTATGTATATGTATATATGTATGTATGTTGGGGGTTCGAATCCCACCTCTGCCCTATGTGCAGGGAGTTTGCATGTTCTCCCTGTTGGCTTCCTCCGAAATACTCTGGTTTCCTCACCCATTCCAAAGACATGTATTGTAGGCTGATTGCCATCTCTAAATTGTCCGTAGTGTGTGAATGTGTGTGGGATTGTGCCCTGCCACCCTGAGTAGGATAACCCTAGATGGATTTTTCACATCCACATTAGATTGTTTGCTGTTATCAAATGTCATAAAGCAATTTTTTTTGAAACCAAGATCAACTGCACAGTCAGTAATAATGCCCAGAATGGTATGAATAAGTCAGACAGGGACTGATTTATTTCTAGCTCAGACAGTTGATTCAGTTGAACCACGGCTCTCCAGCTCACATAACGACTGCTGGTGTACGAGTTGTGCGCTCACAGCGGGCACACATACAATAATGTAAACCATAGAAGAAGTACTCTTAAAGGCACCTGAACATTCAGTATTTAAAATTAGGTGACCGTTACAGACTCCAGACATACAAGACCACTACTTATACACTCTTGGTTTTATGTTATTTAGCAGTAGCGCCAGGATTTAGCGATTCCAGAAAATAAGACAAAATGAAGCAAACTCTGCAATATGTGGAGGAGCTTGCACTTTTTCAAAAGTTCTGCAGATTTAGGCCAAGAAGCATTATGTGCTGTCATCACAACATGCATTCAGTCAAAGCCCTCTTCACATGCGCCGAACATGAGTACAGCTAAAAGGTCTCATTTACACACAAACATCACTGTGAAAGACCATGCACAACAGTTTTTTGCAATTTCAATTTCACCAATTCAAGTGTATTTCCACAAAAAAGAGCAAATTGCATCGCAAATTTAGAAAAACAAGCCACAGCAAAATCAAGCATTTTTGGCCACAACAATCTAAAAAAAAATCTCTTGGAAATCCTGTATGGACTGTGATTAACAGTTTGTGTCACTTCATCTTCTATAGACAGACATGCAGAGCTGGGAAGAACAGAGCCAGGGAGCAATTTATACAGTGGAGTATGCCTGCAGGTAAGAGTTTAGTCACCTAAACACGGTATTATTAGGTCAAAACAGTACATTATGTGGAATATATTTTGCCTGTTTTTATTCAAGCGCAGTGAAGAGCATGGCCAACAGCAGTCTCTATTTTAACAACATCGACGGACTGCTGAAGCAAGCCATCGCAACAAAGGAACAGATCAGCGGTGCTCAAGGACGCAGGTAGATTATGTGGCCACTGTGGCTTTTTGAAATATCAATTCACATAATCGCACCATTTCACCATGACCCACCTCGGACTAATGTTTCGCAAGTATTTGCTTGCTTCTTTTCGTCAAAGGCATGTAAGCCAGCTGTGTTGGTTTTTATAATTTTCTTAGTACTCTGCTGTGCCAGTTATTATGGTGTGTGCCATGTTCAGTCATTCTGTTACAGTATCATTTGATTTTGCACTGCTTCTTATGTTTCTTTTTTGATAAATAATGAAGTCTTTAGAGTTGCATAATTTTCATTTTGATCAATGCATGCTGCTTTAGTTGTGTGAAACCTGTACCTAATCACAGTGATCCTCCACCACACGACTCTTCCACATCATCATCATGACGAATGGAAATCTATAAGCAAGGTTAGTGCTGCCTCCTTAGTAATAACTTTAATTACATTAAATGAAAAGTAAGCCTACCAAAGTTAGATCAGTGGTGAATTAGTCCCATTGTTTCATCTTTTGGACACAAAATAAGTTTTAATAAACTGTATAGTCATATTAATGTGGCAATATATTCATTAATTGCCAAAATCAAGGAGTTCCTGAGCTAAAAGAAAGGGTAGGTTTTGCCCTGTTGCTACAGATACAGAAGTGTTTCATGAAGTAGTTTTGTCAGTGTTTGGTTGATTTGTTCAGTTTCTGTGTGATAAAAAATTAAAAATGATATTCACAACCTTAATCAGGTCTTCCAACAGTTATGCATTTTGTGTTAGAGATCCGCATTTCAACAATGGGGTACACTGCTATGGGGTATTACTCAAAAATATGGCAAAAGAGTGCAATAGACTTTCAAAGGCTTTCAAAGACCAAATCATTTCCTTTATAGGGGTAGAAATATATTCAGTTCTGATTCAGGGTGCCACAAAACAATAATAAATCAGTACTTTTGAAAAAAAAAAAATGTATAGCCTTATGATTTTTCTCACCTTGTCCACTTGCTGTATATCGTTCATCAATAATAAAAAGCACTGAACTAATATATTTCTGTAGTGTTTATTTTTTATCAGAAATGTTTGATATTATTGACACTTTTACATAATAAAAAATATAGTCTACAAAGTAATATAAAAATCCTAATACAATGTAGTCTTTCAAGAGAAAATTTAAAAGCACCTAACAATTATTTTTCCTAAGATAAGAATATTTCAATTCCAGTTACACTTCATGAGTAGACTTTATAAGCATGAATTGTTGAGTTATTTATCAGTCCGAACGGGTTTGTGATTGTTGCGGCTTTTTTCAAACTTTGCGACCCAACTTGCAGATTTTTGTGTGCTTTTTTCAGAAAACTACATGAATTGGTGAAACTGTACAAAATTGTTTGGCACGCTCTTTCACAATGATGTTTGTTGGTAAATGAGACCTTTTAGCTGTACTCCTGTTCGATGCACATTAATTGAAGAGGGCTTTGGCTGAATATGCATTGTGATGCATATTTTCACATGACGCGTCTTGCCCCAAATTTGTGTTGATTTTGAAAAATTGAAAGCTCCTCCAAATATTGCAGAGTTTTCTTGATTTTGAGTTCATTTCTGCGATTGCAAAATCCAGGAGGGACTGATTCATCATTTGTGTGAAGAGAAATTGAAAGTCCAGAGAGTTAATATAAAAACAGTGACTAGACCAACAAGCACACACTTTATCCGTTAACAATGTTTACACAGTTATATAATCGTAGGATGAAGCTGTAGTGTATTAATATGTTAGTTCTTAGTGCTGAATAAAACTTGAGTAGTGTATTCTACTGAATCTTCTAATGCATGTAGTTCAAGTCACCATAACCAACAAGAATTTAATCGCATACAGGGTGTCATGTCAGGCAGAAAACCGAGAAATTGTGGTGTAATGTACAGTGGAAAGTCTGTAGCAAAAATAGTAAAAGGAACAGTTCCACTTGAAAGCCTCTCACAGTAATACTGCTCACACTAAGGTAGAGTCTTTGCCTGTGGCTTTGCGAGTCAGCACAGTTCTCATCTCATGGTTGACGCCATTCCAGGGCTTTGTGTGTGTCTGGAGCAGGCTGGATTCAGTAGACATGGTCCTGTGCATGCGTCCACTCCCACTATAGACCTCTCTTTCACTGGAGTGTTGTTGTTTGGGCTCTGTGTAGGAGAACAGGTGGTTCATGCTGTCTTCACTGCGTTGTCTTTTGTTTTTTTCTCGGAGACTAAGCTCTGATGCTACTGTGCAAATGCCAGCACTGCTCTCAGGGTCGTTCTGGTACATGGTATTGATGTGTTGGTTTAGAAAGTGTTTGGATGTGCACGCAGCACGGACCAGCGTATGAGCCACTAACACCAGTAGCACCAGTACACCAGAAGAGAGCACACACACGCTGGCTATTCCTGTCTCAATCTCAAAGACCAGCAGCATGTAAATGGACAAAGCTGTAAAATTAACAGAGGAAATATGATCAACAGACCAAACAAGAAAATGTTTTACAGATACCATGTACAGTTATGCGGGGTGGGGGGGAGTACACCCCATGGAAATGGTTCACCTTTAAAAAAATAAAATAAAATATTTTATACAAGCAAACATTTGATCATCTTTGAAACAGTGCTTATTAATAAAGTTGACATACTTGAACAAAAAAAAGCTTTTTAGATCATTTATTCAACAGAAAAATCAATAGATAGTGATATTCTTCTGTGGAAATAGTAAGTACACCCTTGGCCTCAGAAGCTAGTATTGACCCATTTGGCGGACATAACTTCTTTTAGGTGTTTTGCACAATTGTCCACCAGTCTCTGACATCAGCTTGCTGGAATTTTTCACCACTCCTCCATGCAATATTCTTTCAGTTGCAAGATGTTTGAGGGTTTTCCTGCATGTACTGCCCATTTCAAATCCCCTCACAACATTTCAACGGGATTCAAATGTGGGCTTTGACTAGGCCATTCCATAAACTTCCAGTTTTTCCTTTTTGAGCCATTCCTTGGTGGATTTGCTAGTGTTCTTAGGATCATTATCCTGGTGAAATTTCCACTTGTTTAGAGGCAACGAAGCAATCCCAAACTATAACATTTCCACCACTGTGCTTCACAGTTGGTATGAGGTGCTTCTTCTGAAAAGTTGTTTTTGGTCCATGCCAAATATGTCTGTTGTTACTGTGGCCAAACAACTCTTCTCTTTGATTGATCTTTCCAGAGCACATTATTCCAAAAGGCCTGGTTTTTGCCTATATACTCATTGGCAAACTGTAGTCTTGCAAAGGCTTTTTCCTGGTATGCCTCGCATGCAGGTCAAATTTGTGCAATCTCTTTCAGATTGCAGAAGCGTGCATTTTGACACCAGTAGTTGCAAGCCTTACTAGCAGATCCTGTAATGAAATTTTGGAGTTCTTGGAGACTTCTTTTTGCATCAGATGGCCTGCTCTTTGCCTGAATTTGGTGGGATGGACAGTCCTGGACTATCTGGCAGTCATTTGTAATCTGCGCCGTTTGTAGATGATTTTCCTTACAGTGGAATGATGTATTTAAAATAATTTGGAGATCTTTTTAAATCCCTGAGGGCCTTACAGAACTCTAGATCTTGCTATGATGACACCACACACCTCAATAGCAAAGGGAACACCAGACACTAGATATGAGAGGGGTCTAAATTAGACAGGTTCTACCTGTACTTGCTAAGCAGGTTCTAATCATTGACACCCAATCTTCAACACCAAATCTTCAAAATGTTTGTTTGTCCAAATATGTAAAAAAAAATAATAATAATAAAAGAAAAGAAAATTTCCAGTCCATGGGGTCATTTTTCACAAGACTATCTCCCTTTGACTGTTAATGTGTTATTTTTGGTTTCTGCAGGAAAAGAACTGTGGATCCTGGGATAACGAGAGACACTTGTGAGAAGCAGAATTCTGGGATATGAAGTACAGTTACGAGTCTACTGTATGAACTCCATTCCAAAGGTGTACCTCACTCCGTCCAAGTGTGACGGCCTCTTGAATTGTGACTTTGGCAACTTGACAGAGGCTTGAGAGGAGTGAATGCGAGTACTCTGACCAGTTCTCCATTACAGTGCTTCAGCAAGTGTGTGAAGGAAAGGATTCTTCTCAGTTGTATTTAAATATATTCAAGTAGCTTTAAACTGTGCTGTGCTTTTTCATGACAATGGATTACTTTTAAACTGATCTGATATGTTGCGTAAATATATTTTGTTTTTAAAACTGGTTTTGTAGGTTTGACATGTAATTGTAGCATTAAAATATGGCCAAATGATTGTTTTCAGTTAATGTGACTTGGAATATTATTGTTGCAAAGCTTTAGCACTGATGGAACTTACCACCAAGGTAAAAGGAAATCCCAGCGCAAAACAAGCCGATAGCGACATGTCGAATGACCCTGCTGTCTGACAGGAACCATTCAGCCCTGAGGGAGGAAAAAAAAAGAGGTCAAGCACATCGAATACAGTGTAAAAGTTTTCATTCCCCTTGCTCATAGGTGAAAATTTACATTTTATTACCTGTATTAAACAATTATACATTTTTTAAAATGATGGAAGTTAAAAATAAAACATCCTGAAACAAAAGGTAAATCTAAATCTAAAACATTAGGTAAATTAACAGAAAAATAAAATCAATATATCATCAACATTTTAACATCTAGTTGACCATTGTGTTACTTGCTAATGAAGAAACATTTATGAAACACACTAAACATCATGGTTAAAATCAATTTCTCTGCTGTCTTTGAATGAATTATTCTCAGTAATAAAAGGTGCCAGACTGTATTTTTATTTGTTTGTTGCTCTAGTGGTGGATCTCTCTTGTATATCTCTTTTACAATGAGAAGGTGGTGTATCTCGAAATAGATTTTAAGTACACCAGTGCTCCTTAAGGCCCAACTACATACTTTAGATTATTTTTTTAAAAGGTATAATGAAAGGTCCGGTCCTAAAGTTACAAAAGATGTATTGAATGTTGATGGTAGAATTTCAGTCAGAAGGAAGAGTAGGATACAGCTTGCTTTTTAAAGGTGTATGTGCCCCCCTCCCCCCTTTTTGGGCTTTACTGTAATAATTGTAGTTTGTATTCTTGGTCAGTGGCCTTGTTTGTTTGCCTATAGGTATAAGTAGTTTGCATGGAGGGGTTTCC